>JALPQD010000347.1:2152500-2521612 GCA_023101885.1 Typhlomys cinereus | reverse complement strand
TAGACTGTATTAATTTGTTACTTGTACTTAAAGTGAACTAAAAAAAAGTGAACCAAGTTTGACTAACTCTGGATTTTCTTCACAGTGCACTCTACGGTGTCTCTCTTGCTCTCAGATGAGATGTAGCAATGAACTTTGCTGCTCCACATTCATAGCCACCTGCCCCCTAACCCTGAATCAGTTTGAGTCATGCACAAATTCAATAATCCAATAACAGAATCAGTGAAATGTAATATGGCAGAATGGAATAAAACACACATACTTCCAAAAAAAAAAAAAAAAAAAGACTACAAAGTCCAGAGTTGAGGAGGTAAATTAGATGCTTCACAATTCCATTCTATCCCTGTACCAAGGGGTTAAAAAAGAAGCAAAAATCTAAGAGATGATATTGTCTAATGTTTTATTTAGTTATTTATGGCAGATTCTAATTGTATTGCTTGGTGTACTTACACATACACACAAACACACACATGTACACACACCAATCCTACCAATGAAATAAAAGTGGATGATTCATCTTATATCCGCTAGACTGCAGGTTGCTATGACAACAGAATATAAAATATGTGCTTTTTTGTATTTCTAAAGTGGCATTTATTCTCTATTTAGCTCAAATCACTCTAATAAATCCAATAATTAAATTACTGAGAAAAGCTTTATATCAAAAGAAAAATTTTCTGAAACCTGTGTCTTTTACGTTTACATTTAAGCAAATAAAATCACTTACAAATAATAATCAACTGAGGCAGACATTTGATATTTAACCCAGAAAAACTGACCCTAAAGCTGTGTCCACTGATACTGTGCTGTTCTTCTGGGGTCAGCAGGACACAGAGTTGCCCTTGATCCCTGTATCTCTTAATCTTGCACCCACTCCTAGAATAGGTAGCAGAGTGCTATTAATTAAGGTCCATCTTAGAAAAGTAACTTACAATGCTGTCATTATTTATGCTGAATAAGAAATTACTAATGATTCCATCGCTTCCCTTTTTGTTTCATTTATTGTTTTTTAAAGTATCTTCATGAGGAAAAGTGTCCTGATGCGTTGTTGAAGGAGGCTTATGAACCCCAAATGAATAAGATATAAGGATTCAGATGCTGGATTTGCTCCCATAAACTAAGTCTTGTTGCTGGAAATTAATTTAAAGCTCAATATGTGATGGCAAGAAAAACGGGAAAAAGATAAGATGAGCCAGAATCTGGTTGGAAAGGAGAGGGAGGAACAGAGGGAGTTGGAGGTGGTAAGCGCGAGCCACTTAGTTCACATGCGTCACTACCAAAGTAAAAATGAGCTGGAAGTAACTAGTTGTATGTAGGCCCAACCTGGCAATGTGAAGGTTCGCCCACTTAGAGTCTGTATGTAGTGCATTCATTGCCACTGAGTCTTACAGTGATGAAACCATTAGTAATTCGTTGCTGGTGAAATTGTCTCTTCATCAATGTTTGCTATAGCCATTGCAAGTGCCTCTTTCTTGGAATTAGTCAGACCCTAGTCACCTTCAGGAAAATAAACTAAGTAACCATCTTCCATATTCCTCCACCCCATGCTTATGATTCATTTATCTGCATAAAATGAAAGCTTTACTGTATGATGAGAAGGTATCAGAAAAACCCTTTAAATTTGCAATTTACAATTTACAATTCTAGTTCAAGTAGATATGGCTACTGTTCGTCTTATTCTTGTTTACTCCTCCTCCTCAGATGTTGTCCATGGAACATATTCTAGTTCCTATAGCAAATTCATTAATTTATTTGTTCTTTTTTTCTTAAAGACCAAAATACGCATTGCTGGATGAATGTACCAGTGCTGTCAGCATAGATGTTGAAGGAATGATATTTCAGGCTGCAATTGGGGCTGGGATATCCTTACTGTCGATAACCCACAGGCCTTCTCTTTGGTGAGTGTTTGCACTAGCTCATCTGGAATAGATATGTGCCTTTTCATTTCTTTAAAAGCAAGTTCACTAAATCTTTTACTGTGAAACATAAAAGGGTTTCACTTATTTTCTTTCTGTATTACTCCTGGATTTTACTCTAATACTTTAGATATTTCCAACCTGATATAATTTCAGTGGGTTATTTGGAATTGACCATTCCTTTCCAGTAATTTTGAAAAATTGTAGAAAAATCCAATGATTTATTTGAATCTGAAGTATGTGTCAGGATTCCAGAAAGAATATAAATTGATATAATTTTACACTGTTCCTTCAGTGTCTCCAAGCAATCAATAAAAGGGCCACACAATGGCTCAGTGGTTAAAGATGCCTGTGTGCAAACCTGGCAAGCTGAGTTCTGTCCTTGCAGCCCACATGCTGGAAGGAAAGGGTGCCTTTCAAAAATCACCCTCTGATCTCCACAAACGTGCTGTGTCATAGTTTCTCTCTCTCTCTCTCTCTCTCTCTCTCTCTCTCTCTCTCCTCTCTCATGTAAATAAAATATATTTTTTTAAAAATCTAGCAAGACCCCCCACAAATATGCCACTAATAAACAAGCTAGAGAAGTCACATAGAGAAACAGAAACTTATTTTTAATTTTTCTTTAAGAAAAAGTGCACTAAAGTTTTGGGGAAAGTGTGTCATAAAGCCAAATGGGCTTCTCTCCCCAGAGACTAGAGGATATGCTCCTTAGTAACTCCCACTTCTCCACCGACTGATCACCATACTATAGCTGCTACCGAAGATTTAACACTTATTATATTCAGACACATATATTACAACCATGGACTATCGGTAATCTAATTTTCCCATTTTATTAATGGAGAAAGAGGAACTAGAAAGGAGAAAAGTTAACTTCCCTGGCAGGCACTGTCTGCTGCAGTCTGCTGCTGAGGGGCTATGAGACAAAGGAATGCGGCATTGAAACCAGCAAGCATACCCCCCACTGCACTGTTTCATGGTCTCTGTGTCTTTGTTTCAGCCTTCAAAATCTTTTTCTTGTGACACATTATTAAGAACTGACACTGGGTGTCCTCTGATTCCTAGAGGAGTCCTTGGGCCTCTTCCCCTGGCTCTGGCGTGCTGTGGCAGGTCAGAGTCTTGCGCATGCATAGCTACAAAGCTGAGGAGTCCCGGCCTGCCTTGGCGTTCATTGCTGAAGCCTGTAGACCACCTTCTTTATAGAGAATAGCATTGGGGTGTACTCACATCGCTCAGCATTTGGGACTCTGGATTCCACTTCCATTGAAAGATACTAACCTATGCTCAATATTCCATTGAATCATTTAAGGTTTCCAGAATTTTCATTTCTTAGCAGACCTGAAAATGAAACATTTCACCAGGTGACTTTGGGGCTTGTCTCTCCATCATAAGGATTAAATGGGAAGCAGGCTTGGGAGCACAACAGCTTAGAGAACTGAAGGAGGAGAGTCATGAGTTGAAGGCCTGCTCAGGTGCTTTAGCCAGAATCAGTATTAAGAGGAAGTGGCAGCTGGAAAGGCAGGATACAGGAACAGCTGAAGCAAATACACGAGCTTATTGTCATAATTTCTCTTTCTCAAAGTGTATCTTTCTTTTGTTTTCCTATTACTTTTGGCATTCTGTCAATTTTTTTGATCATTTTCCCTTGTTGACATATAAATACATTGTTTTGAATTTAACATGTAAATACATATGCATTTGTATACTTTAGAATTTAAATTTCAGTGTGGCCTTATTTGTTGAAAGGCAAAGTTTTAGAACTCTCAGAAACCTAAGAGAAAGTGAAAAGATCATTAGGAACAAGTGCTGTCAAGTGGAGAATTTAAACTTTCAGCTTTATGTTTGCCTATAGTGCAGCCTAACATGTCTCCCCTTCAGCAGCATGTGAAACCTCAGAAGGGTTGTGTACTAGAAGTAAAACTGAACAGCAAAATTCTTGCCTAGTATGTATGAGACTCTCAAGTCAGTCTCCAGCACCTCAAAAAAGAAGGTTGGCAGAATTCAGTTGTTCCTCAAACAAGGAACAGAGAAGTACAAACAAAAATGCAATAGCACAAAACAACCAAGTCAGTGGACACGCTGCCACAGGGCAAGCCTTGCAATCAGTTGATGAAGGCACCGGCCAGAAGAGCCATGGATTGTATGGTTCTATGCATGTGAAGCACTCAGACAGATCCCAGACAGGAAGGAGGCTGGTGGAGGTGAGAAGTATTCTGGAACTGGACAGTGTCAGTGACTGCATGAACTTTGAGTTCAGCGAATTTTGCACTTTGAAAGTTGGTTTCAGGACTGGAAAGATGGGCCTCACATGCCAAGAACATGAACTGAGATCTCAAATCCCAAATAAAACTGTCGAGATCCACTTTTCAAGTGGAAATCCCAGAGCAAAGCTATAAGGAGGTAGAGCGATACAGGATGCGTCCCAATGTCACCCTTGGGCTTCCACAGGCTCACACAGTGACCTGTGATACACATAGACCCACAGAGACACATACGCATGCAAAAAAAGAAAGTTGAATTAGTAGCATTTGACTTATAGCTCAATTTTCTAAAAGAAGTAGAAGTTGCTTGAAAGCCAACTAGTAATAAGTAATAATGGCTTTCACTAGAAGTCAGAGGAAAGAAACACTGTAGAAGAAGGCAGGGAAACTGAACATGAGCCCACTAAGAGATGTAAAAGGGGAACTTAGCCACCAAACCCACTTTGCCAACCTTAGTCTCTCCACACACCCTCACAAATCCGCTAGACTAGCGGCCTCCCTTTAGCAGAAGATAGATGGACTCTGTCTTGCTGGTCATATTCCCATGTGACATTGCTATGTAACTGAGCCATAGAAAAAGAAAGAAAGGGCTTGGGAGATGGCTCAAGGATTAAAACCTTTGCCTTACAAGCAAAAGGAACTGAATTCAGATCTCCAGATTCCACATAAAAAGGCCAAGTGGATATGATAGCAACCCTGGAAGGCAAAGCTCTAGGAAACCTCAGAGCAAATCAGTAAGAAAGTAGCACAATTCAGGGTGATTCCCAGTGTCACCCTTGGGCCTCTACAAGCGCGCGCGCACACACACACACACACACACACACACACACACACACACAAAGAAAAAGACACACACACACACACACACACACACACACAAAGAAAAAGAAAGTGGAGGTATGGAAGTAAATGTATGAGGCAGGGAAGTGTCTTGAAAGTGTCAAAGACTTCACTTAAAAATCTTTGCAGAGAATGGGAGAGATGACTGGGCAGGTAAAGACATTTGCATGTAAACCTAGTGACCTCAGTTTGAGCCCACAAGCCGGAAGAAGAAAACCTATTCAAAGTTGTCCTCAGACTTCCATACACATGTCCCTCTCTCTTTCTCTCTCACAAGTATCTTTAAATTTTTGTAGAGGTTTTATTTTTAAAATGTTTCTAAATTATGATTACTGAGAAATTTTTACTTGTATACCAGAACTCATTCCCGGAGGATGGGTTGCATATAAACATGTTGCTCTTGAATTTTCTCTACTTTGACTTTTCTCCAAACTTTTAACTTTTGCTCCCTTAGTTTCCTTTCCTTATTGTCATTCTAAGAATGCTTTATTATTATTCATTCAGAAGGCACACTGGGTTGTGAATGATACCTGTAACTGCAGAGTCTTCTTTTATAATTCATAAACAACCAGAATTTGAAAGAAATTCCATATTGTCAAAGGGAACTTTTGGAGATTAACAATCTTTTTCTTTCATGTGATGTTGAATTTCAAATGTGTAATAGTCACCTTTACTAAAATTCGTCTTCGAATATCAGACCTATAGCTAATATGACTTTTCATGACTGTGACTAATAATATTATTTCATTTTCATTGTGCAGGAAATACCACACTCATCTACTGCAGTTTGATGGGGAAGGAGGCTGGCGCTTCCAACAGTTAGACACTGCTGTCCGTTTAACCTTGAGCGAAGAGAAACAGAAGCTGGAGTCTCAGCTAGCTGGAATCCCCAAAATGCAGCAGAGACTCAATGAGCTATGTAAGATTTTGGGAGAAGACTCAGTGCTGAAAACGATCCAAAATGAAGACGAGACATCCTGATTTACTTCAGCGTTTTAAGTTAGCCGCAGGCGGAGGCACAAAGACCCCTTGTAATACTGCAGGCAGTGTGTTAAGCAAAGCACAGAGCAAATAAAGCAAGAATCTCCTGCATGAGTTCTGCACCACTCATTATTTTCCAGGAGAAAATTCGCGGGTGCATCCTGTAAGATTAGTCACGTTGGCTTGTGTTAATTCCCAGTGAAAGGCTAAGTCACCTGTCAAACAGGATTTTCTAGGTGAATTCATGATCTGAAAGGCCTTGGGGTGGGTGAATCTCAAAGATGAAGCAAAAGAGCAGCACTTGGGCTGATAATCGGGTGCACAAAATTACAGCCTTTGAGCTCATGTCAAGCCCATGTGTAATTGGTAATAGACTGAATGCCTGGAATTCATATTCATCCTTGCTTCAGGTCAACTAATCCTGTGTACAAAATTACTGACAGTTTGATAATTTCAATCTGAAAAGAAAATTTTTAATGACAGTGATTTAAAAAAAAAGCATGGCTAACCAAATATAAAATGCCGCATTGATGTAGATGTTGAGCATCTTAATGCAGGCACATACATGAACTGTAATAAGAATTGTGTGTATTTATTAACAATCCTTTTCATTGGAAGAGAACCGTCCATCCAGAAGAACATCTGAGCAGTGCTTGTCTCACCTGTTGGTTTCCTTTGCAGCGTTTTCTGTTGTAACTTCTGTCCAGAAAGACCTTTTATTTTGTATCCGGGAAGCATTTTTTTTCAATTTATTACTATGCAAAATATAAACTCTGAAAATTACAGCTACATTCACATATTCATTTTACTCTCTGAAGTAATCTTTTAAGACAGATATTCGTTCTCGACCTTTCTTTTGAGAAAAATCCCTTACCTCGACTGTGTAACTTCTTCAGAAGGACAGCTAGAACCAGTTCTAATTCTCTGGGCCACTGCTGTCGCCCCTCGTCCCTTCTGTCTCAGACAGATGGGCAGGAAAGTGGCAGGAAAAGTAGGCTGAGTCAGAGTAAAAAGCAAAAAATAAAAACAAAATAAGTGTGATACTAAAAAATTGGCAGAGTTAGTGTTATTGCTATTAGTGTTTACAGGGAATGAAAATTGAGTTGATAGTGAAAAGATCATTGGTCTTTAGTTTAAAATGAACCAAGAAAGTTGGCATGTCCCCTATCAGTTCTGCACTCTTGCTCTGTACTGAAGTACCTTTAAGGTATCAGCAGTTAGAAGGCATCCAGTGTATTCAGTAAATTTCACATCACTGAGCATACTGGGCCCTGATCTATAGGGGTAGTCCTAGGAAATGACTTTATCTATTCCTGTGTCCTAATGGTGGAAGTAAGGAAGCCAGTGCTGACACTTTACCCCTTTCCTCTCTTAAGTCATGATATTAACAGGCCCTAAGCAATTGGAATGGCCAGTTTCAGTGGAATTGCATTTACATGTTTGGACATCATCTTGGTAGATGCTCTGCCATTGTTTATCAGGCTTATTCAGGAGATAGACTACCTGAAAGTCATTCACAATAACTGTAGCAAATTATAGCATTCTGACATTTTAAATTCTCTACAAAAATGAAAACATTTTATTAGTAACTGTAACTACCTTATATGAAAGAATATAATGTAAAATCATAACCAGTGTTTTTTGTTGAGATCACTTGTTTATTTATTTGTTACTAGTACTAATAGAAAAGTCAGGAAAAATTTAAGATTTTTGTTTAGAAAAAGCATAGAACCAGTAACTGAAATTTGACCAAAAAAAAAAAAAACCTATTCATTGATCTTACCATCCACATTAGTAGCTATCCACTTTATGCAACTTTAAAAAGTTTGAAGCACATGCATTATATTAAATTTTAAAGGTATAAGAAAAAATAAAAGTTCACACATAAAACTGTATAATTTCATGCCTTAATTTTCATATTTTGAATATTAAACCTTTTAATATGTAATCTTTTATACTTTGAAGAGGCCAAGACCAATGCTAGATTTGTAATTATAATTAGTCCTAATGTAACAGAAGTTACAATGAGCTGAAATAAAGCAGACTCATTATTTAGTACTCAGGTTTGAGGATGTTAAAATTCTGCATTGAAACTCTAGTCATTGAAATTTAAATGCTAACATTCTAAAATGGACAGATTTTTAATGAGTACTTTTTTGTGCTTACTTATTTTCTGAATTTTTCTCCAGGAGTAATTATCGTCTACCTTGGAGAGAGAATCTGATTTAAATTTGTATCATTCCATTGTTTCCAAATGGTTTTATGGATAAACTGCATTTTACTGTTACTATAATTATGTCTGTGAAAAAACACAATGAAGAATGAGAAATATTTTTCTCTGAATACATCAAAACTTAAGTAAGGACAGAAAGAAATGTAGTGTCAGTTTTCAAACTGTTACTGTTATTCATTAGTCCAACTTTTTTTTTTAACAGAGAAGCTGTGTTTATGAAGGATGGCTGTGAAATGTGCATTTTTGTGTGTTAACGTTTAAATGTGCAAAGCAAGCTCCATTCCATGTGATGTCACATTGTGCTTCTATAGTACATCATAGTATACCAAAGACATGTCATAGAATTCACCCAAATTTTCATGTTTACACAGGATGGTTTTCCTTCAATAATCATCTAATTTTTGTCTCAACTTTTTGTCAGTAAAGGTATAAATGACATTATTTTCAAGCAAAATTTCAAATAGCTTAAGTTATTTCAATGTTTGGAATACTTTTTTCATTCCATCCATTTCCTATAAATCTTGTTATACATTGGAACTCAAATGCAGAGAATGCTATGCACTTCTGGGATTTGAAAAAATGCAAAGGGTTACTAAATGATGTATTTCAAGAAATGGCTTTGATATAATTACTTTATAAGTCAGGCATAGGGAATTTTCACATGACCCAGAAGATTGACAGTTCTGCTGTCATACTTGAAGACACTGGATGTTTGGAGTTGTATTTTTGTATTTGCCACACAGATGCTTTCAGGTGGATTGTCTTTCTTAAAGACAAATGCCTTCTTCAGTTTTAAGGACTTTCCTAATTTCCCAGAACAGAGGGACCTTACAGTTTTTTATCCCTGCAGTTTTTAATGTAAAAGTTTCAAACCAGCTATTCCCTGACATCTGGGGTTGTGTTAAATTAATGTGAATATATATTCAGAATATATAGTCAGTGAAATATATAAATATGTAATATATATTTCCTTATTTCTACATCTACAGATAAATGTTAGGATTGTAATCACCTAAAAACCTTAGTGACAAATTAATAGTGGCAGTTTGCCCTGTACTTTGAAGACAAAGGCAGGAGGCTCATCTGAAGCTGGAGGCAAACCTGGGGAGCACCATGAGTTCCACATCAGCAGGGACTACACAGACCCTGTCTCAAAAAAAAAAAAAGGTTTATGTTGGAAAACTATGTATTACTATGCACAACATTCACTAAACAGTTATGTAAATATAATTTTTCTATTGATCCAAAATATGTGCTATTTTGCCTTTTGCCAGGCACTGTGCTCAAGTCTAGAAATAAACATGATCTCTTTTTCCAAGTCCATGAAAATTTAAAAAAATGAGTATCCTCAGAAAGTCAGTAACCATGGTTACTGTTTACCAAGTAGACAGAGAGCAGCAGTGCACTGATGCTGACTCGCTAACTTTCCTAAACTAAACTCTGACTTACTAAAAAGGGGCCAGGACGACCGAAAGACTTATTATCCATCCAACCTCATCCAGTGCCTGGGGTGCAAGTTTGCACCAGCAGTGTTGGGCTTCTCTCCACTTTTCTTTTGTTGCTTGTTAGTGCTGCTTTTGACTGAAATGTTAGGAATATGTTTGGTTAACCAATGAGTGTTTTCATCTTAAAAGGTAATTTATGCAACACAAAATTTTAGTCATTTTTATATTAAATTGTATCTGTGGTCCTATGGGAGGAAGAGGACTTAAGGCAACTTTTTGTATGTTTTGAGAAACATACTTTGAAAACATCTCATAATATATAATTCATTCACTAAAAACTTACTGACACATTCACTACAAACTTACTGACACATCACTGCTAGTGATTCAGAGACAAGTCAGAGAGACTCCACACTGTCAGAAACATGGTAGTTCATCAGTTAAATGTTTGTAAGCCTATGTAGATGACATATTTCTTTGGTAGTATATTGTATGCCCTGCCACAAGCACTCTGCCATTACCAGTAAGTAATAAACTAATTCTCATAACAGGTTCCCTTTATAATATGTTGTGAGTTTCATAATGTCTTTGTACTCTACCTGAACTAAGTTACAGGACTGAATAAAGATTTATGCGGGACCATATCCCCCTTCACCACTAGGAGCTCCCATGTGTTTAGTATGCTCTCTTGAAATTTAGAATCATTGAGAAAATGTTCTCAAATTCAGACCATTTAAAATGAGCAAATTCTGTGCATTTAAGAATGTGTCTCATGTTAGCACAAATAGCATATGACAATCATATGTATGAAAAATCAATAGTGTATGACAAGTCTAAAATTTAAAAACAGTAATTATAAAAGCAAATAACTGGGCATGTTGTCACACACCTGCAATCCTCGCACTAAGGTAGTTAAGGCAAAAGGAGAACTGCAAGTTTCAGGCCAGCCTGATCTACATGGCGAGTTTAAGACTAGCTAGTACACGTCACTAAAATTTTTAAAAAGATAAAACATTACAAAAAGCTAATAGACAAGACTTCCAAAGTTAAACACATTCAAAATTGTTTGGTCTATCTCAATACTTGCTACTCAAGGGCTGGAGAGGTGGCTCAGGGGTTAAGCCTCCGCCTTGCAGGCGGAAGATCCTGAGTTCGGATCCCAGATCCCACGTATAGACGCCAGGCGGAAGCGGGGGCGGCCTGCGTTTCCGGTCCTGGTAGGGCGGAGCCTGTGAATCCCGGGGCAGAAGGAGGTGGAGGCGTCCATGGTGGTTCGTGAATTCGTCCGTGGTTCTACACATACACAGACACACACACACACACACACACACACACACACACACACACACACGCGCGCGCTAACGCGCGCACACACATGCACATGCGCACAGTTGAATAAATAATAAATTAAAAAAAAATACTTGCTACTCAAGATAACTGAAAAAGTGATTAAGGGTTCAATGTTTATCTGGCTCAATACCCAAAAATAGTTCACATAGCAATGGCAAAATTGAATATTATTAAATACTAAGTAATACTGACTTGGCTTTATCACTTAATTATAATTAATCCATGTAAAACAGGTCACTGGTATATTTCAAATGCATTTCATCTTTATCCAGACATTGTACTAAGAACTGTTTTGGGACTCTGTGGGGAAGGGATGTTACAATCAACCTAGTGACATCTTATCAGGAAGCTGATGTAATGGACCCATGCTCATAATTCCAGAGTGACATTGATGACAAGTTTCATGGTCCTTGTGTTTCAACTAGCTTGTGCTCTTCATGGGACATGTTTTCAAAATCCACACAGATGGGTGTCTGGATGAATGAGCCTAATGCACAACCAGCTACGAATGTGTATTTTATTACTACCTACACATACATGTGCATGCCTACCAACTCACATGCATGATCCCTTAGTTTAATATACAGAAATATGAATGACTTATTGTAACATATATCATCTTTAGCTGTCAAGTCCCAAGAGCAATTACTCTTACACTTCTGCCACTGCTCCCTTGTTAACAACTCCACTCTCTATTCTACAAGCTTGGAAAATGTCAGGTCACAGGATGGTTTATTGGGTTAAAAAAAAAAAAAAAAAAAAAAGAAAAAGAAACTTGTTCCTCAAGCCTGATGACCTGAGTTTGGTACTGGGAACTCATTAGGTAGGGGAACTCGGGAACTCATAAGAGCAAGCCACACATATCTGTGCCCCTCTCCCAATAAATTAATAAAGATGTTTTAAGTGTGATATTAAATATATACTGAAAACTAACACGTGTGTCTTCCACACAGGTTGGGTAAAAGCGCACACTGCTATCTAGCAGAGGCCCAGGCTACTAATGTTCTGTCATCCTGCCGTAGATGCCTCTGTCCGCTCTGTATAGCCAATTTCCTGTCTTCAGACTACATTAAATTTTACATTCTTTTTGCCTTATACCAACAAGATCACAGAACTTTTTATTTCTGGAATCTTTCATTTGCATGAGATTTACTCAGGTTAGCTGTAGAGCAGCAGTTGGTTGATTTCCTCTATTATACAGCGATCCGTTGCATAATGACACCACAAATCATTTCATTCTGGAGCGATTTGTTTTTAGGTTAGTGCTATGATCATGCTCCTACATGTCACGGGCTGCACATGCACACACATTTCTCCAGGTACAGTAGCCAGGGTAACCTTTTCCCTGTGCAAACTGAGCTGAAATTCTTTGGTTAGCACTCAGTGACACTGAGCTTCCGTGTACACCTGCTCCTTGGGAACCCCCCTTTTCTTCTGGTCCTTCCCCTCTCAGTCCTTCTGCTTGCCCAGACCACTGCCCTCCTTCCCTGGGTCTGGCTGGTTCATTCATCTTTCATATTGTAAGCTGCCTTCCGTTCCACAGGGAAGCGTCCTTAGTCCTCTTCTGTTTAATATTTGTAGCATGGTTTATGCCTCATTGGTCACAGCTGGACTTTTTCTTTTTTTTAAATTTTTTATTATTTATTATTTATTCAATTGTGCGTGTATACGTGTGCCCGCGTGTGTGCGTATGTGTGTGTGTGTGTGTGTGTGTGTGTGTAGAACCACGGACGAATTCGGGAACCACCATGGACCGCCTCCACCTCTTCCTTGCTTACTCTGCCCCGGGATTCACAGGCTCTGCCCTACCAGGACCAGAAACGCAGGTCGCCCCCGCTTCTGCCCAGCGTCTATACGTGGAGCCTAGGATCTGAACTCAGGACCTCCCGCCTGCAAGGCAGAGGCTTAACCCCTGAGCCACCTCTCCAGCCCCCTGGACTTTTTCTTTTTATATTGATGTCTATTTCTATTTCTTGCCCCCATTCACACTGTGCAACCTTCCGAGGACAAGGAAGCATTGCTTGCTTTTGGTTGGTTGGTTGGTTTCAGAGATCATTCACGTGTCCTCTCAGAGTGAGAGGATTTCTCAGAGTGAGCACTAAATAATAATAATAATAATAAATTTTAAAAAGGTTTCTTGTTTATTTGAGAAGGAGAAAAAGAGAAAGTAAGAGAGGGAGAAGAAAAAGAGATGGAAAGCATGCATGTGATGGGACACAGGTTGGGGTCAGAGGACAACTTTCAGAAGTTAGTTTTTCATTTCTCTCTATTCCAGTTACTTTGTATGTTGCCAATAAATGCAACCACACAGCTTAGAGGAGCAAAGGGGTTTAGTTTTGGTCACAATTTTCTATTAGAATTTATAGTTTAACTTGGCAGAAGGATTCATGCCAATACCAGGAGCAGAGGGAACTGGCCACACCATATCCCCAGGCTTGCCAAACTGCAAGTCTGCCAATACATACCAAAGTATGCTAACCTCCTGTTTAGCATAAACCACTGACCTGCCCAAGTAATGGTCCCACCACCATGGGCTGGGTCTTTCCACATCAATTAAACAATCTCCTGCAGACTTGGCTTAGAGCTTGCCGCTAATTCTTCCAAACCTCAGCCTCCATTGTCAAGTTGACACCTGTATCTAACTAACATACTCTCCTGCCACCATGTGGGCTTCTGGAGATCAAACTCAGGTGGTCAGTTTTGTGAGCTAACTCAGTTAACTTGCCAGCCTGCCCCACAAACAATGTTTGTTAAAAGAGGGAATCAGGTAATCAGTCGATCAATCCCCACTTTCTGTTTTGGGCAGTGACTATAAGAATTTGGGTGAACCAGCCCACTATGAGACACTCAAGGGTAAACCTATGTAATACGGTAATTGCAAGGATTGTGAACAGGAGGGATGGGTTTGGAGGGCCACACCAGACACAAGGAGAGAGGGGACCATGAGAAAATCAGACCTCCAAGGAATGCAAGTAAATAATGTGACACCTGGTTCACAGACGCTTGTTCCTGATCATGTACAATTGAGGGGGTATGATCTCACCAGAAGGGAAGGGCATATAGTCTGGCAGATGAAAAGAGATTATTTTGCAAATGGGTGACTGATCCCTCCCTCACCGAGGTTTCCTGCTTTTATTACATCTACCCTTGAATGTGCTATTATAACAAGACTCCAGTTTAACAGTTTTTTGTCTCTGACCAGGGGGTGACATACAGTGCCCATCAGGATGGAGTGAAGGGCATTGCAGGAGCAGCAAAACTGCAAAAGAAAATCAACAAACCACAATCCAGAACTTCAGAGATTCTATATCATCCACATAGAACTAAGCCAGCCTAATCTCCCCCCATCCTGAAACTCATGGACACCTGCGGAAGAGGGGGCGGTAAGATTGTAAGAGCAAAAGGATGGGGGGAGCAATGATTTGAAGAGTCTCCACACTAGATAGGGCTGAAGCAATCATAATAGGACTTTGCATGCCCTGCACCATGTCCGTCACACTATTGACCTCACAAAGTCTAACATCGGCTAAAGGCACCAAGATCCTTGGAGGCAAGGGATTGATGGCCACAGAAGTGTTCCTATGGTTAAGGGGAACACGAGAAAGGGTTCAGGGAAATGCCACTGGGTCCTTTAACGTCATCGGAAAGGAGAACCAAGAGGAGATTTAGGCATACACAATAAAGGACTCTCTGGGAATTGGGGGGGAGGCACTGGGAGATGGGGAGGGAGGGAAGGGAGCAGGGGGTTCGGGGGGAGGAGGAGGGGAGAGGGAACTGGTCTACCTATTAAGTTTGTATGAGCGGAAATAATAATAAAAAATGTTTAAAAAAAAAAGAATTTGGGTGAAGTATCCGAGAAGAGTTACCAGATCATTACCTGTGATGACTATTAAAAACATAGGAAAACTCATTTCTTAAAGTTAAGAACTCATCAACTTGTTCATTAGCCTCATCTGAAACTCATGTATATAAATGTGCTGCCTTAGTTTTGCCAGTTGTGAATAGCAATTTATGCACTTTTACATTTCTTTTCTTGAAGCTCAAGTATGAGAATATATTTGAATGCTTCCAAAGTAGTGACTTCTGGTAGTTTTGTTCTCTCTAAAGAAGCTCTAAGACAGAGACAGGAAACTCTTAATAACACTGGTGTGGCCAAAGGGAGGTTGGTAGCATCAGGGTGGCGTCTGTCTCAGAGAAACTTAGTTCAAATGCAAACAACATAAGGAATAGAAAGAAACACCAACGTCTTCCAGGGTGAAAGGATTCTGTGCAAAAAGTAGTTGAATATAGCTGGGGAGATAGCTCAGAGGTTAATGCCTAGGCCTTAAAAGCAAAAAGAATCAGAGTTCAAATCCCCAATCCCACATTAAAGTGATGGGTGGATATAGTGGCAATCTGCAGTTCTGATCCTGGAAGGTAGAGTCTAGAAGATCCCGAGCAAAGCAATAGGAGATAGAACAATCCAGGACAATTCCTAAATCATCCTTAGGCCTTCACAGCCATACACACTCAAGTACCTCCTGGTACACATATGTATGTATATCCACCTATATGCATACACACACACACGGGGTGAACATGCACAAACACAGGCCTATAATCCCAGCAATTGGGAGATGGAAGCAGAAGGATCCAGAATTCAAATACAGCCTCTGCTCCTCTGTAAATTCAAGGCCAGCCTGGGCATGAAACCCTATCTCAAAACAGAAAAAAAAAAAAAAGTCTGAATAAATGTAGTGTTCTTCCTCGTTTCACAGATGTTTCCTTTGTTGTGTATTTAATTTTGACCTGTAAACCCAGCTGGTCTGCAACTCATCCTGAACCCAAGAGTGGCCTTGAACTCAAGGCAGCCCTTCTGCTTCAGCCTCTGAAGTACTGGCTTACAGATCTGTACCACTACACCTGGGTGATGCCGCCCAGTAAGGCACAGACAATAAGCTTACTGAAAAGGATGTTTATTGCAAGTGGGTCGAACAGAACTGAAGCCTCAAGATTCCATCTAAGTTCAGGACCTTAGATGGAGCCTTAGACTCCAGGACTCCATTAGAGTTCAGGACCTCATGTTGGAGCCTCGAGTAAGGGCAGAGGGACAGTTCTCACAGCAGTTTCTAAGCGGTACGTGCCATCCAGCTAGTGACTCAAGCTGGCAGCTTCAGATAGAAGTTGCAGCTGGAATTCAGATAGGGGTGGAAACCTTTCAGTGGTGGCCCTGCTGACCCAAGGCTGTAACTATGAAACCAAGTGGTCAGCAGATAGCAAGAGCAAGTTTTGTCTATTTTCATGTGTAAGCAGTGACTATCTTTATGCATAAGCAGTTTACAGAAGCCAAGGAGCAGTTGGTCTAAGGTCAAAATTTTTCCACAGCATATTTTCTATAGCACACTGCACACAGTTTCATCACAGCACACAAGAGTGGGGTCTTCCTTCTTCTAGACTACAATAAAACTATGTTTTGATCATACAGGATATTTATTTTTGTAGTTTGTATAACTACTTTGATTAATTCATACATATTTTAGAACAGGTGATTTTTTTCAAAGGTAAGACATTCTTTTAGTGCTTGAAGTATCTGGGATATCTTAACTAAGACAAATTTCAGCTTATTAAGATAGGAAAATCTACCCGAGGCATTTCACATTTGGAGGTGATTGCATTTTTTATTGAAAATGTGGATTAAATTAAAGACAAAGATCAGATAAGCCAGAAATGGTGGATCACACCTCTATTCACAGCACTCAGAAGGGAGAAATGGTTCATATTTTTTAAATGAAAATTAATTTTTAAAAAATATTTTACTTATTGGGAGAGGAGATTCACACACTTCATAGTACGTACGTGGAGGTCAGAGACAACTTTCAGATGTCAGTTCTCTCCTTCCATCCTGTGGGTATTGAGGATCACACTTGGGTTTCCAGGTTTGGTGCAGACGCCTTTATCCCCTGCACTATCTCACTACTCTTAAATTTATTTCTTTTTATATTTTGTATTTGTGCGGGTGCCACTGTGTGTGTGTGTGTGTGTGTATTTGGAGGGATGTGTTTGTGTGTGTGTGTGTGTGTGTGTGTGTGTGTGTGTGCGCGCACAGAAGGACACTGCGTTTCTGTGGAGGCACAAGAGTGACTTCTAGATCATCCTGGATTGCTCTACCTCCTTATTGCTTTGCTCTGGGGTTTCCTAGGCTCTATCCTTCACAACCAGAAGTTCAGGCCACTGTCATCTCTGCCTCGTGTTTTCACATGGGATCCAGATCTGAACTCAGGTCCTTCTGTTTTCAAGACAAAGACTCAACCTTGGGCCAACTCTGCAACACTTAAATTTATTTTTAAACTGTAAATTTGTAGATGAAAATCAGTGATTTGTAAAAATCTAACAATTATCTGCTCATGTTCCTTTAAATGTTCAGTCCCTCCTATCTTTAAAATTGAGATGTGCAACAGTGCCTTCAATGTTTTCTGTGCTTTGCATGATTGATTGTAAGAAGATTTTTGGTTCCCATATGGTTAGAGTGTGCAGAACTGTATCTTCTTGTATAACCTCCCAGGGACTAGAACTTAAAAGAGGTACAATATTAAAGAAAGAAAAAATTCATAATTGCTCAAAAGACTAAAAGAAATAAAAGACACAAGAACCAAAACAGCCAGGGAGGACAGGCAGGAAGTGAGCTGCCTGAGGAAGGAGCCAGGGCCAGTCAACACATAGGGAGATGTGTGGATAAAGCATGGATGCCTTCCAAGCAGGCTCTCTATAGCCAGCTTTTCATATATCTATCTTCTTCGCTGTATTTAAGAAAACTCCATGATGATATTACAATCCCTTTATACACAAGTCAACATATTGGGGATGGGAAGACAAAGTCACATCCCAAATCATATCATTAAAAACCAAGGAGCTAGTACGTGATTTCGAAGTCAATATTCTTATCTAGAATAGCACATGTGGGTTGGGAACATTGACTAGAAGCCACAGCCTCCTGTTGGCTCAACAACTGGACTGGCAGGGCTGTGATGGATGTGACAGGCCACCACCCAGCCTCACGCCTACCCACCTACTTATGTTCCTGTGGAACTGGAAGTAAGGGGTGGAGTTCACTGATGACTCCCAGATTTATAGCTTCTTCCACAATGCATTAGCTTAAATGGGTGGAGGGGGAAAGAAAACAACAGAAATCCTATGACCACTGTAGTCAAAGGAAAGATTGCTACTCCAGACTCTGAAAAGTGTAGCGTCCATGTTGGTCACCCTTGTTAGAAAGAGCTTTAAATTCTCCTTTGCCTGCTGATTTTTATTTTTCTTTCTTTTATGACATGTAACACTGCATCTGTAGCCTAAGGCTAAGGACAGGAGTGTTTGGTCAAACACTATACTGATTCTAGGCAATATTTAGAGATACTGAGTAGTTTCAACTGGCCCTTCTTGGCCAAAGCAATCATAATAGGACTTTGCATGACCTGCGCTATGTCTAACACATTATTGACCCCACAAAGTCTAGCATGGACTGGCACTAGGATCCTTGGAGGCTAGGGACTGACAGTCACAGTAGTGTTCCTAAGCTTAAGGTGAACACAGGAAAGGGTTCTGGGATATACCCCTGGGTCCTTGCACCTCATCGGAGAGGAGGACCCAGAGGAGAGTTTGGCATGCACAGTAAAGGATGCTCTGGGGATTGGGGGAGGGGGGAGGCACTGGGGGATGGGAAGGGAGGGGAGAGGAGAAGGGGGAGCAGGGGGGTCAGGGGGAGGTGGAGGGAGGGAGGGGACCGGTGTACCTGTAAATTTGTATGAGCAGAAATAATAATAATAATAAAAAAAACACAACTGGCCCTTCTTAGTGAAACAAGACACTTGCCAAGGGATGTCTCTGAGCTCTAAATGCTGCATGGCAAATGTTAAAAAGTAAGAGATCACAACTCTTTAAAGTACTATTTTTTCCAGTTTGGACCCGAGATCTTTATTTGATAGACAAACACTCTGTTGCTGATCCATATCCCCAGCTGTGTGTGTGTGTGCGTGTGTGTGCGTGTGTGTGTGTGTGTGTGTGTTGCATGCATGTGACATTCATATTTGCATGTCATATTTGTGTTTACAGATGCATATTAATGTGTTTGCTTATGGAGGCCCAAGGATGATATCAGGAATTATCCTCGATCATGTTTACACCTTATTGTTTCTAATTGAGTCTCTAACTACATCTGGTGAA
The DNA here is from genome assembly GCA_023101885.1 of Typhlomys cinereus. Taxonomy (NCBI): domain Eukaryota; kingdom Metazoa; phylum Chordata; class Mammalia; order Rodentia; family Platacanthomyidae; genus Typhlomys; species Typhlomys cinereus. The sequence continues at coordinate 2,502,390 of JALPQD010000347.1, read as the reverse complement.
CACCATTAGGGCTACACTGCTTAGTCAGTTTGTGCTGGGGATTCCCAGACTCTGCCTGCCAGGACTGAAATTACAGGGCACAGCCACCTGTGTGGCAGGGATTCTTCTTATATGGGATTTGGAGACCTGAGCACAGTTCTTACTTGAATGGCAAGAGCTTTGACTGCTGAACTATCTCCAAGATGCCCAACCTTTTAAAAGTAATATTAGAAAATGCATTAATACAAACCCCTAACATACATGAAATTATTTTTCTGAGGAAAGGATTTCACAAAATCTTCATAGAAACATCCACATAGAGATTTTTGTTAAGATGAATAAATACAGGGCCAGCAAGAGGGCTCAATGCCTGCAGAGAAACCCAGCAACAAGAGTTGGATACTCAGAACCCACATGGTGGAAGAGAAATGGTTGCCAAAAATATCCTCCAACTTTCACATGTGTGCTTGCTCCCCCACCTCAAATAAATAAATAAAATATACATATAAAATACTAAGTTTCTTGCCCCTGGAGGCACTGCACGTGTAGCTGCTGTGTCTCATGTATATCAAACAGTGACAGAGGGGAGCGAGACTATTTCTTCCTTCAGTGTTTTGACCTGTGAACATTTGAGTGATTAGTAGCCTGTCATACCGCACTGTCTGCCAAGGCCTTGAATCCTTTATCTGTGTATTCACAACAGGAATGGCCTCCCCTGGGTTAGGCTACCATGTGCTCTCACAAGGACAGAATCCCTGGGCCGAGGCTCCGTGTGTTCACGATGGGGACAGACTCTCTGGGCAGGGACTTGACACGCCCACAATGTGAACGGTATGGCATACTCTGTGTGTTCATGACTTAGACAACCTCCCTGGGTCGGGGCTCCATGTGCTCACGCCATAAACTTAGTCTCATAAAGATGGTCAAAATTGTTGTTCTTTAGCTTTATCATGGGGTCTTCAGCCATATAGAGCTGGAAACTCAATAACAACTATCTGCATCCTATTCTTTTATAGCTCACGTATTATTGTATAGTATAGTCTACTTAAAAAGACAAGGGTTTAAAAGTGGGAAGTGGACATCTAAGAGACTGTCCAGGGGGTTCTATAGAACCACTGAGAGATTACAGATTTATAAAGAACTTCACTAAATCTCAGATAATTGAAAAAACAAAAAACCTCTTAGGTCTTATATAAATATGTTGCTATTAGTCATAAATAAATGCTGACCTCTATTTCTGGATCTGCTTATAAAACTTGTTAAGGAAATCCCCTTTCTTTCTGTCCCTCAGATAAATGATTCTCAGGCCTAAAGTGACATTTAAACAGTTAATGCTTCATGCCTGGTTTTAACGATGTGGTTCAAAAGAAATGCACCAACAGAGGAAAAAGAATAGCAAAGGTTGTAATGACCCCTTTTTCTCGAACTCAAAATTGGGGGAGTTGCGCTCCCCTCTCCTCGATGACAGCAATGGCACATATCCACGGTGTGACTTCCATTAACATCGTCTCCTCCTCTCCCTCCACACACCTTTACTTCCTCTACTTGCACCCTCATGGAGGACATTCCTGAGCTTGAAATGTAACTTCACTCTTCCACATTTCTTGACATATTGTTTTTACTCACCATTCTTATCAGTTAAAAAAGCATGTTCATCCTTCAAATCCCAACTCAAGCACAGCTATGTTTTCTTTGTGCTTTGGCCAGAATTATCTTGTCATCATTTATTGTATTAGTTTGAACTTTTATTTAATTCTGTAATATGAATAACAAACATTCACAATTTGTGTATGTGCTTGTGTGTTTTGCATGTGGGTAGATGTGTGGGGAGGGGGGTAGGTGTGTGTGTGGGGGGGTGGGGTGTGTGTGTGTGTGTGTGTGTGTGTGTGTGTGTGTGTGTGTTATTCAAGAGGACCCGTAAGTGTGTGTGTCTGTGGAGGCCCAAGGATGACATCAAGAATCATTCTTCATTGTTCTGCCTCCGTATTGCTTTGCTCTGGGGTTTCTCAGTCTCTGCCTTTCAGGAATTACAGGTCTCTCCCACCTTCGTTTGGTATTTTCCTGTGAGATCTTGGGATCTGAACTTAGTTCCTTTTCCTTTTGAGACAAAGGCTTTAATCCCTGAGCTACCTACACAGTTCTATGCTGTTATTCTTTAATATCAGTCATTCTGATAGGTATGGGGTGGTGTCTCATGAAATTTAAAAAGTTATCAAGACACTTCAATTGTTAGAAGAATAGAAGAATCAATGCAAATAAGGAACATAGATAGCAAAAGAAATCAAAAGATTTTTAATGTTCACTTAACATGTGAGAATAACTAAATAGGCAATCGGGAAATGAACGTTTAAACAAGAGGGCACAGATCAAATGCTAAAGTCCCTTACGATGCTGAATGTTGGAGCTGACAGATGGGCCCTTTGAGAGCTCTTGGGCAGCAGCATGGCTGAAGGAAAGGTCCCCACATCCGCAATTCCTCTCCAAGACTGAAGTCAAAAGAGGTGCTCCTAGCCACACGATCAGAAAACGCTGAAAGAGAGCAGCACTGCACCTAGAGCTTTTAAACTACAAGCCTGGGCTCTGACAACCCTAACATGCTACGTTTGGCCTCCCGTCCTCGATATGCCAACCAAAAGACAAGTAGTAGCGAAAAGCAGAGAAAGAAGATGTGTTCAATATGGCCATATTGAGCAAAGGAACAAATAAAGAGGTCCAGAGAACCCGGAGCATCTCTTTGGGGTACTGACTGAGCAAGGGGTAGTCATTGTTAACCACAGCCACCATTTTGTGAAGCCTTCAGCGTAGCCAGGTGGTCAGTGTGTAAAGACCACACGTCTAGTCTTCACTCACTGCCCTGTTGCTCCAGTAACTCACAGGGAAATCCTTAGCAACATCCAAGGCAATCAAAGATTGTGACTCTACCCCGCATCTATCCTTTCTCCTGCTCTCCAAGCCCTCCGTTTTCTCAGGCCTTCCTCTCCTTTCTTCATCCTCCTGCCAGGCTGTCATTCTCTCTCTCTCTCCTCTCTCTCTCTCTCTCTCTCTCTCTCTCTCTCTCTCTCTCTCTCTCTCTCTCCCTCCCTCCCATTCTAATGCTCTCAGTAAACTCCTATTTCTTGAGTTTCTTCCTCGTGTCAGTGTCTCCTTACTCATGAAGCTCTCCAGTACCACCCAGGCTCCTTGAAGTCACTCCCCATTCCTTCCCCTCCCATCTCACATGCATCATTAACTAAACAATCCTGGTGGAGGTGTGGTCTCCCCTGCAGAGTGGCCCGACAAGTTGTCAGAACTGCGTGACAGCTCATCCAGGGTGACAAGTTCCTCCTCTGCTTGACACCTTTCCCTTATCTTGGCATGAGATTTCTGGGGGAATTCCAATTCCTTGGGGATAATAGTTTTAACAGTGTTAGAGTCAAATTATCTTTCTAGGTATCTCTGTCCCTATCAGGACAGTTACGGGTGTCAACAGTGAAAATAGCAAATGTCCACCTCCAGCAGGTGAGGGCGAGGTGTGTGCATGAGGATCCACTAGGATCTGGTGCTGCAGAGGTTACAAGGTGACCTGTAGATTCAGAATGTCCTGGACCTGGTTTGTCCTTGTCACAATGTCACCTCCAGCTTCATACCTAGATGGAAGACTCTGTTACTTATTTCAGGGCATGTGCCCTGACTCTGACTGTGCCCACAAGCTAAGCTGTGCTGTCTACCTCAACAACCAAAGGAGAGTGAAAAGCAGAGAAAGGGGATTTAACCAATTCACATGGCAAAAAGAAACAAGAGTGACCACAGCTTAGTAGTTGAAGGGTGCTGATAAAAAGTCGGTGCAAATAAAGGAAGAACTGGACAGAAGAAGAGATCTGAATAATTAATAAGTTTTAGTCAAGGTGTGGTCCCACTCATTGTTGTTTCATCTTCAATAATAATTTGTTGTATTGGTTAATCACTGTCATTGCCCAAGGGAAGCAATCTGGTTCTTAAAGGATGATGTGCTCCAGGGTGTAGCCTCTCCATTGTAGATAATAGTTCTCAACCTGGGTGGAGTTGGTGCTGGCTGTTCCTTGTAGGCCCAAGCCTGAGAGTTAATATTTTTTCTTTTAAGTCAAAAGCAGTTCCTAAATTCCCGTTTTATTTTGAGGGCTGAGCAAAGCTCTCTAAAGCCTGCAGAATTCACAATATCTGGCCAAAGGTTCAGGCATGGAGCCTTGAGCATTTGATGGATATTGTGGACACCTTTCAGAGGCCTTCCAGGTCCTCCTGTCCCAGAACAAAGTAGGTGTTAGGTGAAGAGGGTTGGTGGGGGGAGACTTCGACTATATGTGGGCGCCATGCAGAGGTTCATGAATAAAGAGAAACTGAGGCAAAGGAAGACACTTAAGAAATAGGAGTTTATTTAGATGGAGGGCCTTGGGAGCAAAGGGAGCATTAGTTTAGTCTTAAGGTGAGAAAGCATTAGAACAGAAGAGAGAGCTTAACGTCAGAGAAGATAGGGAAAGAATAGCCCATGACAACATGAGAGGAGAAGGAAGAGAAGAGGGGAAGGACAGAGAGACCAGTGAGCATGGCAAGTATAGAAAGCAGGAGAAAACAGGGACCCTAGGTGGGAACATAGAGGGTCTGAGAAAATGGCTCAGAGGTTAAAGCTTTTGTCTCCAAATCAAAAGGACCCGAGTTTGGATTCTTAGAGCCCATATAAAAATATCAGTGGAATACTTACCTGGCAGGGGAGATACCATAATCATGAAGGTGGTTTTCCCAGGGCGAGGCTTATCCATTGCACTCTGGATGTGCTGACCCCTGCGATTTCCCCAAATCTCGACTGCATAATTTGTGGTAGGTAGTGGGGGACTGCGTTCGCGCTCTCCCCTGTGGGGGAAAAAAAATGCCATTGGAAATGTCAGTGACGTGCACTTCTGGCCCTGGAAAGCAGAGTCTGGGAAACCCCAGAGCAAAGCAAAAGAAGTAGAGCAATGGAGGGTGATTCCTGATGTCACCCTTGGGTCTACTCCCCACTCTAGTGCTCTCTTGTGTAGGCACAAGTCTTTGGTTCTCCAGATCTTCTGGGCTGACTCATCTCTCCTGGGAGACCATGCCTCTGCAGTATGCAAAGTATGCAAGCCACTGCTGGGGGTGTCTCTGAGACTGACTTTTGTGTGTGTGTGTGCCATGGTAAAAAACAGAGCCTTCTCATACGATGCTGTAGCGACTCAGCTGTTGGGTTTGCTCCATGAATGGTTCCAGTATTCTCCCTCCTCCTGCTGACTGCCACACAGGTTAAAAGTGCAAACAGGCAGTTTTTTCCTGGCTCTCATGTTCAAGGAAATGCCTTACTGCCTTGGACGCTAATCTATGCCTTCAGGGGTGGGGCCGTTTACAGGAATTGTGACAGGACAGCACCCTCCTCCACCATTCTGGCCCATGGGAATGTCACAAAGAAAGTAGACCCTGTGAACTCAAACTCCCAGGACTCTCATTCTGGGATCAGGGAGAGAGACTTCAGAGTGTGGAAAATGCACCAGGTCTGAGGTGAGCCAGAGGAGGCATTTGTCTTCAAAAAGAAACATTTCACAGCTCTGACAACTTGTCTGGCCACCTTGCAGAATAGTGGACAGAACCATTCCTGGAGCAAAACTGATCATCTCCTGTTTTCTACTTAAATTTTATCCTCCTGTTCAGATTTCAGAAGTGGGCTTATTTTCTTTTTAATCGGACTAGCTTCTTCCAAATATGGCCACATTGAATAGTAGCCTTTTTTTTTTGAGGGGGGGGTCACCATTGATTTGAATTCTTACTGATTTAATGAGGACTGGTGGCAGAACCAGAGGCACAGACCCAGCTCTAGAGTCTGACAGCAAGAGGTTATGACAAATAAATGAAGAATAAGGATGGAATTATTGGAGGAAGACTAAAGCAAAGTAAGCAAGGAGTGTGGAGAAATGGATGAGAAGGGTGGTCAGGTAAGAGAGACTTCCCAATGCAAAGGAACCTGGGAAGCAGTAGTGCATGGTGGAGCCTATGACTGGGTGGGCTCAGGGCCCACCCAGAACCCTGAGCTCACCCAGCGACATCATCATCATCAGGAGCCACCCAGAACGATGCTTGTATGCCTGAGTCGCCTGGTGCTTGCTGCTTGGTGGCTAAGAGCTGGATCCTTAGCATCTGAATGATCATTGAATCTCCTTCTGACTTCCTCTCAGCTCAGATCTGAGCCAACTACATGATTCGGGGAAAATGAAGGAAAAACGATGGCAGAGAAAGGCTTGCTCATTAGCGGGCAGAGAGAAGGAATGCACTCCAGATCTTTTGAGGTTAACAGCCTTTACTGGGGAGCAGCAGGGCGACCTGAACCCTGCACGATTTTCCACTGTGCCTTGAGAACTGGACATTTTCATGTGGTGAAGACTCATCTCAACTCTTGATCAAATTTTCCTGGTACAGGCTTGCAGTAACAGGTGTCAAAATGGTTTGCAGTGACTCCCTTTCAAGTGTACCTAGAGTGAGTAGGGAGTTTTAAGAGATGGGAAACATCTTACCTCCTGGCTGGCTGGCTTGTCAGGTGATTATCAGTGACATCCAAGCTTTCTTGGTCACTTCTGGGGGGCTTCCAGTTTCTTGTGGCCCAGATCAAAGGATTGAGTGGGGACATACATGCAGTTACAGCAATGGAGACAGATCATTGAGAAACAGTAGTTTCAACAAGGAGGCACAGACTCAGCTCTAGAGTCCAGAGCAGAGAAGTTGAGGAGTCACTGGAAGCCTTCCACAAAGGAGTTGCACAGCGTGGACTTTTTGGATCATTTGCATTGTGCGGGCTTTATACTTACATACTGGGGACTTTCTGAGCCATGCTGCATTCTATGACATGCTCATCTTGGGTAGGGGGATGGAGTTCCCAGACTTTTTTTTTTTCTCATATGCCAAACTTTAGCTTTTGTAACCTTATTTTCCACCCTGTGGCCAGGTTGTGGTTGTGGCTGCAACTGTGGCAGCTGGGATGCCCTCTTGATGCTGTAGCCCAAGATGTGGTGGGAGAGGCTAGATTCCATTGTGGATGAGAAATCTGCCTTGCTTCTGGAGGGCATGTGGTAGGCTCTCACTGTAGGGCGATCTCTGTTGGTGTGCTAATTAGATACAGATGTCAACTTGACAATTGCATTTGAGTTTTAGGCACATCTGTGAAGAACTGATAGTTAAGGCAAGAAGCAGCAAACCAGCCAGAGATGGTCTAATAGACAGGGAAGATCCAACCCATGCTGGGTGAGACTATTCCCTGGGGAGATATATAAGATTCAGGGGGGAGCTGGCAAGATTAATGAGCATGAGCCCCTGAGTATTTCTTTAGCTGGTTCAGTGACATGGCATTCTTCAACCTACTTGGACAGACTTATAGTATAGTGAGTGAAGTTTATCTCTTTCTTAGCAGCTCTATAAAGGTGGTGTGGTCAGGTCCCTCTGCTCATGGTATTGGTATGAGCTTTCCTGTCAATCTAGACGAAGAACTGTAGCTACACAATCACGAGCCAAAAAAAAAAAAAAAGCTCCCCCTATTCCCATAAGCCATGTGTCTATAATGTGCAGACAAACTGGGACAGTTGTTTATCTCTTGGACACAGTAAGTCACTCTGCTCAAGGCACCCATTGCTGGAGCTGAAGCAGAAAATATGCAGCCAACACCATCAGAGTTGCATCCGTACCTGATGGTCCTGCAGTTGACCTACAAACCAGGACTGCATGAGCTTTGTAGGATACCTGTCCATCCTAAAATGATTCTGCAGCTCCTAATACTTGTTGTATAGAAATCTTGGAAGAAACCCAGGGACAAAAAGTTAATCAGTAGCTTCTTGAAGACCGGCTCATCTTTCTAGAACTTGAGCATCTACACACTACATGTTTTTATTTGTATTTACCCAATCACCACTGATATTGGATATCTTTTTGTGTGCTTATTAGCTATGTGTTCAATTTATGAGCAAATATCCAACTAATGTCAAGCCCTTAGTTCATTTTTTAAAAGATTTTAGTGTGTGTGTGTGTGTGTGTTTGTGTGTGTCAGAGGACACATGTGTCCCTGTGGAGGACTAAGGGTGACTTCAGGAATCATCCTGAATTGCTTCTACCTCCTTCTTGTTTCACTCTGGGATTTCCTAGGCTCTGCTCCCACCAGAGCCCAAAGTACAGGCTGCCATGGTTTCTCCCTGGTGTTTTTTACATGGGACCTGGGATCCAAACTCAGGACCTTCTGCTTGCAAGACAGAATCTTAACCCCTGAGTCATCTCTCCAGCCCCCTTAGCTTGTTTTTTAATTGAGTGTGATTAGATTTCTATACTTTCTGCTATGCTTTATTTATTCATCTCTTGTCAGAGGTAGCATGTGAAAATATTTTTTCTGTTCCATAGGTGTCACCTTTCCTTTGTCTTTTGACTCACAATTAAAAAATGATTAACCTCTGTTACAACTGCCTTCTGTGTCATAGCCAAGAAATCATTGCCAAACTAAATGTTGTGAAGCGTCTGACTTTGAAAGTTGCCCATAGTGTATTTTCACTGAATTGCTGCATAATGTACTACATTATATATAATGTATAATGGAATGTACTGCATGATATGTATAAATAGGTTTAATAGAAAGCTCCAACTAAATCACAACAGCCTCAAAGAGAGAAAGAGGCTGCCTTTGTTTCCTCTCTGGGGCTGTGAAGTTCATGTTGGAAATAAAATTCAATGAATCAAATAAAAAATGCAACAGAAAAAAGCACCTCTAGACTAATTCAAGTAGAGGAAAGAGTATGAGGAAGACAAGTTGATGAGCTAGTACTGGGATGTGCTCAGGAGGCCAAATTTAAGAGCCCATGGTTAAGGAGCTGAGTTAAATGTGAATGCATAGAGGATATACTCAATGAAATTATGGCAAATTTAGAGAAAGAAATAGACATTCAAACTCAGGAAGCATCAACAATCACAATTGGCATGATAAGAGAAGAACGTGTTATTGGTCACATTGTAGAAGATACAAAGAAATAAAATTAGAAGTTGTACAAGAAAACAAATGATCCATATACAAAAGCAGAAAATAGCAAAACTTCAGATCTCTTTTCATCAGCTTTCAAAGCCAGGAAAATATAGACTTGATCTATCACAGCCCTAAACGTAGGTAACAATCAAACAGTAAGACTATCTTTTAAAATTGAGGGGAAATTGGTCCACTTGAAAACAATCACAAACTGCAGCTGAATGCTGATCCAACACTGAAGAAGACACTTCAAGGAATACTGTACACAGAAGAGGGATTTCGGGAGTGGAATGATTGAACAGAGGAGAGCTAGAGTCATGTTTTGAATGTGAGCTGCCTTCCACAAGCTCATGTGTCTAAATCCTTAGCTGATGTTCATGTTCGGGATGACTGGATGACCATCAGGAGGTGGAGCCTTGCTGGATGAAGGCACATCACACGAGGCAAGCCCTGAGGTCTGGCACCCTATCCCTGCTTCCACAGTTTGCTCTTGCTCCCTCTGCCTCCATGTCAGCTGTGAGATAAACCACTCTCTAGCTTCCAAGCCACGCCTTCTGAGATTCTTGCCTCCCCTCTGGAACTCTAAACCAGCTAAATCTCTTCTTTCTTCCCTTAAAGTTGTATCTAAGTGTTGTCTCATAGCAGCAAAAAGAAAAGTAACTACATCGGCTAAGAAAGAACACTCCATGTTCAACATGGTAAACCAGCAAACTCCTGATACAAACAGGTGAAGAAATAAAGAACAAACAACTCTTCAACCAATGAGAAAAGAACCAACAAAATCACATGAATTTGTAGCATCTCTGTATAATCTTAAATTTAAATGATCCAAACTTAACAGTAAAGAGACAGAGAATGACTAGATTAAATATTTAATCTGGCTGGAGACATAGTTCAACTGGGAGAGTGCTTGTCTAGCATACTTAAAGCCTAGGATTTGATCCCTAGCACTGCACAAGCTGGATGTGGTAGCACATACTTATGCTACCCAATACTGAGGAGGTAGACGCATGAAGATCAGATGTTCAAGGTGATCCTTGGCTACATGGTGAATTCTGAGATATATAAGATCCTGCCTTAAAATCAAATAGCAAATCAACTTTCTGTTGTCTCCATGAGACACTTATTAGGTAAATACACCCACAGATTAAGAGTCAAAGGACGAGAAACAACCTATCAAGTGAACAGAAACCAAAACAAGCTGGCTTAGCTATTCTGACATCTGATAAAGTAGACTCAAAACCAAAAGTAGTCAGAAGAGATAAATGCCACTAAATATTAATGAAGGAAGTATTATCCTTCAAGAAGATTGTTAACATACTCACAAAGAATATTGGAACTCCCAGTTTTACAAAACAGACACTAATGAACACAAAAGGTCAAATTGGTCCTAATAAAACATTAGTGGGTGAAATATATCAGTCTCATTTCTAGAGAGATCATTATCTAAAGATGGACAAGTAAACCTCAGAATTAAAGTAACACTGCAGGTCAAATGGACTTCACAGATACCCACAGAATATCCCACCAAACAGAAACAGAACTGTACATTCTCAGCAGCCTATTGAACTGTCTCTAAAATACACCATATTCTACATCATAAATCAAGTTCTACCAAAAGGCAAAGAAAATGTAAATAGTCTCTTATATCTTATCATACCACAATGCAGTAAGAATAGAAAACAACAGCAAGAAAAACTATAGAACATACATAAATTCATAAAGATTGAATGATATACTTTTGATTAACCAGTGAGCCATCAAAAACATCAAGGAGGAAACTTAAAAGTTTCTGTATTAAATGGAAATAAAAGCACAGGCCTCCAGAACTTTGAGGATACTAAGGTAGTCCCAAGATAAAAGTTTATAGCTTACATTAAAAAATCCAAAAGATCTCAAATAATAATGCAATAATGGGTCCCAAGGCTCTGAAAAGACATACAGCAATTCAAATCCAGACACTGTAAATGGCAAGAAATAAGATCAGGGGAAATTAGCAAATCAGAGACTAAAGATTTAATAGAGTTGACAGCAAACCCATCTGATTCAGGGATTTTCTTTATTGGGAGACTTTTTATTATTGCTTCAATTTCAATGATTGTTATAGATCTACTTAAGTTGGTCACATTTTCTTGATGTGTCTGGGAATGTATCCACTTTTACTAGCTTTTCAAGCTTTTGGAATAAATTTTAAAATATACTCACACTGTATATAATATTCAGTAAATAAGAGCTAACACAATGCTCTTCATATTGTGACAAAACATAGAAAAGGAAGGAACACCACCACACTCATGAAAAAAAAGCCAGCATTGCTCTCATACCCAATTCTGATAAAGACACTCTGTATGTGTGTGTGTGTGTGTGTGTGTGTGTGTGTGTGTGTGTGTGTGAGAGAGAGAGAGAGAGAGAGAGAGAGAGAGAGAGAGAGAGAGAGAGAGAAACAGAAAACTATAGACCATTTTTCCTGATAAGCATAAACTCAAAATTCTCCAAAATTCCTGTAAATCAAATTTTAAAAATTAAGACGGTACATCGCAACCAGGAGAGTTTCATTCAAGGCTGTGGGTTTGGTTCAGCATATGAAAATGGGTAGGTGCAATTAAGGACAGTAATCACATGAAATCTTAATTTATGCAGAGCAAGGCTTAGGCACAGTTCCTTGTATCCATGATAAAAACCTGGATGAAACTAGGAATAACAAGGAACATACTTCAGCATAGCAAAGGCAATACATGATAACTCTACAGCTGACATTGCATTAAATGAGGGGGGAAAAAGAGAGGGTTTCCTCTAACACCTGGAATAAGACAGATTTTCACACCATTCACTCATTTAATGTTATGCTCAAAATCTTAACTAGAGCAATAAGACAAGAGAAAGAAATAGAATGAATACAAATAGGAAAGCAAAAAGTCAAATTATCTGTCTTCAGACAGCATGATTCTATACATAAAAGACCCTGAAAACTTCACCAGGAAACTGTTTTGCATAGCTTTCAGCCAAATATGAGGATATAAAACCAATATACAGTCATTAACAGCTTTTCTCTACTGGTAATGAGCATCAAGGAAGAAATCGTGGGGGGAAACCCAATTCAAAATAACTTTTAAAAAGGGTCTAGGGGAGCTGGGAGATGGCTCAGTGGTCAAAGCTTTTTGTTTTACAAATAAAAAGACCTACCAGAATTTAGATCACCAGATCCCAAGTAAAAATGCTGGGTGGAAATATAATTCCAGCCCTGGAAGGTGGAGCCTGGGAAACCTCAAAGCAAAGCAAGGAGGTAGAGCAATCCAGGATGATTCCTGATATTGCCCTTAGGTCTTCACAGGAACACACACTTAAGTGCACTCTTATACACACATGCACATATACACTTGCTCACACACTCCATATGCATTGTGGGGGAGGCCTTAGGAATAAACCTAAACAGGGAGGCAAAAGACCTCTACAATGAAAATTCCAAGATATCAAAGAAAGAAATTGAAAACACTAGAAAATTGCTATATAACCAAAAGTGTTCTACAGAGTCAATGAAATTCCATCAAAATTTTCATGACATTCTTCACAGAACTAGGAAAAACAGTCCCTGAGATTCATCTGGAGACTTGTATGATCTTGAATGTCTGAAGCAGAAAGAACAATGTTGCAAGTATCATTATGGCTGATCTCAAGTAATGTTACAGAGCCAAAACCACAAAAACATTGTGGTGTTGGCATGAAACAGATATGTAGACCAGTGGATAGAACAGAGCCCCTGAGACTAAATTCACAAATAGAGTAATTTAATTTTGACAAAGCAGACAAAACATAAATTGAAGGAGGAAAAGCAATCTTTTAAGCAAATGGTGGTGGAAAAACTGGATTTCTACGTATACAAAAATAAAGTTTGATCCCTTTATGTGTTCCAGCACAAAAATCAATTCATAATGGATTAAAAGCCTTAATATAAACCAAAACTGTAACTGCTAGAAAGACACATAGGAAAAACAAGCTCAAGATATAGGTAAAGATTTCCAGAACGCAGTTCCAATAGTGCAGGAAATAACCCAAAGAATTAAGAAGATTCTTTACTATAAAGAAACAATCAGCAGAAGTGAAGAGAGGCCCACAGAATGAGGAAATATTAGTCAGTTACACATCAGATAAGGAGTTAATATACAAAATATGTATAGAACTACAAAAATTAAACACCAAAAAAAATCATCCAATTTATAAACTGACTGGAGAACTGAATAGACACTTCTCAAAAGAAGACATATAAATGGCCAATAAAGATTTGAAAAATGTTCAGCATCCTTAGTCATCAGGGAAACACAAGTTAAAACTGCTTTGAGATTCCACCTCACCCTAGTCAGAAGGCTGTCATCAAGGCAACAAATAACAACAAATGCTGTTGAGGGCGTGGGGGAAGGCGAATTCTCATTCACTGTTGGTGGGAATGTAAACTGGTATAACCACTATGAAAATCAGGATGGAGCGTTCTTAAAGAACTGGAAATAGAACTACCTTATCATCCACAAAGAGATTCTAAGCTACCATATGATAGAGGTATTTGCACATACAAATTTGTTCCTACACTATTCACAATATCCAGGAAATGGTATGTCTAGATATACAACAATAGATTGATAAAGAAAATGTGGTACAGACACACAATGGAATTTTATGTAGCCATAAAGAAAAATTAAATCATAATATTTATAGGAAAATGAGTGTAAGTAGAAATCATCATATTAATTGAAACAAGTTAGTCTCATAAAGACAAACATCATTTTTTCTTTAATATGCCTAACTGTAAATGTGTGTGTGTGTGTGTGTCAATACATGTGTGTTTGTAGGTCATGAAAATATATGGGGGTTGCTAGGCCAAAGTCTGCTCTCTGGACGATACATTAGCAACTGAACCAGTGAGTGACTCCTCCCTTGGGCAGTTGAGTTTGCCTCTTGTCTGCAAGACAATGGCAGGCCGAACTTCCCCCTTTGGGAGTAGAGAAAACTCCCAGGTCGTTTGGAACACTTTAGTTTCTCTCAGAAACTGGCTGGCGTCTGGAGATTCTTAAAGAAATTAAAGATTGAAATGCCATATGACCCTGCGATTCCACTTTTGGGAATAACCCCCCATACAGCAGAGGTTCACCTCGATAGCACAAGTACAACCATGTTCATAGCAGCACTGTTTACAATAGCAAGGTCATGGAATCAGCCCAAATGTCCAACAGTTGATGAGTGGATAAGGAAAAGGTGGTACATCTATACAATGGAGTACTACTCAGCCATCAAAAATGATGAATTACTGGAATTTGCCGGGAAATGGATGTCATTAGAAGCAATTATATTAAGTGAAGTATCCCAGACCCAGAAAATTAAGTGCCATATGTACTCCCTAATAGGTGGCTCCTAGTACCAAACCCACCCAGCCCACCTAGAGACAGTAATTGCAAGGATTATGAACAGGAGGGATGAGGTAGGAGGGCCACACCAGAAACAAGGAGAGAAGGGACCATGTTACAGCAGGGAAAATAGGCCTCCACCAAGGACCCAAATAAGTAATGAGACATCTGATTAAGTTCACAGACTTTTGTTCCTGATCATTTACTACTGAGGGGGTGTGATCTCACCAGAAGAGGAGGGCATATAGTCTGGCAGATAAAAAGTAACCATTCTGCAACTGGGTGATAGACCCCTCCCTTACTGTGGTTTCCCACTTTTATTACATCTACCTTTGAATGTGCTTTTATCACAAGACTCTAACAGCTTTTTGTCTCTGGCCAGGGGGTAACATACAATGCCCACCAGGATGGAGTGAAGGGCATTGCAGGAGCAGCAAAACTGCAAAAGAAAATCAACAAACCACAATCCAGAACTTCAGAGACTCTATATCAACCACCTAGAACTAGGCCAGCTTAGTCTCTCCCCATCTTGAAGCTCAGGGAAATTTGCGGAAGAGGGGGCGGTAAGAGTGTAAGAGCAAAAGGATGGGAGGAGCAATGATATGTAAGATACTCTATACTAGTTAGGGCTGAAGCAATCATAATTGGACTTTGCATGCCCTGCGCATTGTCCAACACACTGTTGACCTCACAAAGTCTAGCATCTGCTAAAGGCACCAAGAGCCTTGGAGGTAAAGGATTGGCAGCCACAGCAGTGTTCCTATACCTAAGGGGAACACGGGAAAGGGTTCAGGGAAAGGCCACTGGGTCCTTGTACGTCATCGGAGAGGAGGGCCCAGAGGAAAATCAGACATGCACAAGAAAGGACTCTCTGGGAATTGGGGCGGGAGGCACTGGGGGATGGGGAGGGAGAGGGGTGGGGAGGGGGAGCAGGGGGTACGGGGGGGGGGGGGGAGGAGGGAGGGAGGGAACTGGTGTACCTAATAAGTTTGTATGAGCTGAAATAAAAAAAAAAAGAAAAAAGAAACTGGCTGGGCTGTTCCTCTCCCCATCAGTTCTTTCCTGCCTATCTAAAGAGATGTTGATGCATGGGCCAAGTAACTCCTTTTTGAGGCATACATTCCTTCCTCTTTTGGCAACGAGATGCCATGCCTGTTTTAACATACCTGGCAATATGTCTGCCCCACTGCAATTGGGTGTTACTTCTGACTTCTCTTTGTTAACCAAAATGTATGTGTTTTACATAGTCCTGTAAAGAATTTTGCCCTGCTTCTTGATTATAAAAACCCTGTACGTTACAATAAAGTTGGCTTGGATGATAGCGGACATCCAAGGCCCCCTCTGCCCAAAGCCTGAAACTTTTCATTCCTACTGCTCCCACTTCAGAATCCTGTGTTTGTAGGTCCGGGTTGGCGCTGGTTCGTGGGGCCCGGACAAAAATATGTTAAGGGAGGTGGTAATAGAGAACATAATGGAATATGTGTAAATGGAAAGTAGGAAAGGACCAACTGAGCTGAAGAAAGAAAGGCAGCTGGAGGGGAGGAGCATGGGGAGTGTGGGGAAGAGGAATGTAAGTGAGAATGAAGCATAATAATGAAGTGAAGCATAATAATAATAATGAAGAGAATAATAATGAATAATAATGAATAATGAATAATGAAGTGAAGCATAATAGTGAAGATGCTATGATGCCACCTGGTACTTTGCAAGTTCATCTAAGAAATTAATAAAAAGATTTTGTATTTAACTGAAATCTATATTCTATTTTACAAGACACAAGAACTTTGGTGATGACTTTCAGGGCTCTAATTGGGCATGCGTTTGCCTGTCTTGCAGCATTGACTTACTTAGTATCATTTTACCTTGGAAATAAACAGTATATTGTTCCTCTTCCCTGACTACATGCACATTTGAACTTATAAAGATTTTCTGTGCACGGGTTGGGGGTCTGAGCCCCAATGGTAGAAACTTTACCTAGTATTCATGAGCTCCATGCAAAAAAATTTTTAAAGTACCATGCATTATTCTACTTGGCAGTTATATCACATGTGGATTACTGAGGTTATAAATGGGTATGTATTTTCATAGCATAGAGTAAGCGTATACACATTTATTCATATACATATACATATTCCACAATGAAAAATCTAATTATTTTCTCTAAATTCTTATCATTTCTTATCCTCTCCACATAAAATGGGAGGATGACCATAAAATCATGCAGATCATCTGATATATGTCTTCCTGATCCTATAACTAGGCAGAATAAGTGAGGTGAGTAATAAATATAATGGAGTGACATGGCTTTAGTGAAAATATTTCATCAGAATTAATAATAACTATAAGCCATACAAGACATACAACACAAGGGAGGAGGAGGAAGAGTAGCAGGTTCTAGGAGAAGCAGAATCTGATCTGATTAGTTTACCTCATTCAGAAGACTCTAGGTGCACCATGGTTCTACTTTTATCAATTTCCTAAGAGCAACACAAGTATGTCATTACTAAACCTATCACTTAGAGAAGGTGTTTGGACCATCTAAATTAGCACTTGTGGAGTGTTATTTAAACATGGTATGTGATTATTATTGATGCATATATTACCCTATGTAATTCAATGGGAATTTTTCGGGTAGTCCCTGAAAATGATGTTACATAAGCTTGGGGCTTCCTCTTATTTCTTGTCATTTTTTTTCATCACATTACATGTTATGTTGTGTTCAAATTTCTAGATCCCAAGAGACCACCAGAGATGACATCACTGAAAACACATGAGGGTCTTTATTCAAAGCTTGATCCCGGGCTCTCCCATCACTGACACATCAGATCAGGAAAGAGCCCCGGTCTTTGTTTTACAGGGACTTTTATAGGTTATTTCTATAAGAGGAGGAGGTTTCTAACCTAGCAGATACGTGATTGGGTAAATTGAGGCAAAAGCCTGGTCAGCTCTTATCACCAGCAGGTTTTGAGAACCCCATAAGCAGTTTCTAGTACCCTGTACTTTACTCATGGCCCTTGGAATTCCTTGAGCCGTTAGTCACTGGATTTTGATTGGATAGTTCCACTTGCTCTGACCACAGTTCTTATAAACTATCATATTAATTTTGTCTTTGACACAGTTGGTGAGGTGGTTGATTATGCAAGGACCAAATGTTACTGTAAAGGCTGCTATTCCAGTTTGGGGGGGTTCCTGTAACGTTAAGTATTTCCTGATTTGGAGCTGACACAAATTGGGTCAAACAGTCTATATCTAGTACATCTGGTGTTTCATAGGGAGGACAAGTGAACAAGTACAAAATGGAGACAAATATGTTCAGGTCCCACAGCTGCAGCAAAATACTTCACCCAAGCAACTAAAGGTTTAATAAGTTCACAATTCCTGCTTACAGACATCACTGCAGGAAGTTATAGTGGCAGGAGCTTGAAGCATCTGGTCACATCACATACACAGCAGGAGCAGAGAGCAATGAGTCAACGCATACATACTGGCTTGCTTCCTCTCCCATCTTTATACAGTCCTGGCCCATCTGTCTAGGAAATAGCCCTGCCCACAATGAGTCTTTTCGCATCAATTAAAACAGTCAAGACAATCCCTCACAGGCATGCTCAGAGGCCAACCTTGATCTAGAAATAATTCTCAGGTGGTCGCCCTTTTAGGGGTCAGCTTGACAATATCAATCATCACATTCATGAGAGAAACTTTGCAACATGATGTTAACATTAAACATGGTAGTTTACTTTTTCTACTTGTGGAGATAGAATCAAGAAATCAATAAATAATAGTTATACATGAACACAGAATGCACCATGATATACTAGATTTGTGATAGATGTTATCTCCTTTAACTAGGTCAGTGTATTTTTTATAAAGGAGCTAACACATTAATTTTACAGTCAACACCAAAAGTTAAGAGTGAATATTTCTTTACATAAGTGTGCTCAAACCATCCTCTACAGTGAAAACATTGGATCCGAAGTCATATCATCATTTAGTGAATAAAGCATTGGAAAAAAATCAAACTTCACCAACTGCTACCTGCATATATGATTAATTCTTCAAGGATACTCTCTTGTTTTCTCTTCTTTTTTTTAAAGGTTTTTTTTATTCAATTGTGCGTGTGCATGTGTGTGTGCGTGTGTGTGTGTGTGTGTGTGTGTGTGTGTGTGTGTGTGTGCATGTGTAGAACCATGGGCGAATTCGGGAACCACTATGGACTGCCTCTACCTCCTTGATTCACAGGCTCCACCCTACCAGGACCAGAAACGCAGGTCACCCCTGCTTCTGCCTGGCGTGGAGTTTAGGATCCAAACTCAGGATGCTACTTCCAACTGCAAGGCAGAGGCTAAACTCCTGAGTTACCTCTCCAGCCCCATTCTCTTATTTCTTTTTATAGAAATCAAGCTAAGTAAAATAAAGATTCTCAAAATTATAATGTAAGACAATTTCCAACATAAAGTGATTTTTGCAATAGGTTACATTATTATTATTGTGCTATCGATTCACCTAAAAATGCTGCTGGAGGGAAATTGTGTTTTTCTTGGTCAGTCTCCCAGAAGGGAAAGTGATTGTTTCAAAGTTACATCAAACAGTGAAATGTTATTTTCTGCCCTGAAAGACAAGATAGGCTGTTATAGGAGCAGGTCATATGCTAATAATAGAATATCTCTGAGCCACGATAACTGTAAGTTCTGAGGACACAAATTCTAGAAAAGGTTCTAAAATTAGCCTGTTCATGAATTTCAGAACATCTTCTCAGACATTTCTATTAATTCAAGCGATACCCTTTCCTTTCTCAACTTTGCAATTGGAAGGAATTATCCTTCGCTCACAGTCTAATCTCTTCCAGTAATGGATTATGAGAAATCCACAGGTACACAGTGCCTTAGGGAGGTAACTGCTTGGAGGTGTCTAGCTTTGTGAGGTAGGATTGGAGAACTGCTGGTAGGAGCAGGGGAGCACATGGACTTTGAAGCTGTCCTTCCAACCTTGTTTCCAGTCCCAGTCAGCCCACATCTTAGTGCCATCTTCAGGGCATAGACATATTCTTCAAGGAGTAACACAAGCATTACTCTTCCCCTTTAGTGTGTGTAGGTCTCTCAAAACATCTGCCATTGCTTATATGTTAGTGGAGAAATTATTTAAGACAGCATTTTAGCTTTGCATGTGGCTGGAGGGGTAGCCCCACAGTGGGGTTGGAGTACACACAGGTACAGAGAAGGATGACAGTTCATTCATTGAGCCATTATACTACCATGTCAGGGTTACTTTTTGCTTTTAGGGGTTGAAGTTTCCTTCCTACCACCCAAGTCAATAAGATGAAAACAGCCTCTACTAAATTTCAGTGGGCATCAAGATATGCCCATTGACCACTATGACTAAGGGATTTTGAAATTAAATGCTTATATTATATATTCCACACACATGTTTTCTCATCCCCACCCTATAGAGTGACACTTTCCTACATCAAAGTGTAGCATGAGAACTGATGGACCAGCTGTAGAAATCACAGCCCTGTTCATATGTCACTTCTCTGAAAAGCCTTCCCATCCTACCATCACCATCACTGATGATCTATCTCAAACACTGTGCAAAGTCCTTTTCATCCTGCCAGGCTCAATGAACTTAAGAGGGGTGGGTATGATAAGAATGCAAAAGCCTGGGTGGGGGTGGAAGGAATGGGGGGTGAAGCAATACTGCCAGACAGTATCATCTGGTACAATAGGGATGCTCACCCAAAAACTCACTGCAGCGATGTCCATTTCCACAAAACCTGTACATGGCTGGTTTGTCGACATTTACCTTGGATGAGAGAAGATCTTAAGAAATACTATATCTCCCTGAAAGACTATTTAAAGGTAATGCCACATAAGAGATGAGGAGCTTCTTTAATCAACAATCTTGAGACTGATAAGTTTTCCATGCTCCAGCAAATATTCAAACACTTACCAGTATAGACCTCCTAGATGAAACCCAGTGGGCCATGTGTGCAAAAAGATGTGAAAGTAGGAGGGGTACTGACTGGAAAGGAGAACATATGAAATAGGAGGGAGGATAGGATTGGGTAGTAAGGAATGAAAATACTTAAGTTGTATTTATTGTATGAAAGTGTCAAAAATTAAAAAATTAAAAGGGTATGTATTTTGTCTATGCAGCAATAAGGAAACTGAAATAAAGACTAAATTATGTAAAAAAAGAATGATAAACAAGTTTCAAACTTCTGAGCATCCAACTTCAGAATTCTTTGCTGCAGGATATTAATACTTGACCTTGAGTAAGGATTACTTCAGCAATCTTTCTTTCCCTTCCAACTCCTTGCTTGAGAAATACTAACTCAGCTTTTATGAGCAATTTTGCAACAGTTTCAGAGAAATCTGTTGAAAACATTTTTTAAATGCCCTCCAGCCTAGAAAAGTGGTCATGAAGCCCTGAAACTTTTGTGAGCTGGTAAGTTCAGAGTTTTCCACCCATAATTTCCTACCTACCCTGTATAATGAATGATTACAATAATCTGACATGGCTAAAAAGTCTCATGACATATGTAAGAAGATTTTTATTCTGTGTTGCAATGTTAAAGTCAAAATAAAACACATCTGTTTCTAAATTTAGACTATTTGTTGTCCAAACAGATAATGAAACTTATGATTATGATTGAGATATAAATGCTAATCTGAACATTGGTCTGCTTTGCTGGACAGCCGGAGGTTTAGTTCTGATCTCAAAAATCCCCCATTCAGCATGTTCTATCATAAGCAAAAGCCAGCACAACACTCTATGCTCCTTGCTTCAGCTCTTAGAATTAGAAAATCAAATTATTGCTTTTGTGTATTTTAAGAGAGAAAAAAGCATATACTCATTTATACAAATTTTCATATGTTGAGGTACATTCATAACAACAACAATTCTGACTAATAATAAAAACTCTGCTAGAGGTGTCATCATACCTTAAATATACTACAAGTCCATCTGCAATGAATAGTGCTGGCAAAATGAAACTGGTGACCTTATTCGTCACCCTGCATGAAAGCCAACTCCAAGGACCAAAGACTTCAATGTTAGACCACAGACTAGGAAAAAAAATAGGGAATACACTCAAACTGATTGGCCTAAGCCAACATTTCCTTAATAAGTCCCCAAGTGCACAGGAAATAAGATCAACTCTCAACAAGTGGAATTGCATGAAGTCAAAAAGATATCAGCAAAAGATATTGCTGATTGAACAAAAAGGCAAACCACAGAATGGGAGAGAATATTGTGTTCTGGATACACAAAGTGTATCCAGAGTACACAAAGAACACAAAAAATTAAATATCAAAGAAATAAACAACCCCACTTAAAAAATGAGCCATAGAGCTAAAAAGAAACTTTTCACAAGATGAAATTCAAATACCAAACAAATATCTTTAAAAATGTTCCACTTCCCTAACCATTACAGAAATGCAAATTAAAACCACCCTGAGATACTATCTCACTCCAGTCAGAATGGCTAAGATCCAAAATACAAAGTACCACAGGGAGAAGGAAATATAAAAACATTGCTGGTGGGAATATGAACTTATACAACCACTTTGGAGATCAGTTTTGAGGTTCCTTAAAAGGTTAAAAATTGAAATACCATATGACCACTACTGGAAAAATTCCCAAAGAACACTACATCTTGTTACAGAATCATATGTACAACCATGTTCATAGCAGCTCTATTCACAATAGTAAAGAAATGGAATCAACCTTGATGTCCAACAGTAGAAGACTGATTAACAGAAATGTGATACATGTTGTTGCGGTCAGCCTGCAACATTGCTGATAAATGACCATCAAATAGCTTAAAGGAACAAGGGTTTACTTCCTTATGACAGGCTGGTTACAGTTCTCAATCCAGCTTGAAGGAAAAGCACACACTAACACCAAGGCCGAGGGAACTGGGCACCATCACCACATAACGGCTGAGAGATAAACAATCCTTACTTCTCAGACCAGCATGTTTGGCCAAGTGAACAGAAGGATACCAACTTTGTCAACCAACTCTCCGTGATTTATCCAGGGCTTAATCCCATCCACCATGAGCTGAGTCTTCCCCATCAGCTAGACAATCTCCTTCAGGTTTGCTCTGGGCTTAACTCAACCATCAACTTTCTACAACTGTGCCCAGAGCTCAAACTCTCAACAGTCAAGTTGATACCTGTGCTTAACTATGACACATGTATACAATGGAATACTATTCAGCTGTTAGAAAATATGAATTAATGACATTTGCTGGTAAATGGAGGGAAACTATACTGAGCAAAGTATCCCAGACACAGATAGACAGATGCCACATGTTCTCTCTTATAAGCATTAAACCTTCAGAATGATGGAATCAATCAGAATCTTTTAAAATACCTACAAATGACAAAGGAATGTAAGTCAGAGGTGTGGAAGAAGATACTAAAAAAATAGAGACAAAAGAACATGGAAAATAGGTAAATAAGGCATCTATGAAAGAAAAGTTTTATAGGAGAGGTAGAGAAGGACAGATACAGGATACAGTAAGGAGTGGAGTTAGTCTTTGGGTAACCAATTACCTGCTATCTAGCTTCTAGCTTCTAATTGCCACCCCTTTAATGCCAGAGAACACATGCCCAGTATTGAAAATCTGTCCAAATAATAGCAGAAGGAGAGAAAATAGACACTAGGCAGCATCAGCTGTCTCAGTATTAACCATAAATATTGATTGTAAACCATCATTAAGCATCTCTCATTATAAGATAAGAAAAGATCTCGACACTCAACCAAGATGCAACCTTTTGTAATGGAGGAGACATGAAGTAGAAAACTACAACTTACCAGAGTAAAGTATCAACGACTACAAAATGCTCAGCATGAATCATTCAAATCTCTCCCCATCCTAAGGTTCTGGGAACTTATGGAAGAAGAGGGAGATAAGATTGTAAGAGCCTAGAGGTAGGGTACACTGCTGACCAAGTTACTCCAGTTATGACAGGGTTGTTGACTTAAGAGTTCACTGCAATGAGATCTTCTATGTGACCTACACAGTGGCTGACATATCAATATTCCCCTATGGATCAGTGATGATCTCAGGAAAAACAACTACATACAGTGGGAATACAGGGGCAAGTGCTACACAGATGAAGGGCAGCGTCCCTGCCAATCAGTTTACCCACAAAGGATCACTTATGCTGCCACAGAGTACTAGTACAGACAACCCAAAGGGAGACCTGTGATCTAGAGAATCAGAATCAAGAAGATGACAAGGATAGAGATGGATTGGGGAAGGACGGAGAGGGTAGAGAGGAAGGGAAACGTGGGGGGGGGGGGCAGGGACAACAACTTATTTCATTTGTAAAAATTAAAAAAACTCTACTAAAAAAGTAAAAAAAAAGTCTTTGTTGTATGTTTTCACAGAATGCTGGTTCAAAAGATTTCACAACGCCATGTTTGCTGCTACATTAACGAAGTCTGTGGAATCAGCGATAACATTCTCCCCTGGAATATATTGCTACCACTACATCTTTATGATCTTTCTTCCTTTGGTTAAAAGTATTTATTGATTTTGTGTGCCAGGCATCACATTCTGCTTTTGTGCTACTTGCTAAAAGGAAGATAGGTCAGTGTAAAAGAAACAGAGCTTTGCATTCATTAATTTGTTTTTCACATTACACAATAGTGGGGAAAGAGGATCATGTTGTGTCCACTTTATGACTATTTTTGTATAGAGGAGTGGAGTCCATTACTTTAGTCCCGACAATATAAGGAAAAGTTGCTTTAGGGAAAAACTTTCTTGATACTTTCATTTTTAAGACCCCCATGTCAAACATCACATACTAAAGCAACTAAAATTTAAGAAATATTTAACAGATGTTTTCTATCTTAGAAAATACATATGAAAGAAGTGTCTAGCACTGATACTAGATACTAGATATACTTCTATATTTATGTAGTAGAGTTCTGAGGCAGGAAGGAACCTAGGTCAATTGAAATTCAGCCACAATATTCCTATTCTGTTTTATTTAAATAGCAAGAAATACATGAACAGATATTAGAAAGGCACAGGACCTCAACAATGATCTGAGAGGCAGTTTATAACTGATGCAAATCCCAATAATATGTCTAAGCCACCCCAGCAAATATCCCATGGTTCATCTACGGAGTGTAGACATGCCAGTTCATACACTTGCTCAGGGCAAGTAGGTATCAGTAACCTTGATACTCCTTTCATAACAAAGTGCTTCTACTAATGTTTTCACTACAGTATGTACTGCACGGTACTTGTCACCTACAGTTGTTCCTCTCCAGCTCCAAATCTCACCTGGGTTCATTGTGTAAGCAAGGTCATTTGACTGTGACCTCCATGTCTACCTTGGTTAGAAGGATGTCAAGAAATGACAAAAGTCACCACACAAGAAATACCTACTAAGAGCTGGGAGATGACACTCAGGAGTTAAATCCTTTGCCTCACAAGCAAAGAAACCTCAGTTCAGATTCCCAGAACCCACAGAGATGCCAGGTGAATTTGACAGTCGCCTGGGTCTGGAAGTCAGAGCCCGGAAAAGTCCAGAACAAAACAGTACGGAGGTAGAGCAATCATGATGATTCCTGATATTACACTTGGGTCTCCACAGTTACAAACACTCAGGTGCCCATACACAGAAACACACACAAACACACACACAAAACACACAAGAATGCATGCACACATGCACACAGTCACTCACAAAATAATAATGATCATAATAATAAAAATAAATACCTACTAAAAGATTCTCATTGTGCTGTGACCACAAAGCAAACTCCTCTCTTTCTCCTCTGTGTCCTTCTTAGCAATTCCTGGCCTTTGTCCAAAGGCAAATATCTGCTGAAGAAGGAAATGGTAAAATCATGCCAGCTTATCTTTTTTCCAGGTAAACATTCACTTGTTCAGGTGGGAAGTTCTGGGTTCCTTGGGAGCAGAGGATGCCTGAGGAAAGATGCAGATCTTAGTCTGTCAAGGATGCAGTTTGATTTCTCTTATAGCTTAGAATTTTGGAGCCTCTTCTCCATCTTGCTGGAAATATATCAGTGCACTTAAGCATAAGCACATGTTGTAAAATGCTCTTATCATGATTTATCAAGATTTATATCACTCTCATACTTCAGAGCAAGTAACTGGCTTGTGAAGTGCCAATCTGCAGTAAGAACCAGAGAAAACAATGACTTACATTAATCCATGGCTCAGAACTTTGTAGTATGAGCTTGTTTCCATTATAACTGTAATTACAGAGGAAAATCTGTCTTTCCAAGACACTGGAGCTCCAGGTCCAGTTCAGATTCTCCAAGAGAGATGGGAGTTCAGTGGCCATAGAGCAAATCATGTTTTTTGATGCTCCTGTCTTTCTTTCTCCATCCTTACATCCTAAGACCTCCTTCTGTCCACATGAAACACCCAGCACCCTTTCACCTATCTTCACTGTACTCCTAGACACACATGAGGAGACCTGTGCACTCTTTACAGAGCCTTTCAGACTGTGTTCACCACATCCTTCCTTAAAGAATGAATCTGGTTGGAGAGGTGTCTGTGCGCTGGAGCATTTGCCTCACCTACACAAAGACCCAGCTTCTATTCCTACCACTGCCAGAAATAAATAAATAATTGCCTTATTTTTCAGTTCATACCTATATGTCTGAAACTGAAATATCTTAAAATAACAGCTTACCTTACCAAGAATAATGAATTTAGATTTATGTTATATAGAAGCCAAGACTCTATCAAAATGAATTCACAGACTTTTATCATGAAAAAATTGGCCTCTGTCTGGTGTGGCAGTGTACAGTATTTGGAAGGACAGGATCAGCAGCAGTTCAAGGTAATCTTGAAGCAGGGCTGGGGAGATGGCTCAGGGGTTAAAGACTTTGCCTCACAAGCAAAAGTTCAGATCTTCAGATCCCACATAAAAATGATAGAAGGTAACCATTTTGCAAATGGGAGACTGACCCCCTCCACTCACCGCGGTCTCCTACTCTTATTTCATCTACCTTTGAATCTACTTTTACAATAAGACTCTATTTTAACAGCCTTTTATCTCTGGCCAGAGGGTGACATCCAATACCCATAAGGATGGAGCCAAGGGTGGTGCAGGAGCAGCAAAACGGAAAAAAAAAATCAACAAGCCATAATTCAGAAAATCAGACTCCACATCATCTCTCCCCATCCTAAAGCTCAGGGAAATTTGCAGAAAGGGGGCGGTAAGATTGTAAGAGCCTAAAGATGGGGAGGAGTTATGACATGTAAGATACTCCACACAAGTTAGGGCCGAAGTAATCATAATAGGACTTTGCATGACCTACGCATTTACCAACATATCATTGAACCCCCATATTCTAGCATGGATAACAAGTACTAGGATCCTTAGAGGCAAGGGATTAACAGCCACAATAGTGTTCCCATACTAAAGGGGAACACAAGAAAGAGCTCTAGGCAATGCTACTGAATCCTTATACCTCATCAGAGAGGAGGACCCAGAGGGAAGTTTGACATGCACAATAAAAGATGCTCTAGGGATGGGGTGGGGGGAGGGGGGACAATGGGAGTAAGGGAGGAGGGAAAGGAAGGGGAAAAGGGGGGAGGAAGCAAGGGGATCCAGGGAGGGGTGGACGGAGGGAGGGGAATAGGGGTACCTATCAAGCTTATATGAGTGGAAAAAATAAATAAATATTTTAAAAATGCTGGGCAGATATGGTGGTGGCCTACAATTAAGCCCTGGAAGGCAGAGCTTGGAAAATCCCAGAGCAAAGAATAAGGAGGTAAAGCAATCCAGGATGATTCCTGATGTCACCCTTGGGCCTCCACAGGCGCACACACACACACACACACACACACACACACACACACACACTTGCATACATGTACACACAATAAAATAAAAATAAAATATATTGGCCTCCTATGATGTAGTTGCCTAATAAAATTAGTGTTTCTTGGGGCTGGGGAGATGGCTTAGAGGTTAAGACTCTGTCTTGCAAGCAGGAGGTCCTGAGTTCAAATCCCAGGTCCCACATAAAAAAACCCTAGGTGGAAAAGGCAGTGGCCTACATTTCCAGCCCTGATGGGCAGATTCTGGAAAATCTCAGAGCAAAGCAAAAAAGGGGTAGAAGCAATCCAGAATGATTCCCAAAGTCACCCCTAGGCTTTCACAGGGATACACAGTGCTCTCTGACACATACACATACACATACACATACACATACACATACACATACACATACACATACACATATACATACACATACATACACACACACTCATAAAAATAAGTAAAGTTAAAAAATTAGTGTTTCTTGAAGTATGTATATTTTTTATATTTTTTTATTTATTCAATTGTGCATGTATGCCTGTGTGTATGTATGTCTGTGTATGTAAGTGTGTGTATAGAACCACAGACGAATTTGGGAACCACCATGGATGCCTCCACCTCCTTCTGCCCCGGGATTCACAGGCTCCGCCCTACCAAGACCAGAAATGCAGGCCGCCCCTGCTTCCGCCTGGCTTCTATATGTGGGATCTGGGATCTGAACTCAGGACCTTCCGCCTGCAAGGCAGAGGCTTAACCCCTGAGCTACCTCTCCAGCCCCAAAGTTTGTATATTTCTTACTTAAGCAAAAATTCAATGTAGGGACGAAGAAATGTATTTCTAACTGTGAAATATAAACAACAATAAATAAATTTTAGACATCAATAAATTTATTTGTGAAGGTATTTAGGAAGTGACAGGAACAACATTTTCCCCTTCCTGAATTCTCAGCAAAAAGCCAATATTTTTTGCCTTTCTATTTCTTCATTCATATCTTTACTTTCAAATTAATATGTTTCTAATAAGAAAAGTCATATGCTTAGCATATGTGGATGCTAGCATTAAACTCTTGTCTGGAGTATCTGGCTTGGAATTCTGATGTGATTATAGAGCTTGTGTACACGCTCAGTTTATTTTAGTGTCTTATGGGCCTGAAGTGCTTTGATCAGTGACAAATTCTTCGTGTGGAATTTGGAAGCAGGGTTGGGTACGTTGGTATGATCACAGCAGAAACTGCCAAAGATTTGGTGTAGGCTGATATTTTGAACAGTTGGATGATGAATGTTGCCTACTATGTTGGAAGATTTATATGGTGGTGTGATTCTCATAGTTGGAAACTATGGATTTAGTTGTTGGGCTTTTTTGTGGGTTTTTTTTTTTTTGAGTGGGATTCCTTTGAATTTCTTATGTTGTGGAATGCACTGTGATATTACGTTTCTGTTTATGGTTTGGGAAGCTTGTTTCCTATACAATGTTGTAAATGTTGTATTGTAAATTTTTCTTTGTAATAATAAAGTCAGGGAAAAAATGTCAGAAAGTATCAAGCAATCACAAAGTTATAAAACAAAATTTACTACATTCTCACCACCTAGTGATAAACATTGTTAAACATTGGGCTTTTAATTTCTTCCTTTTTTGTTGTTATTGCTAATTGTACATACAATCAAAAAATTAAAATAGTACGCACATTAAAATAGTCTGTAATAAATATGTTTTCATTGTGCTAGAGCTTGAAAGTGCCCCCCACACACACAGTTTCTATGCAGACAACATAATCCAAGGCAGTGTGTTGTGACTGGGGAAGCTCTAAGAGATGAACAAGTCATGTGGACTCTAAGGCCTTTATCTCAGGAGTGGGTTCCTTATTGTTAAGAGCAGCTTGTTTTAAAAGCAAGTTCAGGCCTGCCTTCTTGCTTAAGGTCTCCCTTTCTGGCCCTTGACCTTCCATGATGCTATGATTCAGCAAGGAAACTTTCATCAATGGTGGGCCTCTAACGCCATGCTTCTCAGTCTGCAGAACTACAAGAAATAAGTTTCCTTGTGAACTGCTCAGTGGATGGCTTTCCACTTACAGCAACACAAAGTAGACTAAGACCACAGTAATAATGATAATCACCTATTCACCTAGATTTTCAGCCAGGGGCAAAGTCATTGTTCATCATGGACTTAAGCAATCTCTTGGATAACCTCAAGGCTGTTTGATTTTATGAATAGTGAGAGCTAACGTCACCACGGTTCTGAATACTTCCTTGGCTTACATTCCAGTGGTGAAGGAGAAAGATTTGTATATTTAAAACACTCTGCCTCAGATACCTTCCTTGGGTTCTTGCAGATTAGTGGCAGATCTTACAGGGCCAATGAATCACAATGAGTCTCCTTCAGGTTTCATACAAATAGCAAGTACATTTGTGGCACTCAAATGGTGATTAACAACTGAATATCAAAAGACAAAAGGCAAATAGCCATCAAGCCTTCTAAGCAGAGAAGATGAGTCTGTAGAGGGGGAAGGGGTTGCTGGGCTCACAGCAGAGGGTGGGGTTTGAAAAGCTGGGTTCTCACCCCTGGGCTAGCTGGAAGCTCACAGGTGCCCCAGCAGCTGTCTCTCCTTGGGGAATGGCTGCTCCCTTGCAGTGGTAGATCCCTGGATAACCACTGCATGGATTGAGCCCTTCGTGCTTGCAAAGTGGAAATCAAATCTCAATTCCCAAGAAACAACCAATAATAAATTAGTGCGTGTCAACCACACTTTGTTATCGCAGAGATTCGCAACTTTGAGCCTTGCATAGGCTTCGACCACCCGAAAGGTATCCGCTGAGCCACAGAAAAAGAAAAGCAGCTATCTGAGGGGTAGTCAAGGAAAAGATGCTTGCAGATGTACAAACCACGTTGTGAATCTCTTCTAACAATAGGATTGTCTTTGTGTGGGAGGTAGCTAAGCACATTCGTTCATTTCTGTCTTTATTCATTCACTCATAAATATACATATTGCTAAACACCCATAGAGAATGAGGTTCTTAGCCACAGGAAAATCGATTTCCTATCTCTAAGTCAGGATGCGAAGGAGCCTACGGCCTCAGGCAGGCAGCCAGGAGTTCTAGCTATATCTGGAACTGAGAAGTCAGGAGAAGTGGAGGCGAGAGCTTCCAGATGCTGCTGCTTAGGGTAGACTGGGAGAGGTGGCATGATTGGCAGCCATAGGGAGGGTCTGAGGAGCATGGAGTAGGACCTCTTGGTGGCCTGTACAGGAGAGGTCCTGGAAGAGTGTTCCGGAACTGTGCTTAGCATGAGGCCATCACACATTTTCACAAAGTCAGCTCTGAACAGGGCATCATGGTAATGGAATAATTTAATAATTTAATTTCTATTGGACAGCTTTGGAGTTAGTCCTGTGAGAACCATGCCCTAGCTACTCCTGGGCCACTTATTAGTAATGCCAGACTATAAAAGATTGTGGCTCCATCATCTCTTTTTCCTGCTGTCTCACCATATGGTCACACCACAGTGGCTCTGCCTCCTCTAGCCATGTGCTTATGGCAGCTCTCCCTGTGCTCTCTGACCTTAAACTTTCTCCTCTACTCTAGTGCTCCCCGACTTTAACACTATGACTTCCTCCTTGTCTCCCTTGCACCGAGTACCCAAGAGTTTCTTACCTTTTCTCTAATTTCAACAAAATCCCTGCTTTAACTTCTCAACATATTTTGGTTTCATTCTTCAGCTCCAGAAAACAAAAGCCCCAAAGAAACAACCCTGCTTCAATGAAACCGAGTGCTGCCAAGTTGGAGCAATTACACCTCAACTTGAAGCTAACATCTAAATCAGTGGATCATGCAAGTCCACAAGCAAGAGGAAGGTGATTTATCAGATAAATCATGATGGATAGCAGAGAGTTCATAAGTAAAGCCAATACCAGATGTGTTGATACAGTCACTGTAATGCATGGGGACCATTTGGATTTATTCTAACGAATACCTTCCTAAACCAGGAAGGAAATAAGGTTCAGAGGGTTAAGAATCAGTGACTCTTTCTGCCCCACACCCACCCAGACCAGGGTGGACTCCCTGCTCCTCAGGAGGTGACCTTCAATTCCAATCAGGATGGAGCCAAGGGCAGTGCAGGAAAAGCAAATTGAAATCAACAACAAACCATAATCAACTGGAATCAGACCAGCCAAATCTCTACCCATCCTAAAGCTCAAGGAAACTTGCAGAAGAAGGGGGATAAGATTGTAAGAGCCTAAAGATAGGAGGGACTAATATTATGGGAGATACTCCATACAAGTTAGGGTGGGCGGCAGTAGCCATAATCGGACTTTGCATGACCTATACAATGACTGACATGTCAATGACCCCCCAAAGTCTAGCATGGATCACAGGCAGTGGGATCCTTAGAGGCAAGGGATTAACAGTCATGGTAGTGTTCCCATACTAACAGGGAGTCCAAGAAAGGGCTCCCAGCTTTGCCACTGAGTCCTTACATCTCACTAGATGGAGGACTCAGAGGGAGGTTTGACATTCACACAAAAGGATGCTCCAAGGGTGGGACTGGAAGGGGAAGGCACTGGGAGAGGGGCAGGAAGGGGGTAAAAGGAACGGGAAAAGGGGGGAAATGCAAGGGGGGACTGGGGAAGGGTGGAGAGAGGGACAGGACCAGGGTATCTATTGAGCTTGTATGATTGAAGGAAAAAAAATAAAGTCAATTTTTTATCATTAAAAAAAGAGTCAGTTACTATGGTTAATCAGGTAAACCTTCCCTTCATTTATTGATTGGGTCCTTCTTATGGGAAAGCCCCACCATCTCATTGGAAAAAAACAGGCCCAGGGTTAGTCATACTGGAAAGATCGACAGAGCCAAATTAAGGGAAGAGCAATTGTTGAAAACATAAGAAGTTACCTTGTGGTTGGCTGAAAACAGGTCTCCTATACTACCAAAATCCAGACATTAAAAAAGAAAGAAATCATCTATCAGTGCCTACTGTGAAGGTGCACAGGACAGAACAGAAATTTTAAAAGTTGACCAAATGTTTGTGTGACATAACCCACGTGTTACCAGCTATCTCAAAAGGTACTCTAAAAATTTATAACCAAAATCATGAAATGAAGAGAAATGCAAAAATACTCTTGGCTAGATTCAAATCCATTTCTGGTTTGCCAGTACTTAAGTGAGTTAAGCAAACAAATACTTTCCAAGCCTCTATTTCTTGGCTTTAGTTAGGGATAGTTACTGGACACGAGTTTTTCTGAAGCAGGGTCTCATGTACCCCAGGCGACCTCATGTAGCTGAGCTTCTGGTCCTCCTGGCATGTGCCTTCCAGGCATGTGTCAGCATGGTGATGCTGGGTTTATGGAGTACTAGGGATTAATCCCAAGACCTCATGCATGACAGGCAAGTGCTCTACCAACTGAGCTACATCCAAAGCCCAACAAAGCACCTTTCAAAATAAAGAGGGACAAATGCTTGGGTAGGACCTCTTGAAGTCTTAATATCACAAGTATGCTGATGTCTGTTAAAAGGATAGACAGTAAGATTTCCCAACCAGAGTATGCAGCACACCTTTCCGAACACCTCCCCTTTCCCTCCCACCCGGAGCTCTCACAATCATTCTTTATTTTCCCAGCCTGTTCTGTGTATTCATCTCCTGTGTAATTAACCATAAATAATCAGCAAGATAGGACTTGAGGTACTAGGCCACACCTGGTTGTGTTGTGAGCAACTGCTTGAAGCGGTAGCAACCCAAACATTTGCACAGTTCCCCATACAATGTCCCCCATACTTAAGAATTTCTTCAGGAAGAAATCCAATAAAGGAAACATGTGAATGCTTCTTCACGGTTAACACCTGACCCACAAGTCACCTTTCCTATCAACTGAAGTGATGAATGGCTGATGTACTTGACTAGGCATGCCTGGGGTGGATGCTAACTACAGCTCAGATGATTTTTCAAATTAAAAACAAAAAACAAACAAAAAAATTGTTCTGCCCTGTTAAGAATGGAGCAGTAAAAAACAAAAGGCTCATTCAATTGGAAACCTATAAAAGCAGAGATATAATACCTGCTTCTGCCACAGTTAAAGCAATTAAATTGGTAGCATGACATACCAGGTCACAAGACTCCAAACAAACAATTTATTGGTACCTGCTTAAGTCAGATATGGGTGGTATGAAAGGAAAAAAAACATAAGTGAACAAACAAAAACTTTATTTCCTCACTATACACTGAAATAGCAAACTGTTTCCTAATTTGAAGCAAAATAAATAAATATCTCATATCTCTTTTTTAATTTTTATATGCTGGGCAGAGACACAAAAGTCGTTCTATTTATTGTTCTGCTATCCTGCTGAATGGTTTTCCATGACACTGGAAATTCTGGGTGTTTTCTACTGGTGATTGCTTTTCATTTGATTGTTTGCTTGTTTTTGATTTTTTTAAAAAACAGAGGGACAGAGGAACTTATAGAGAAACCCAAAGATTATAGGAAGTAACCCAAAAAGAACATGCTATGCCAATAATATGTAAAAAGAAAAAGTCTTTTAAAGAAAGGAAGAAGAATGGGAAGTCCCCATGC
This sequence comes from Typhlomys cinereus, assembly GCA_023101885.1. Classification (NCBI taxonomy): domain Eukaryota; kingdom Metazoa; phylum Chordata; class Mammalia; order Rodentia; family Platacanthomyidae; genus Typhlomys; species Typhlomys cinereus. The sequence continues at coordinate 2,468,627 of JALPQD010000347.1, read as the reverse complement.
TGATGAGTAAAAGCCTCGAGCTGATCCACTTAGAACCCAGGGACAAAATCATATTAGAAATAATAGGAATGTAGCACTTCCTGATAAAATGTTGGTCAGAGAGGACTTAAAGGCTTTTGCCATTGCTCTTGATTGTTCTCCAAAAACTATCAGTAAGACCCTATTACTGGAGATGCAAAATAAATGGATCCCAGAACATGGGCAAAATGTATCAATTGGAACTGGTCTGAGGACTTTCTCCTTGCTGGATAGCTAACACATTACCAAGGAATACTATAGAAGCTTCTGGGGAGAGAAATAAACACAAGTCCCATCAATGGCATGAGATCTGTAAGTTGCAGTATAAATCAACATGCAATAGGTGACCACCAGTGTAATACTGGCATGAGTACCAAGGAGACAACCAACAGCTCTTTGATTAGATTCAAGATTTGCTTGTCAGAATGGTACACATACTGTTCTGTAAACTAGAACAATCCCCACACACAGAAAAAGGGGAAGGAAATACATCAATAGGGAAGATAACTGATAAACCTATAGATAGGAAGACAGTACATCAAACTGCTCTGTAAGTAGCTGTTGTTGCACTCATAGAATAGGATTTCACAGTGGAAATCTTTGTGTCTAAAGCTGGATGAGTGAAGGGAAATGCACATATCAGTGGGGTGGCCTAAAGAGAAGTAACTTGGACCCCCATAGGAGTAGACAAGACAGAGTGAATCCCAGGGTCCATAGAAGCATACAAGCGAAAAAGTAGGAGGGGATGGGAAGGAAGGGGAGGGAGGAAAGCTTGTAAAAGTAGAAAAAAATAAAAAGGGGGGAAATATCCCCCAAAAAACACCAAAAATAAAAACAACAAAAAATCCATTATATCCCTATGTAGCCTAGCCTGGCCTTGAATTTGAGATTTCTTTGCTTTATCTTCACAAATTATTATTGACTATAAGCTTAGGCCACTTTGCCTGGCTACAGGGATTCTTTTATTATTATTATTATTATTATTATTATTATTATTATTATTATTATAGCTATGTGGAACATGTGTGTGTGTGTGTGTGTGTGTGAGTGTGTGTGTGTGTGTGTGTGTGTGCATCCCTGAAGGAGCACATGTATGGAGATCAGCTAACTTCCTCAAAATGAAGGTACAACTTCTCTTGTTTCTGCTGCTCCAGGCTAGCCCACAGCCTTCTGGGCCATCCTCCTGATTCCACTTCCCCCATGCTATAGGTGTGTCGAGGTTACAGTTGAGGGCTCCAGGGATCAAACTCAAGTTATTGTGCTTGTGTGACAAATGCTTTTATTCACCGAGTCACCTTGCCAGCTGAAGTTCTTGCTTTAAAAGTTTTCAAAACTGGCCTGGGAAGATAACTCTGGAGTTAGAGCTCTTACCTCACAAGCAAAAGGCCCTGAGTTTGGATCCCTAGATCCCACATAAAAATGCCAAATGACTATAGCAGTGGCCTTCACTTCCAGCCCTGGAAGGAAGGAGGAGCCTGGGAAATGTCAGAGGAAAGTTAATAAGAAAGCAAACATCCAGGAAGATTCCTAATGTTACCATTGGGCCTCCACAGGCACACACATTCAAGTGCCCTCTCGTGCACATGCGTGTGCGCACACACACACACACACACACACACACACACACACACACACACGTGCATGAAGAAAAAGGTTTTCAAAACTTTTTATTTAAAATTTCCTGATTTTTTTTAAAAAATCAACCGAACATTTTTAATAGGCTTTTTTAAATTCATACTTCAGCTTTAGCACATATTTGGGGAGCTTTTAAACTGTCTGAGCTTCAGCTTTCTCTGGCAGGAAATGGGATTTGAAATGGCTTCTGTGAGTATTGTATTTTTCATAACTTTATGTCATGTAACTTATTCTCTGTGGGCAAGACGGACTTCCAGTATGAGTAGGTTGAAGATAACACCAGCAGGTTGAGATCAGGGGCCAGGCAGCTGGTGGTGGGGGCTGTGGGCAAGAAATAAACAAAGAGAGAGGTTAGGAATTGGGACAGGGAAAGGAAATATACATGGATAAGGATTTTCCAAAGGTTCCAAAACATCACTAGACATTGAAATTATCAGGGGGTGAGGGGCCTGAAAAATGTGCTAATGGCAAGGTGTGTAACACATTTCTGAAAGCCCAGCACTCAGGAGACTAAGGCAGGAGGATTACCAGAGTCAGGAAAGAGAAAGAGAGAAAGAGAGAGACAGAGAAAGAGAGAAAGAGAGAGAGAAAGAGAGAGAGAGTAAAAGAGAGAGAAAAAGAGAGAGAGAAAGAGAACTAAGAAAACAAATGGATACTTGAGTCCCACCTACAAAAGTTCTTGTTTCATTGCTCTGAGCTGGCCTGGGCAGTAGGATATTTTTAAAACTTTGGAGTGATTCTGATGTGCTGTCAGTGTTGAAAACCAGGGCTTTCCAGAGGAGCAACATGGGGCTACAAGAAAATATGCAAGAAGGAAAAGGGGGGAGGGCAGGCAAGTATGATGGAGGAATGGACTCCCTCTGCAGAGCACCTGGCTGAGACATCACTAACACAATGCAACCACTCCAAAATGGTGTAGACTTCTGCTTAGGACTGAATGAAAAGAGCCCTTGGAAGAGCAATGTAGGCGATGTTATGTGAAGACAAAGTGTGTGTACCTTCAGTGTGAATGTGGAGGAAAAAATCTGCAGTGATCCACAGCCATGGCTTGAAAGTAGTCACTGCTGCAGAACTTAGAGCGGAACAGAGAGTGTTTATGATGTACACATTTGCTTTTTTAAAGTTGAATTAAGGGGCTGGACAAGTGGCTCAGGACAGGTTAAGCCTTTGCCTTGAAAGCAAGGACCTGAGTTCAGATCCCAGATCCCACATAAAAACTCCAGTCAGAAATTGCAGAGGTCTGTAATTCTGGTCCTGGAAGGCAGAGCCTGAGAAACCTCAGAGCAAGGACAATGAAGAGGTAGAGGCAATCCAGTCTGATTCCCAAAATCACTCTTGGCCTGCATAGGTACACATAGTTCCCTCTTCTATATACACCCACACACAAACACACATACTGATGCCTACACACACGACAGAAAATTTTAATTAAAATTTTGCTCAACCTAGTTTGGTTTTTCTAATTTAGCAATCTAGTCTTCACTTAGCATTTGAAGGCATGGAAGTCACAAAAATCAAGGCTTAACAATTATCACCAGATTAGTAGGAGGTGGTAAGACTCAGAGGATTAATTAGACAGGTAGGCAAGCCTCTGATCGTGTTGGGTCCAGGATAGGCATGTTCAGTTCTTTATATATCAACCTCAGGTTCAGGTAATAGCTCAGTACTTCTGGCTTGCAGCATCATAGATAACCCCCCCTCTGAAGGTTTCCCTTGTACCATACTTAGCCCAGAGGACTATTTGGGACAGCTGAAGTGTTTTCAACTGGGATTCTGGAACCTGGTCTGAATTTAGTGCTGCTAGGAGGATATCTGTGCTGACTTGTCTTTAATAAGTGCTTCCAACTGATCAGTATCAACTTCTAAGTCTACAAACACTTCCCATTAATCTTCCATTTGACGTGACATCTCGGAGAAAATGCCGGCAAGCTCAGCAATAATTATTTGAAACATATAAACAATTATGGAATAAAAATGTGTCATTTAGTTTCTGCACGCCCCCAGGGAGTAGGAAAGCGATCCTCTGTCTTGACAAGGCTCACCTCATCTACTGCCAACATTTTTAAGTGAAGGATTTCCTCTCATCACCAAAAGGCAACACCTTATCGGCTCACTAACAATTCTGCACTCTCCTGCCTAGATTTTGTGCCTCAGTTTATAAATGATTTGGTAGTTTAAAAGAACTTGTTGGATTAATGGGGACAGATTTTTTTGGCAACTGCCAAGTAGAACTGGTTGGGAATATTTAAAGAAAAATGTAGAACAAAATGAAAAATTAACGGCTCATGTTTCTCCACAGAGGTTAGAAGTAAAGCATTTCTGGGCTGTGGAGGGGGGCTTAGGAGCAGTAATAATGGTGACCTGCACTTCCCACACTGGAAGGTGGAGACTGGGAAACTACTGAGCTAAGCAAGGAAGTAGGAGCAATCCAGGATGATTCCCCAAGTCCTTTTAGACCTCCATAGTCACACATACTCAAATGCCCTCTAACACACACACACACACACACACACACACATACACACACAAGGAATAAAATTAGAAATGAAACATTTCTACCAGTCAGAGAGCCGCTCTCCATGAGCTTCTCGCAGACTAATACTCCTTCCTCTACCTTAGACTTAACCACTATTGTGACTTCACAAGAATGACTCCTTTGATTTTAAGCACAATTTTTAATCTCCTTTGAGTGTATTCCCTTTTCTGAACTTAAGTAGGTAGACCTAATAGTTTTGTAAATAATAGTTTTGTTCAGCATGGCAATTATATAATTTATTTATATTTATGTACATCTGGAATGTGTTCATTTTCTTTTTAAAATTTATTATTTATTATTTATTCAATTGTACATGTATGCCTGTGTGCACATGTGTGCATGTATATGTGTGTATGTATGTGTGTGTGTAGAACCACAGACGAATTTGGGAACCACCATGGACCGCATCCACCTCCTTGTTTACTCTGCCCCGGGATTCACAGGCTCCGCCCTACCAGGACCAGAAACGCAGGCCGACCCCGCTTCCAACCGGCGTCTATAGTGGGTCTAGGATCCGAACTCAGGACCTTCTGCCTACAAGGCAGAGGCTTAACCCCTGAGCCATCTCTCCAACCCCAGGAATGTGTTCATTTTCATTGCTGAATAATATTCCAGTGTAAAACATATCTTTTTTTTTTTTTTTGCATTTTGGTTTTGGATAATTTTCCTTCTTTTGGATTCTAGAGGGTGTGGCAAATTTACAGAGAAACCCACTGAAGATGCAGCTAAGCCGGGGGCTTTGCTTAGGCTTTACTGAAACAGTAGAGCATTTCCACCTCCTGTAATACAACAGCTGCAAAGCTTGCTGTCTTCATGCTCTGTCCCTACCAAGCTGTCTCGGCAGCTGTGTGACAGGTGCACAGACTTGGCTCCTTTTATTTAAGCAACCAAGAGCTTTCCTGCCTTTGCCCACATCGCAGTAGGTGGTCCTAAGTCTTAAACAAAACACTGAATTGGGACATCTGTCACTTCCTGAGTGTACTCATTAGGGATGAACCCTTTGTTGGGATCAAGGCGGCAAAGCAATTCCCACTTTCAACATTGTGAAGCCCGGGCTGGGGCTAAAGTCAGTGAGCAAAGAGCTCTCAGAGATTTTCTGTGACATATTTTTGACACCAGTAATCACACTCCTGAGCAGGGAAACAACTACTCAGCAGCAAAAATTCAAAACATGCTGCCCAAAAAATTTAATCTTTCTTTAGCAGAAAAGGCAAACAGGACATCAAATTACCTCATGAGGAAATTTTGTGATATATACCACATTTTCCTTGTTCGTCTTTCGATGGACGGCTAGGTTGATTCGCTTTCCTTCTTATTATTCTTTTAGTGTATCATGCATGAATATAGTGAGTTTATGATATTTTCACACCTTAATTCCCAATCTCAGCTTCCCTCCTCTTCCCATCACACGCTTCTTCTTCCCTACTTCTTCCTAGTTTCAAGTGTTTTCGAATGTATGTTCCACTGGGTTTCACCTTATCTTCCATTGATGTCACATGTCTGAGTCCTTGCTGAAACATGAATCACATGTCAGTGGGTATGTACATTAAATAATAATTACAATTCCCATATCAATAACTAGTTCCAGCAAGCAGCTATCTCCTCTTACATGGCCCCTGTCCTACTTGGGTTAGAAAAATCTTTGGTAATGACCCGTTGGGACCAATCACTGTGACTGTGGCTGGCTAGCAGCATCAGCAGCTCCGACTCTAAACAGGTAGGCAGAGAAAAGCTGCACCCGGGAAAAAGAGACAAACGTTGATGGTGGAAGAGAGATTGTAACATTGGAATAATGTTAAACTTAGATCAAGGGAATTGCAGATCAGACAAAAAAATGTGACCGGGGGAAAAACATGAAGTTCCTGAAGTACTTCCAACTTTAATTGAGTGTGTGTGTGTGTGTGCATGTGTGTGTGTGTGTACAGAGGGCACTTGAGTATGTGTGCCTGTGGGGCCCAAGAATGACACCAGTAATTATCCTGGATTGCTCTACCTCCTTTTTTTTTTTTTTTTTTTTTTTGCTCTGGGATTTCTAGGACCAGAATTACAAGCTGAAGCCATATTCGCTGGCATTTTGACAATGGATGTAGGGACTGGAACTCAAGTCCTTCTGCTTGTGAAGCACAGACTTTAACCCTGACCTGTCACCACAGCCCATTTCTGAAACATTTCAACCCACTACTATTTTAAGCAAGATGTTCCTGTATTATAAAATTACATTCTATTTTATTAGATGGGCTATCATAATATTGATTATGCTAACAGAAACTTACATTTAAAGTCTAAGTTCTACTGGTGTGATGATACAGTGTGAACAAAAAGAGTTGCTTCTCCAACTTCTGCAGAGCTGTGTAGCAACAGAGGCTCAGCTGTGCTAAAGATTGAGCACCCAAGTGAGAGCAAGTGTGACCCCATAGAACTCTAGCTCAACTTGATCCTATTACTCACTCAAATATTTTTAATGGATAAGGAAATGTCTGTGGTCTATTCAAAAGTGAATTTCATCATTACAAAGTAAGCAGTCACATAAATTCTGTTAACCTTACATCTCTATTTCTATCTATCTATCTATCTATCTATCTATCTATCTATCTATCTATCTATCTATCTATCACCATAATGGTGTATTGCACTAAGTTTACTCAGAGCTACTGAACCTTTGAGAATGAGCTGCAGTGATGTTGGAGTGAATTCTCTTTTTTATTCCAATACTGTTTATTCCAATACTGTTGTTCTGAGCAGGTGACCTGTGCTGCAAATACTCAGCGCTTCTGCAGTGTGGGCAAAGCACCACTGCTGAGGGAAAGCCAGGGCAGGTGTGACTCTCATGTGAGTGGAGCTGCCCTTCTGAATAGAGTGCCAACCTTCCCCCTTCACAGTGAGGTGTGTGAGTGAGCCTGTGGATGCCTCAGATTGCTGCACAGGATGATGTTCTTGTCTCCGGGCAGATGCTCATTGAGGTATTGTGGAAACCCACAGAAGAGGAAGTCAGCCAACGGAACTGTCCTTTCAGCCACATAAAGAGCTGGTAATCTAGCTTGCTGGTTTCTACCTCCAAATTCGCCACTGATTTGCTCTGTGATAAAAACACTCTACCCATGGTCCAGTGGCATAAAATAAAGAAAGCTTTGCAGCTGGGATGGTGGCAGATTTAAGTCATCTTACAGAGCTTAAATGATCTCTGGTTATGCAAAGGACATAGTAAAGATTTGGGCTTGAAGAGTAGAGAGGGAAAGCAATAGGCTGGAACAATCTTACCCTAATGACTCTGTGACCAACTTCCAAAGGAAGGTAAGATAGCTAGAAAGTAAAAGAAAATCAGCTACCTGATGACTAGAATTACAGTCAGTCATTCAAAATGCAAGGCTCTGTAAGCACCTGAAGAATTAGAAGGTGAGGATGATTTGCTGTTCGAAGGGGAAACATTCATTCAAAAAGACTCTATCACAGGCATTCTCCTGAGACAGTAGAGTGTGTTTCTTTTATCATAGCTGAGTTTTGATGCTGCCTCGAGGGATCACTTGCTTGGCAGTGGTGCTGCACAGGAAGACAAGTGACTCTCTGAAAGCTTCACCTAGTGAAGTTTCTGTCTTAGGTTATATAATCAGTTGTTACAATGTGAAAAGCCCTAGAGAATTCAGAGAAAGCCCTTTCAGGGAAAATATTGGACCCAAGATAATCTTTTTTTTAAGTTTGAACTTTTATTTACATTTCAGTAATATGCATGAGGAGAAAAGGCTGACCTCTTTTGTTGGTCCAGCCACAGAACTGTTTTGCGTAGGTTGCACAAATAAAGCATTTAAAATGTTTGATTTGAGAGTTCTTTCCTAGCATCGGGCAAACACCTTGCAGTGTGCTCTGCTTCTGAGATGCTGTCTGTCTTCCCTGACTGTCCAGTGTGGCGGAACAGGCTGCTGAATAGGAGTGATGGAATTCAGTGGTCTGACTAAAGACCTGCACCAGGTCTCTGCACTTTGACCTCTGTACATTCATTGCACCTCCCCCTCTTTGTGTATGGATCAGCTCCTCAGCCACTCTAGACACTGCTTGGTCTCATTTCATGCTTCTATCCCACTAGGGCTCAGGGAACTGATATTACTCCTTTCAACCCAAAGGCTGGGTCAAGCTTCAAAGGAGGAAGGTGACTCCCAAACTTAGTTTGATCTTTTCACAGCACTGTTCTGTAATGTTCAGGAATGTTCCTGATAAGCTTTTTTTTTTTGATGTTTCTTTGTGTGTGTATGTGTACAAGTATGTGTGGATCAGGCACTGTGTATGCCTTTGGAGGCCCAAGAGTGACTTCAGAATCACCCTGAATTATTCTTCCTCCTTTGTATTTTGTTCTAGAGCTTCCAGGCTCTGTTTTCCAGGGCTAGAAGTGCAAGCCACTGCAATTTCTGGCTGGCATTTTTAGGTGGGATTCTGGATCTAAATTCGGGACCTTCTGCTTGCAAAGATGAATAATCTAAAGAAATAATATAATAATTCCTTTGATTGCTAAATCTTTCCAAATTATGCATAAGGAATAAAACCATCCTTACACCACTGGAGTAGTCTGTATAAGAAGCTGATGTTAATTTATGGCACGATGAAACAATCTCCTGCAATGTCTGAAACACATGTAGGTGTCTGCATGTGGTAGACCTGTTGTTTACTTTAAAAACAGTCTCACAGAACAAACAGATCCTATATAGGGGAACACCGAAAGAAGATAGGACAAAATGAAAAATGCCGTTATGATATCCTAACTAGACTCCATAGACAATTAAACAATATTCTAAGTATCAGGCACAATATACTGCCTAGTAAAATGTTGGTCAGAGAGGTCTCAAAGGCCCCCAAAACAGACTTTTACCTCTTAGTTGCCCTATAGAAATGGGCTGTGTAGCAACAGAGACTCAGCTGTGCTAAAGATTGAGCACCCAAGTGAGAGCAAGTGTGACCCCATGGAACTCCAGCTCAATTTGATCCTATTGCTCACTTGAATATTTTTAATGGATAAGGAAATGTCTGTGGTCTATTCAAAAGTGAATTTCATCATTAAAAAGTAAGCAGTCACATAAATTCTGTTAACCTTACATCTCTATTTCTATCTATCATCTATCTATCTGTCTATCTATCTATCTATCTATCATCTATCTAAGATCCTATTGCTAAAGATGCAACACACTTTGATCATAGGACTTGGATTAAAAAAAAATCAGCTGGAACAGGTCTGAAATCTTCCTCCTTGCTAGATAGCATTCACAGTAACAAAAAAGTACTATGCAAGCTTCTGGGAGAGGAAAGTAACCAACAAGCTCATCAAACCATGAAGCTGCAAGTTGCAGTAACAATCACCCTGATAAGAGGTGAACATTAGTATATTAGTGTTGAATACCAAGGTGGGTAATCAATAGCTTTCTGAGTGGATTTAAGGCCCATTTTTCAACAGAGATCACTTTCCTAGAACTGTAAATCAGAACCGATGAAGGGGGGATACAGGCCTTGGAGGAGGGGCACATAAGCTATTAAGCTATAAAGACACTACATCGAACTGCCTTCGAAATATTTGTCATTACACCCACAGATTGGAGGAGCACTCAGCACTCAGCCTAGAGGCTTCCTTTTGCAACAGAAGGTGGTTATTACATAAAATCACAACTGGACAAAGTGCAGAAAAAAAGTGATGGCAGACTGTTCTGTCTTAAACAAGATCTCTAAGCAACACACCCACCCCAAGGCTTAGGGAACATCACAGAAAAGGGGGCAATAAGACTGTAAGAGCCTGAAGCAGTACACGGATGTGGCCAGACATTATTTCTGGTCACTACAGGGCTATTGCAGTCATGAATTCACTGCAGCTATGCACATTTACACAAGAACTACATGGCATTTGTCCTTTCAACATTTTACCATGGAAGAGGAAAGATCAAGAGGCCCCACACCTCCCTGAGAGACTACTGAGAGTTAATACTGAAGGGAAGGGGAGAGAACAGTGGGTGTACCCACTGATATATGATTCATGCTCCAGCAAGTGCTCAGGCACATGCCAGCAAAGGGCAACCCGGATGAAATTCAGTGGGTCAGTCATGTAAAAAGACAAGAAAATAGGAGGCAGAGTGGTGGGCAGAAGAGCTATAATGGGAAATGAAGGGGAGATGGGATTGGGGATTAACATATGAAAATACCATAAATTCACTATATTTGTGTATGAAATGCTAAAAGAATAAAAATATATTTCCTAAAAGATTGTCACAATGTATTCTTGAGATGATATATTTCATTGAGAAATATCAATTTCAGTTGCTTTAAGTAGTTTTTAAAACTTAATATGTAACAGGTTTGTCAAATGCCATTTTCTCTTAATAATAGAAATTTTTGACTTTTTAAAATGTATTTTTAAAAATTGAATGAAGAGATTAATAGATGGTTTGTGCTTGCTGCACAAACCTCAGGACCTGAGTTCAGATTCCCAGGCACCCACCTATAGCCACTGTGTCGTATGTCTGTGACCCTCACATTGGAAAGATGGAGAGAGAAGGCTGTCTGGAGCTTATCACCTAGCTAGCTTTGTTGAATCAGTGAGTCCCAGGTTCAATGAGAAAGATGGAGACCAACAGAAGATGTCCAATGCCAACCCTTGACTTTCATATGCATGTGCACATGTATGTGACCACTCATGAGCATGCATACACATACACAAACTTGTACACATGAATATAACATACAGATGAACAACACATACGAAACTAAGAAAATACTACATTATATCAAACCATAAATAGGAAATTATGGAGACTCTGACATGAAGACAATTGCTTGTAAAATTATTATACTTGTTATTATTATACTGCCGATGAAAGAAGAAAGAATGTTTTTAAATAATGGCAACTTGTTTTTAAATTAAAGAAATAAGAATCATGTCAGATGGTAGATAGAGCAGGAGATCTGGCTATGTCCATTTCTTATACCAAATAAGACCTTGGATTAGTTGCAAAAAACAAGAGGGTTAGGGATGGGAATTGTTAGTCAGGGAAACCCCAAAACAAAACAGGAAATTGTCATAGCTGTTGGTTGTCCACCATTACAGGGTGGTAAGAACCTTTGCTGAAGGCAGCATATGTCCTGGTATCAGAACACAGAGAATAGGAATGAAAATTTCCACCACAGTGCTTATGCCTCACAGTGCTGGAAGGTGCTACACAAGTTTCTATGAAGAACTGTCTGTCATTAACTCTGTTACTCAGCTGCGCACTCTGTGTACAACAGTACTGACCAGTCAGGCAAGATGAGCCACTGCTGAAACGGTGAACAATCTCTTAAGGGGCAACCAATTGCTTTCTGATTGGATTTGATGCCCACTTTTGATGTGAATTTGAATTCACATGTGATACTGTAAACCCAGTCAAAAGCTGTTGCAGTTATTCATCTTTGTTGCTTTGAGATGACACTTATATACAACTTAAGGGAGAAAGTAGTTTTATTTGGCTTATAGTTCCAGAGGGGATATAATCTATTACATCAGGAATCACATAACAGAATGCATGGTTTGAGGCAGAAGCAGGTCACTGTCACCATCGTGGAGACAGTGTAGGCAAAAAGGATCAGGTTACCAAACTTTAAGATCCAGCCCCTGTGACATGTGTCTCTCTAGTGAGACTCCACTTCCCAAAGTTGCCACAAACTTCCAAAACGTTAACAGTGGCTAAGGATGCAAACATATGAGCCTGTCGTGAGCAACTCACATTCAAACATGACAAAAATCTATGGCTAGGGAGATCATCAGCCCTAATGGAGAGCTACTGCTGCTGTTTCCCTAAATGAACACGATGTGCCCACCAAATCACCTTCTAAATAACTACATTTATCATCATAAATTAGTACTGCTGTCAGCTTTAGTTAAAATAATGCTTCTTTTTGTTGCAGAGACTCATCACTGGTCAAAGAACTAAGAATAAGTGACGAGTAAATGCTCAGCCCTAAAAGAGCTCCAAGGCTCAGAAAACATTGCGGAAGAAAGGCTGAAAGAGTGTTGACACAAAAGATGGGCAAGAGAGATGTGAACACTGACTCCAGCCATGTCATGACTGTTATGATCTTGAACTCACAGCAGCTGCGAGTTATGGAACAGCTATACAACGTGAACCTGTGATATACTGTCATGGGGTGAAAAGTTCACAGGGCTCCACCCTATCCTAGTGTCTCTGTATAATTAGTGTTTGATGGGAGAGGGAGAAACGTTTTCTTCAGTGTTATAATCACTGGTAAGGTATCCATGCTCCTGTAAATAAGCCTTCACCTGCACTCTTGTAAACAATCCTAATGAAACTCATTGGATCATCAAAAGTAAATAAAGGTGGGGAGATGGCTCAAGAGTTAACCCCTTGCCTCACAAACAAAAAGACCTGAGTTTGGACCTCCAAATCATATATAAAAATGTCAGGTGGACATAGTGGCCTGGAAGGTAGAGCCTGGGAAACCCCATAACAAAGCAATAAGGAGGTGGAAAAATCAATCCAGAATGATTCCCGATGTCACCCTTGTGCCTCCACAGGCGTGCACACTTGTATACACACACACACACACAACATATACACCTACAAAAAAAAAATGACTTGAAGGTAGAAGAAAGTTTAATTGGAAAGGGAAAAGAGAACAATGGGAGTGGGTGAGGGAAAAAAAATGGTAATGATCAAAATATATTATCTACATGTATGAAAATGTTACAATGAAATCCATTGTGTGTGTTTAATGCATACTAATGAAAACAGTAAATGAAAATGTTACAATGAAATCCATTGTGTGTGTTTAATGCATATTAATGAAAACAGTAAATGAACAAATATGAAAACCAAGAGGGCTTAATTTGCTGACCTAAAATGTTGTGTCCAGCTCAAAGATTTGATACGTCTAAATTTCTTAAGGGCTGGAGAAACATTTCTCAGGCAAGGATGAGTTATGATGGCTGAGTCACTGGACCAGCTACTCAGCAGGTACCATGTGAGATCTTTCCTTGGCTCAGTCTGTGCAGATGACATAATGTTTTAATAGGCCCCACCTTGTCTGATAGGATCACTCAATCAGCTGAGTTCTTAACTGACAGCTTTCAGTATCTAAAAAGAACTTCATTAAGCCTAAAAGTCCCTCATTTGTACTTTTTGAGAAATTTGGAAAAAATCAACATTTTTACATTATGGCCTGTTGAAGATAAAGGATGAGCTGGGTAAAACATTCAGTTGTGCTGATAAAGCTTTATTGAATGAGAATTTAGTGGACCCAGAAAGAACACCAGCAGTCTCACGACTCTTCCTCTCACTGTGCAGTTCCATGATAAAGTCTTATGGAAGCTGCCTTGAAACTTTTTCTAACTAATGTGGAAATGCTAGCTCTCCCTGAACCATCCAATGAACACTTGCATATGTGTGGAAAATGACTTCTCTACCAACTACATTGATGGAGTAGTTTCTTCACATAATTACAAGGCAAAAAGGTAAACTTGGGCAAGCTTTGCATTTCTCTGACACTGTCCTCTCCCTGGCCATCTCTTTCTTTATTTGCATTAAAAAAGAAGCAAATTCAAGAATAACAGATCACAATTGTTAGATGCCTTTGCTAAATGTCACTTAAATTGTCTGTTTTCTCACTTTGAAGTCATAAACCAGTTTTTCTCCCTTTTTGAGAGTTAAGCATTTCCTTTACAGTTTAGAAAACTAGACCGGTGGTATTTATGGCTCACTAAAAACACTCATCTGTAAGCAAAGAAATCAGAAAAATGAATAATCTTGGCATAAGTATTTCTGCCATTTCTGTCTGTTGATCATAAACAAAGCAGAATTCAGTACTTGATATTTTAAAGTCTATGAGGTACAGTAGAGGAATAAAGATTAAAATAAAGATTATTTTGGTTTTATCTGAGTTAAAGCTAAGTAGAAATATAATTATCAGAGTAATACTGATAACACCAATAATTTCTTTCTTTTTTTCTTTACTTTTTCTTTTTACGTGTTTATGTGTCTGAGGTGCATGTATATGTGTAAGCATGTTTGGGTATATGTTGGCAAATGTGTTTGTCTGTGCACGTGGAGGTCTAAGGCTGATATTGGGAATCATCCTTGATCATTCCTTTACTTTATTGTTTTAAGACAAGGTCTCTCTATTTCAACCAGAAGTTGCCTATAGAGTGAGTCTGGCCAGCCAACTTGCTCTGAGGATTTCATGCATTATAGTGTTGGAAGAAATAATCAATTTTAAAAACTGAAGCTCAACAGGAAATCTTGTGTGTGTGTGTGTGTAAGAGGCAGCTGAGTGTGTGTGCCTGTGATGACCCAGGGGTCTCATTGAGAATCATCTCAGATTGCCTCCCATCCTTATTATTTTGCTCTGGAGTTTCCCAGCTCTGCTTTCCAAGTCTGGAATTTCAAGCTGCCACCATAACCACCTTGTATTTTTCTGTGGTATCTGAGGATCTGAACTCAGGTTCTTTCTCTTGCTGGGCAAAGTTTTTAACCACTCAGCCATCTCTCTAACCCTTAACTGGATTTTTTTTTAATTTATTTATTTTAGTATGTGTGTGTGTGTGTGTGCTTTGTGTATTTGTGTGTATGTATCAGAGGCCACTGTGTGTGGTCAGGGAGGCCCAAGTGTGACTTCGAGAATCATCCTCTATTGCTCTACCTCCTTTTTGTTTCGCTCTGGGATTTCTCAGGTTACATCTTCCAGAGTTAGAAGTATAGGCCACTGCCATTTGCACCTGGCTTTTTTATATCAATTAGGATCCAAACTCAGGTCCTTCTGCTTGTGAGGAAGAGTCTTAAATCCTTAGCCATCTCTCCAGCCCAGGAATTTTAATCGTTATAAATTGCAACTTCATCATGAAATCTTATTTATCACGAGCTTGATTCAAACTCAAGCATACATATAAATAGGAATATTTATGGACTTTGAATTTTGAGTAACTTTGAGTAAAATGGGGAGCCTTGTGCATTTATCAGTCATTACCACCACAATAAATAGTGCCATAAAACAACAGAAGAGGGGATGCTGTCTTCAGGAGTGCAGCTGAACCTGGCCACAGAAACTGGCCTGGAAAGGGGGATGCTGTCTTCAGGAGGTTGAGGCTGAACAGAAACTGGCCTAGAAAGTGAGAGTCACAAGTGCAGCCCTGGCAGGCAAGTGTGAAGGAACCCTGTGTGCAAGGCAAGTGTGGGCTGCATGGATTACAAGCTCTCTAAGGGTTGGAAGATTGATAGGGTGAGGTAACTATGTATGTGTATATGAAGGCTTCCTCACAGGCTTTCCATTAGAATGTTGGACTTTGTACATTCAGAAACAGATGTTAGGCTTCGGTATGACACAACCAGATTTGTTTTTGTCAGATATCATCCAGTTTGGGTCAGACAGCTCAGATTCTGATCTGAGTTTCTACCTCAAGGCTTTGAGAAAGCTCGGTTTGCTGCCAGCCTCTCTGGCTGTGTCCAACCAGTGCCCATGACACATCAGCATCTTTTCATGATCTTCAGCCAAGATTTCTCCTCCTTTAAACATACAGAGAAGCACACTTTGTACATTTTGATTGGAGTCCAAGTTAAAGCTTTCTTATCTACATCTGCAAGTCTTAGCTATCCCCTTTTAAAATTTCTATTCTTTTGATGATTTCTTCTTGAGTTGTGGAAAAGTGTAGATCATCAGTTTAGAAATCATAGATTTCAAAGCTGCAGTGATGGCTCAGGAATTAAAATCTTTGCCTTGGAAGCAAAATGATCTGAGTCCAGATACCCAGATCCTACATAAAATATGGGTCAGATATGGCAGCAGCCTGCAATTTTAGCTTTGGAAGGCAGATTCTGGGAAACCCCAGAGTAAAGCAATATTGAGGCAGTACAGTGTGATTAGACCTTTGGGGGCATACACACTCAAGTGTCTCTTATATGCATGCTTACACCCACGTACACACACACACACACACACACACACACACACACACACACACGTCATTAAATTCCACTTTCTTATTCCATAGCTGACTGATTTCCTAAAGTTTGAAAAGGTTTTATTTCAATTCCTAGCTATGTATCATACAAAGTTGCTTTAAAATTTTTGTTTCAAAGTCTTTTGAGCATATTTATTGTAATGGTTATTTCATTTAATATCAAAATTCCAAAAAATAACAGCACTAACATCCTATGAGATTCAAATGTCTCTAGTAATCATAAAATTTCAGACTGGATTTTTTCCACAGGTAATCGTACGAGCACAAACACATGGAGGAATTTATCCGTGTCACAGTTGTTAAAGAATACAGCTTGCGATAGGAAACAAGAGAAAGCACAGGTCTGGCAACACAGACTAATTTAGTCAGGCTCCAAATTGTAGATGCTTTAGTTCACTTCTGAAAAGACTCTCTGTCTAATCTGCCTGAGCACAGTGAAACTCTCCTTTTGTTGTGAATAGCTTCTATTCAGGTGTCAATCAAGGATGGGAAACACCCCTTCCCCCTTTTTTTCCAGGGCTTGGGAACCTTTAAGGCTTCTGGACTGAACAAAAGTGTTCTCTCCAAGAACAAAGGCTCAAAGGGTTGTTGGTATCTCTCAAGTCCTCAGTAAGTAACTGCTCCTAGGACAACGGTTTAAAGAACATCAGTGGAATGGCAAGAAAAATATAGAATTATTTATGCTTGAATTTCATTTTACATTGGTTTTATTCAGTGGCATGAGCGAAAACAATTTGGATATTTAGTTTTATTTTGAAAATATCTAGAAAATCTTGTAAAACTATAAAATTAGAATACAAATTTGAAAGTTTCATATTTTAGTTAGTATCCAGGTTTTATTTGTTTCATTTTTTTTTTGCACATGGCGCTATTCTCGACAATATCCACCTAATTAAATTGTCAAATCATGCATACAGCAGTTGCAATTACATTAATTAACAGAATTGCCAATACTAGACTCTTTAGCAGGAAAAAAATGTTTAGAAAATGCTAAGGAAAGAAACAGGAGGTTGTCAGAATTTACAGCATGCATGTGTTGTTCTTTTTCTGTAATAAACTATGAGAGAACTAGATTAGGGGAAAGGGTCACCTGGGGCCATAGCTTTAGAGGTTTCTGAGCAAAGCAGACTGTTTCCATTGATTCTGCCAAATCTCCTAACGTGGCAGAAAAGCATGGCAGAGCATGCCTGTTCACTCTAATGGCAGAAATACAGAGACAAGAAATGGAGGGGAAAAATCCTGTTTCCGCAGTGCACATTTCTCTGCCCTACTTCCTCCAAGCAGGTCCCCCCTATTTGTCACCATTTCCAAGTGTGAAAATGTCCTTTTCTTTTCTTTGTATTTTGCTTCTGTGTGTGTGTGTGTGTGTGTGTGTGTGTAGTGTGTGTGTGTGTACCGGCATGTGTACAAGAGGGCACTTGAGTGTGGGTGGAGGCCCAAGGTGGCACTGGAACCATCCTAGATTGCTTTATCTTCTTATTCCTTTGCTCTGGGGTTTCCCAGCTGCAGCCATTTCCACCTGGCATTTTTATGTGGGATCTGAGGATCTGATCTCAGGTTCTTGTGCTTGTCAGGCTTTTTAAATGACTTTTTAAACCATCTATGAAATCCCAATAATGTCATTTTTCAAATTGGTATCCTAACATGCTCTGTGAATCCTGTCTCAGTATTATCACATCTTCAACTCAGGGACATTTTGCAGATGCTTCATGTTTAAATTGTAACGATAATAACCAAAAAGTTTTCCTTTTTTAACTATAAAAAAGGCTCTTCAAATTTGATAAAATGATAAATAATACAATAGAAAAATTAGACAAATGTTATAAAGAGGCACTTTATAAGAAGAGAAATGCAAAAGTCCAATAATTATACAAGAATGCTCAATTACAATCACAATAAGAAATATATATTTTAATTATTGATTTTCAGGCCAGAGAGATGGATCAGGTGTTAAAACTCTACCTTCAGATCCTAGGTCTCATGTAAAAATTCCAGGAGGAAATGGTGGCAGTCTATATTTCTGATCCTGGAAAGTGGAACCTGGAAAATTCCAAAGCAAAACAAAGAGGCGGTAGAGCAATCCAGGGTAATTCCCAAAGTCACCCTGTAGGCCTCCACAGGCACACATAGTGTCCTCTGATACACACAGAGAGACAAACGCAATAGATAAATAAATAAATCTTTAAAGATTATTTAATTATTAAAAATATTTAATTATTGATTTTTCAAGGATAAAAGTCAATCATACCAATATTAGGCACACGCCATGGTACAAGAATATGGGGGAAGAGAGAAATGTGGCAAAATGTCTATTTTGAATAATTATTATTTATGTGTATATGATTATGTTTGAATTTAAAAAGTGGAGGCAAAAGCACAAGTTACAAAAAATAAAAACAAAACATCATTAAAATAAGAACTTTTGCTTCAAAGAACATCACCAAGAAAGTGAAAAATCAATCCATATAATGGGAGAAAATATATGTAAATAATTTATTTTACAGTTTGCACAGAGTTTAGAGTAAAAGTATAATTAGTACAAGCAATACTAATAATGCAATCAGTTTTTTCCATTTTTCATGTATTTCTGTGTATAATACCTGATGAATACAATTTAGCGGAACAAGGTATTTTTAATCCATGTTCATACTCCTAGGTTGCAGTTCATCATAACAGAACAACACCAGCATCAGGCACTGAGGGAACTGGCAACACACATCCATAGCAACAGCAAAGGACCCTTGCTGGATAGCTCACACAGTACCAAGGAATACTATAGTAGCTGCTGGGAGAGAAAAATGATCAAAGACCTCATCAACTTATGAGATCTGCAAGTTGCAATAAAATCACCAAGGCAACAGGTTACTACCAATGTAATAGTGGCATGAGTATCAAGGAGGACAAACAACAGCATTCAGTTCTGATTCAAAGCCCACTTGTCAGAATGGAACATATTCCTGTTCACTAGGAAAGAACAGTCCTGTGAACCTATAGGTAGGAAGACAGTACACCAAATTGCTCTATAAATACCTGTTATTATATCCATAGATTGGAAGAGCACTCAGCACTCAGCAACAGAGGTACTGACAGGGTGCAGCTTAGGGCAGCTGAAGAACAGTGAAGTGGACACATAGCCTGCAGAATTCAGAGTACCAGTGACCTTTCAATTCTCACCCAGAATCACGCCAACCTAATCTCTCCCATCCTATGGCTCAGGGAACCTTGTGGAAGAGAGGGCAGTAAGATTGTAAGAGCCTAAAGATGGGAAGGTCTACCGTTGGACAAAACACTCCATTTAAGGCTGCATCCAGGAACTCACTGCAATGAGACTTGTCCTTACTAGACTTGTATAAAGACTGACATACCAAACATGCCCTCATAGACTAGTGAGGATCTCAGGAGAGATAATTCTATGCAATGAAAACCTTGGGAACTAAGGCTGGATGAGTGAAGGGAAATCCCCTATCAGTGAGGTGGCCCAAAAAGAGGCAGCTTGGTATACCACAGAGGCCTGAACCCCAACAAGAGTAGACGATCCAAAGGCAACCCTAGGACCCATAGAAGTGCACAGGCAGGGATGTATGAGGGAGCGGGATGGATTGATGAAGGGAGGGGAGGGGAATAGGAAGGAGGGGAGCAGGAGAGAGGCAGGGATAAGTAGTCAATGTGCTTATAAAACTAAGAAAATTAAAGAAAATTAAAAAAAGAAGAAGAAAAATTAAAAAAGAGCAAAAGACATGTGCATGTAATAACTACATGTATCTACAATAAAGTATCTACAATCGAGAACTCTTACAATTCAAAGATGTTCAGCATCAGAACCACAGCAAGATGTCACATTAACATAGACATGGCTAAAGGAAATTACAGGCAATGAAGAGTGCCATGGTTTGAATGAGAAGTTCCATCGAAATGGCTTATCCCTTGAAGACCTAGTCCCCAAATAGTGGTACTGCTGAGAGGTGACTGGATTGTGAAGGCATTAAGTTAATCAGTGGAGGAAACTGTTAACGGATTTATAATTTGATGGCAAATATTAGGACTGGAGTTTTAGGAAGTGGGTAACTGGGAAGAATCAATGAGTCAATGTACACTGGAAGTCTGCATCAAAGCCTTGGCCTCTCTGCCTCTGTCCATCAGGATATGAGCCACTTTAATCCCGTGTTCTTGCTAGCCCAGAACCAACACAGCCGACAGACGTCAACAGGCTGAAACTGACCCAAAATAAGTACCTTCTCCCTTAAATTGTGCTCTCAGTTATTTTATCACAGCAATGAGAAGTGACAGCATAAAATGTTCATGAAACTTTGCAAAATTGAAGGACTTATCCAATGCAATCACAGTCACTATTCTGCAGTGACATGTTGCAGAATGAAAAACAAAGAGCAACTTTACCCCTAGATATATGCTCAAGAATATTCATAGTAGCTATTTACTACAAAAATTTATAGCAATATTATTTACTAATAACAAAAAAGTAAAAGCATCAAAACTTCTATCAACAGATTACCTGAACTGTTAAGATGTGGTACAGTGGTCACCTTCATTTATCCATGAGTGATATGCTTCAAGACCAGCTGTGAGTAATATTGAAATCCTATAATGTGTACACTTAATTTATAATTTATGCATAGTAAAAGATTACCAATAACTAAAAGCAAAAAAGAACAATTATAGCAATATTAAATTAATGTAAAGGACTCGAGAGAGTGCTTGAGGATTAAACCTCTGCCTCAAGGCAGAAGGATCTGAGTTTGAACCCACATAAAAACACTGGGCAGAAATGGCAATGGCCTAAGTTTCCTGTCCTGGAAGGAGGAGCCTGGGAAAACCTAAAGCAAAGCAATTAGGAGGTAGAGCAATACAGGTTGATTCTCAAAATCACCTTTGAACTTCCACAGGCACACACAGTGCCTCTTCTGAACACACACCTACACATATCCCCACACATATACACACAGGCACACACCCCCCCCCACACACCTGCACCTGTTCATGCCTGCACATGAACACACCAGTATTTACACACATGCAAAAAAAGTTCATGAGACTGTGCTCTCTCTCTAAGCATCTCATTATAATACAATCACCCTCCTGTGATGGTATCAGATGATGTAATGCCTGTGTGAGGAAAAGTGAGGAGAATGACATAATCGTTATGACATAATGCTGGGCTACTAATGACCTGCTGAGAATATGTCAGGGAAGGATCATCTGCTTCTGGTTACCTGAGTCATTAAGCCACAAAGCTGCTGACAGCTGGAAGCAATTCTTAGCTTCTCCTTTGTGTCTCCAATTTGCCAGTCACCATCTCTACCGTAGCACCACGGGGCTGTTATTAAGTAAATATACCTTGTGTGTATTCAATATAATGTTCTGTTTTTTCTGTGTAACATTTTAGTTTTAACTTTCACAAGTCATACTTCAAACTGTAAATTAATTTTAAATTTTCTTTGCTATATTTTAGTGTATGATCGTTTGCTTTCCATCAATTTTTGAGCTACTTCTAGATTTAGGGTATTAAGACTTATTTACATATTTGTGGCCATATTTTTGTATTCTGTTGCTGCAGATAAAACCTGACCAACACAGTTAAGAGAACAAGGTATTTTTATTCATGCTTATAACTCCAGGTTACAGTTCATCATGGCAGGAGAATTTGTACCTAGCATCAGGAGCTGAGGGAATTGGTCACATATATCCAGGGCAAGAAGAGAGAGCAAGGACCAACTAGCTCTCTTCATTTTATCTGTGCCCTGGGATGGTCCCACTCACTATGGACTGGGTATTTCCACATCAATTTTCCAGCTAATCCATTCTCTTCCAAGCATTCCCAGAGGTCTTATTAACTAATTAGTTTCTCATATGTGTGCCTATCTCAAGTGTCAAGTTGACAACTGAAATTAACTGGCACAATCATTTTCTATTTTTTTTTAAATAAGTGTCATAGTTGGGCACAGGTGTCAACTTGACATTTGAGGATTTGAGTTCTGGGCACATTTGTAGAGAATTAGTGGTTGAGTTAGGCCCAGAGCAGACCTGGAAAAGATTGTCTAGCCAATGGGGAAGGCCTAGCCTATGGTGAGTGGGATTAGACCCTGGAATAAAATGCAGACAGCTTGTTGAGAGAGTTGGCATCCTTGGCCAGACATGCTGGTCTGGCAAGTAAGGATCATCCCTCTCTCAGACATTATGTAGAGATGATGTGGCCAGTTCCCTCAGCCCTGGTGTTGGTGCATGGTCTCCTATCAAGCTAGACTAAGAACTGTAACCAGACAATCATTAAGAGATGATAAACCTTTAAGAGATGAAAGACCTTTGATGGTCATTTTTCAGCAACCATGCAGGCAACAGTTTAAAAGAATACCTTCTACAGTCTGTATTCTAATATACATATAAATTCAATAAGTCAAGTTCATATAAGCAAACATGTTTATTTCTCATTGTTACCAATTGTCCAATACGAAGCAGCTTACAGTAGGAAGGATTTACTGTGACTCATGACTACAGGGTATGGTCCATCATTGTGAGAAACACATGGCATTGGGCGCAGGTTCAGCTGTGGTGGGGACCTGAGGCTGCCTTCTTACATCTCCCTGATTCAGGAAGTCAAGTGGACAGGAAGCATCTCTTCCAGGCTGTAAGGGGGCCAACTAAGCAACCCTTATCCTGCAACCAGTCCACCTCCTAAAGATGCCACCACCTTTCAAAACTGGGGACCAAAATTGTAGATTTTTTTTTGATGGTGTGTTTTGATGTTCAAAAGTTAATTTTAATTTTTTATGATTAGGGTTTTTTGATCTTATTAAGAAATTCTTCCATGGTTGTTATGGTCATCATCTCCTACACTATTTTTCTATGTATTTATAATTGTGCCTTTTACATTAAGCTGGTAAAACTGCTTGTATTAAGTTTTAGTATGATGTGAGGTAGGAACCCAATATCATGTTTTTATTCTTCATGTTTTCTCCTATTCACTATTTCCCAAGAACTACATATGGGAAGGTTTTTCCTTTTTCTACTCATCCACATTATCCTATTTGTTACTGACCAAAGACATGATCCCTAAGGAATTTAATCATATATTTACTTCTTTCTAATAAAATTATTTATGTGTTTGTTGCTGGTATACAGAAATGTAGTTGCCTTTTTAATTATGACTTTTAGCCAACAGTCTCTATTTCTTTTTCTTTCTTTCATTTTGATGTGCATAAATGTGTGTGGGGTAAGTGTGATTTTGCATGTGTGTGTGTAGACACATAAGCAGTTGAGCGCATGTACATATGAAAGCCCAAGGTTGCTTTCAGGAATCATCCTGAATTGGTTTTTCCACCTTATTCTTTTGAGGCTAAGTCTCTAATTAAACCCAGAGCTCACCTACAAGGCTAGTCTGATCAACCAACTTGCTCTGGGGAATTCCTAGGCTTTGTCTCCTACGGTTGAAAATTACACACCCATTCAACATCTTATATAAGATCTGAAGATCCAAACTGTACTTTTTGTTTGCCGGCAACAACAGCTAAGCCATTTCCCCAACATTAGATGACAAACTTAATGTTAATTACTTGTTTGCACATGCTTTATGGTTTTGATATTGACAGCTACCTATAGTAGGCTTTTCTTTGTTTGTTGTTAGATAATATTATGTATTCAGTCTTTGTCTCATACATGCATACAGTGCATTGTGATCCTATCTATGCACCCCCTGCCCATTTCCCTTAGAAGTATTCCCCAACACATCCTCCTTCCATTTTAATGTCCTCTTTCCAAAAAAGGACTATAACATAAAATAGTATCTGAATAATAAGAGAAAATATGTTTAGGATGTAGATAGCTGTTATGATTGAGCTTCTGGTTCCATGATAGCTAAAGGAGAGCAGTTCTGTCAGCCTTCTGTAGGCTGAGCAAGCCCACAGTGTGAGCATATGGAGCCCAGCCCAGAGGAGGCTGCTTGAGATGTGAGTACATGGAGCTGGCCCAAGGGAGGCCGTCTACAGTGTGAGTTCACAAATATTAAAATTAGGAGGTTGGCAGGCAGTGTGGTGTGTCAGACTACTAATCATCAAATGTTCACTGGCCAGAAAACTGAGTTTAGACAAACTCTCTCTCATCTCGGACCCTCTGAGGCACATGTACAGCAACACCTCTAGGGCCGGGGTTCTCTCTCTTCTTTCTTTTACTCTTTTCCTGTCTCTCTTTCTCCTTCCTTCTCCTTCCTTCCTTCCTTCCTTCCTTCCTTCCTTCCTTCCTTCCTTCCTTTCTTTTTATCTTGCCTTTCTCTTTCTTTTTTACATTGTCCTTGCCTAAATGTGATATCAATCTATCATCTTCATTAAGCAAATTGAAATTTTGATATTAATATTTGTGAACATTTCAAAAAGCATAGTCACTGCTTGCTTAAGACCCTATTAAAGATTGGGATAGACACTAGTATATCTTTAAGATAAAAGCTTTTTACCCTATTGCTAAAAAGATTATACCTTTAAAGTATAGATTTGGGGCTTCAATTAGACTTCATTTGTGTTTAGTTTCTTGCCACATAGTTATACTGAGTTCTATTTTAGAAAAACTTAGTTGTCTATTTTACCTGTATTCTGTGAGTGTATTGTTGTTTGTGTTTACTGTGTTTTGGTTTAGGTCTAAAAATGTCCCCCAAACATTTGTTCACTTGCTACGTAGCTAGCAATGCCTGCCATGCCGTGTGTACACTTACCGTACAACTAGCAATGCCCGTGACTCCTGCATTGTCAATTTGATACTATTGAGCCAGGCCGGCAGGCCCACCAAAGAGGGATTCTCTGGATTAAGGTAGGTATCTGGCCACCCTTTTAAGAGATTTTCTTAATCGCATTACTTGATGTCTGAAGACATGCCCATGGTGGGTGGTGCCCTTCCCTTGCTTTACACAAAGGTAGACAAGCAAATACACATTCATTCCTTGTTTTCAACTCTTGACTGTAATATGACCCCTCCTTTCAAGCTCTTACTGCTAAGACTTCTCTGTCATAATGGACCATGACCTAGACTGGGAGCCAAAATCAACTCTTTCTTCCCTCAGTTTGTTTCTTCTCAGATAGTTTGTCACAGTAATGAGACAACTAACTAAAACAAACTGTCAACCTTTGAAACACGGAGTCTAACTGGTGAAAGAATGTCACTAGGGAATGGCCTTGAAATTCTGCCAGTTCTGCTTGCTGACTGCTTTCTCTGCTCCTGGAATTCACCATGTGAAGACCTGAAATCTCACCACCATTCCTGTCCTCTCCCCCCCATGATCCAGTAGCACTACCCTTAGACTCAGCCAAAATAAAACTTTTCTCTTTTAAATTGCCTCTGTGATGGATTTTTGTCACAGTGACTAGACACATTACCAAAACAGATTGTTTGGCATGTTTAAAAATATTTTCTTTATATATTATTTTATTCTCTGGTATTAAAGTTTATGTTTTAAAATGTCGCCCTTTATCTTTAAGGATAAAGAGTATACCGATAACATTGGCCATTTGGAATATATTCTTGCTGACTCTCTGTATTATGTTTTCTACTTTCAGTGTTGTTCTGTCTTGCTTTGCCTGTTTTGCCCATCCCCCTGAGTTGTGCTGCTCTAATTTGTTACTTCAGAAGCTTATTTCATTAAGTTTTACTTTCTCTCCACTTAAATAGACATTCAAAACTACCAGTTTACTTCCATGAGCTCTAATAGATAGTACTTTATTTTATATGTATATCATTCTTCTATTCTAGCTATATTGCTTCAAAATTGATATTAGACATACTTTCATTTCCAAAATTTTGGAATTATAATTGTCTTTCTGTCACAATTTAACTTAATTGTAATATAATTAAGAAATATAGTATAAAGATTTAAATATATCTTGTTCTTAGCATCATGATATACAGGCATTGCATTATTATTTTTGTTAGATTTTATTTTATTATTTATTTTTTGGTTAACTAAGAACAGTCTTTACTGCCTAGCATAGGCCAGCTTCAGATCTGTCACCCACCTGCTTTGACATGCTAAGTGCTGGGATTTCAGTTGTCTACCACACCCATCCTTATGATAATAATGTCCTTTTTTAATCATCTCTGTTATATCTCAGACAGTTTGAAGATATTTTCTTTACTTTAGTGAGTTTCTATAGAGTGCTGAAGACTAAGACATTAAAACATAGGAAGACAAACCAGTTCATCTGCAAAATGATGCCCATTAGATTGACAGCTTGCCCAGAGACTAGCAATGTAAATCAAAAAGTAATGCAATGAAATCTTCAATATGCTGAGAAAAAGACAACTTTAAAATTTTAAATTCTGTAGCTCAGTGAAATTTTTTAAGAGAAAGGAAAAAGAAAAAAGTTTCAAACAACTTAACACTGAAAAAATGCTAGCAGTAGAGACGGTGTTTGAAAAAAAATATTGGCTATTTTCATTTGCTAAAATGCATTTTCAGATCAAGGAGGCTAGAAGATCTTAAAGAATATAAGTAATAATAAGTCCATCATAGCTTCCTCCTTCTGTCCAATCATTGATGTAACATATTGACACATGCCCAGGAGCACACCTCTGTAGATCAAGGGAATAGTCATGGTTTCCCTGACAACTGTCAGCTTTGGGACCCATTTAGCATCATGTGTTTCTCAAGATTTTAATGGATGCCCCAAACCTCAGACAACAACAAAGCTTCTACATGTGGGACCTTTTTCCTGTGCAAGTAGGTCTGTTACAGTCACAGTAAATAACAGTCATAATGAGCAGCTAAGCACAGTAACAACAAGATAAAAAAGTCTCATAGTATTCTACAATAAAAGTTATTCAAAACTTAGGAAATTTCACTTCTGGAATTTTCTACTTAATATTTCTGAACTGTGGTTAACTATGAGAAAGTCAAACCTTGAAAAGTGAAACTGAATAGGTGTGTAGGGAGATGACTGTGTGTGCCACGCAGCTGTCAGTGTTTGCTTTGTGTTCTGTGCATGAATAATTTCGCTCAGTCCCTTCTATCTTAATGCTTTCCCTCTAAGGTTTCGTTGCTCTTT
Source organism: Typhlomys cinereus (assembly GCA_023101885.1). Lineage (NCBI taxonomy): Eukaryota > Metazoa > Chordata > Mammalia > Rodentia > Platacanthomyidae > Typhlomys > Typhlomys cinereus. The sequence continues at coordinate 2,441,431 of JALPQD010000347.1, read as the reverse complement.
GCTATTAAGTGACATTTACTCTCATTACTTATAAAACAACTTCCCAGTAGTTCAGTGCTTTGTGTGGCTCATTTCACAGCTTTCTCAGAAAAGATATGACTTACCAATAATATGATGAAAAAGTACAGGTAGCAAAAACAGTGGAGTGTTAAAAGGTCACTTTCAGAAGTGGAGAAAATGGGCAGGTGTGGCACAAAGGAGTAGGCAATGAGACTGACTGTGTGGTAGTGTAATTTGAACATCGATCATTGCACACTTGCCAAAGTGCAAAGAACTTACAGTACAAAAAATAAACTCTATTAAAAACTGCAGATTTCACAATAACCTGTCGACCTTGATCACTGTGACAAAGGCACTACCACAAGTCAATGTTAATGGCAAGGAAACAGTAGAGGGTTGTGGCTGAGAGAGGGCTTTGTATTCCATTTTTCTTTTAAGAACTTTAAGTCAGTTTTTTAAAAGGTGGCTTTGAATTTCAATTGTCTTCTAATTTTTGCTTCTTGCTTCCCTTTTAGACATGAGGCACTTACATTTAATTGTGGAAGGCATCAATGTTTTCCGGTAAAATGCTGATTTGTTTTTAAGACACAAGGCTATTATTCTATCTATTCCAAAAGCGTGATTCTTTTATAAAACATATTACACATCAATATTTGAATGTAAATTGAAAACTAGAGCAGTATGATTGGATTTGGGTCATAATTTCCGAAACACGACCCTGAGCACCATAATCTCAAAAGCTGAGATCCTGAAAGGTCAGAATATCCAAAGCCTGAGATTCACAAAAGCTAAAATAATGAGAGATCAGTGTTCTGAAAATATAGCTCCGAAGAAAATAGTTGCATCGTCCTTAGAAGACATTTGCAATTTTATATATGAATTTATTTGGGAAGCATAACATGACAGCTCACTTCATGGGAACACTTCACACTATGACTTTGTTCATTCAACTAAATGTTTTGAAGTCAATGATATACTTTCAGTAATTTATGGTATAAAAAGAATTCAGATACCTTTGTAAATATATTGATATGTGTGATAAAATAAAGAGAAGGCAGACTGAAGTTATGCACCATTTCAAAAGATTATTCAATAGTTTTGACTATTGCTAGACGGTTGAATTAATAATTGTTTTTGAGTTATGTCTTGCAAATATAAACATTCTCTTTATCTTTTAATATTAAATTACCAAAACATTCACATGTACTCTTTTTACTGTAGTTTTATGCTCTAAAATTTGAGCTTCTGTGTGTGCATATGTGTGGGGGGGGGCAGGGTGTGCCTGTGTGAGTGTGAGGAGGCCAGAGGTCGATGTTCAGTATTGTCCTGTATGGTGTTCTACCTTTTCATTTTCTTTTTTCTCTTTTCCTTCCTTCCTTCCTTCCTTCCTTCCTTCCTTCCTTCCTTCCTTCCTTCCTTCCTTCCTTCCTTCCTTCCCTCCCTCCCTTCCTCCCTCCTTCCCTCTCTCTCTCTGTCTCTCTCTTTACCTCTCTCTCTTTCTTTCTTTCTTTCTTTCTTTCTTTCTTTCTTTCTTTCTTTCTTTCTTTCTTTCTTTCTTTCTTTCTTTCTCTCTCTCTGAACAGTGTCTGTCACTGTACTTGAATCTGGAGCTCACCAATTGTTTAGCTTGGCAGTCACTGAGATCCACCAGGCTGTACACACCCACTCCCAACACTGGGATTATAGGCAAATCCTAGCATGCTCAGCTTTTCACAGAGTGCAGTGATGAAGGTCTCAAATTTATGTAGCAAACACTTTATCATGGAATCAAAACTGATAGGCTCCATGAGCATATTTTAGTAGAGCACTTCTCATGCATAGCTTTATGCAATCTACAATATTAGTAGTAGTGACCTTTGGACCTGGACAATAATAGTCAGAGGAAGTTCAACATTGTCCTTTTCTTTCTTTCTCTTTCCTTCCTTTTTCTAATGACTTAAGAGCATTAAAATAAAAGAAATACCCATGAGTTCAAATGTTATAAAAATAATGGAGATAGTGAATGTGTGGGAAAGAAAATAGCCATTTCTTTGAAAAACCTTCCAAATAATAAAGAATAGACAATTACTATCAGGAGAATGTCTCAGGGACACTTGTTATAACAAAGTAACAACAGATAATACAATTAGTGGATAAAGCTATGTTGAGAGAAAAAGGTTTTCCTGTCCTTGGCATACCTTTACATAAGGTTTAATGGCAAAGATAAAATAAGTTCAAAATGAAAAATCTGTCAGACATCATGCTGACTGTGCAATCAAAGCTCCCATGCCTGGAGATGAGACATAGCCATCACGGGTCATCTGACATGTGCTGCAAATGGGCGTCAGGTTTCTTTTGTACATAGCCCTTCCCCAAATGTCTCTCTCAACAATTTGTAATCATGCTCCTTCCATGTCCCCAACCAGCCAGTCATAAAAACACTATATAACCACAAACCTGGCCATTTTTTCCTTTTTTTTACATCCATGTGGACTGCCAGAAGGTTCTGCCCATTATGAAGATTTCCCATCCTCAGTGTCCTTCAGAGTTTTCCCAGAAAGAAATTGTAATGTATGGCTGACCACTTCAAGGTAGGGCCTGTGACCTAGGCCCAGGTCTTCTCTTTCCCAGTCCGTTGCTTACAGAGAATATCCATAAAGCATAAGTCCACAGATGCAAGCTATGGATAGAGTGCTCTGTAGCAAGAGTGGAAATCACAGGCATTTATATAATTTCATGTAACTTATTTCTGCCTTCGGAGCCTGCTTGGGCCCAATCAGAACATGTTATTTCCATTTGATGCTGTTGTGCACATACAACCTTAAGGGCTGATGGGTTAGATGGTACCAAGCTCACAATGGGCAGCTCAGATTACAATGCAATTCAGTGACCAATTTTCAGGCACTCAGTTTCTATTGAGGCCCGCTAACAGTCCAGAATTCTCTGAGAATTTATCTATAAATGATTGTCAGAGGATTGCTCCAAAGTTCCAAAGGCCTCCACTGTAATTCTCCTTATGGGGTCCTGACAAAGGCTCCCTGTTAAAGATCCTTCTTCTGTTCCAGGTCTCACTCAAAAAAAAGCAGTTTCCCAAGTCACTTGGTATGTGGGTCAGAGAAACACACCGAGATTAGAACTGTGCTGCCTCAAAAATCCATACAGACCTACTAGGTATGAGCTTCTTCCTCAGTGATAGGATAGGCCAGGTATAATACTGTATCCTTCATCTTAAAAGGATTAGCCCTACATGCCCCATACCACATTCAGAAAATTTAGTGAGATAGAAGGACCTTGGGTTTTGGTTGGATTTTTAAAAAATTTTATTATCTATTTTGCATACATTTGTGCGTGAGTGTGTGTGAGTGTGTGTGTGTGTGTGTGAGTGTGTGTGTGTGTGTGTGTGTGTGTGTGTGTGTATCAGACGATATTGTATATCCATGTGGAGAATCAAGGGTGGCTTCGGGAATCATCTTGGATTGCTCCTTTTTTCCTTTTTGCCCGTGTGTGTGTGTGTGTGTGTGTGTGTGTGTGTGTGTGTGTTTGTATCAGAGGGCATTGTATATCCCTGTGGAGGATCAAGAATGACTTCAAGAATAATCTTGGATTGCTCCTTTTTGCTTTGCTCTGGGATTTCCTAGACTCCAAAAAAATCATTTCCACCTGGTGTTTCCATGTGGTTCCTGGAATCTGAACTCAGGACCTTCTGCTTGTGAGACAGAGTCTTAACCCTTGAGCCATCTCTCCAGTCATGAGCTGATTTTTTTTTTCCATTCTCTGATGCACATCAAATTTATCAAGTCCAGAGTCTTTGCTATCTCATGTTCGCATAATGGGATCAACACAGTATCATCAATATAAAGGGCTGCCAGTGTGATACCTTGTAAAAGAGACAGGAGAACAAGAACTCTGCTAACTGTGTTATAGAGCTGGTGATAGAGGTTTAAAAAAAAGTCAGCCGAAAGCAAATGGCTTCTGGTGGGCTTTATGATTGTTAATGAGAAAAAAGTCCTTGCCAGGTGAATAGCTGAGCACTATGTCCCAAGTGTGTCAATCTGCTAAGTAAAAAAACCCACATTTGGTACAGCAATCACAATAAATCACTACTTACTTATGATAACTGTCATTTCTTCATGGTATTTCTTCTGAAAAGGTTGAATAGTAGAGTTCAATGGAGATACAGTAGGAACCACCATTCCTGCATCTTTAGGGCCTTCATAGTAGCAATAATTTCTTCAGTTCCCTCAGGGATGTAATATTATTTAGTTAACTATTTTTCCTGGAAAAGGCATCTCTGATGGCTTTCATTTGACTTTTTCAACCAGAATAGCCCTCTCTCTGCTGGTCAGGGAACCAAAGTGGAGATTATATTAATATCTAAAACTATCTATCTTCATTATACATTCTGGAATTGGACAAATATAACAACAGGGTGAGTTTGGGAATCCATGGGACCTGCCATGAGTCAGGCTTTGGCTAGAATTCCTTTGATTCCCTATCTCCTTAAGCCTTTATTTTAACCGTAGGGACTGTTTGGGGGTCCTGTGGAACCAGTATCAATTCACCATAGGCAGTGTTTAGTGGGCCCCAAAAGGTTTGATTATTTCTTTTTCCACAGCGTAGAGTTACCTACAAGTAAATTGTTCTAAGCCCCTTTGGGGAAGGATGAGAGGGAGTCGAGTAAATCTTTTGATAGCATGGAAAGGTACTTCCTTCTTCAGAGATCCATCCTCCCCTTCTTCCGAAAGGTCTGTAAACTGATTCAATCTGGAAATTGGTTGAGGAGCAGTACTACTGTCATTCATGAAAATCTTTTGTTCTTTACTCTGGAATTATTCTGCTTATATAGATCAAGAAGTTAATAGATTTCCTATCTGTTTCACTTCAGGAAACATCATGATTAACTATCTAGTGCCGAAGGTCTATGTGAGTCAGACCATTATGAACATTGCCTGTCTATGCTGCCTATTATGGTAAACACACTCATCTTGTCTTTGGTGATTCAGTGCTTCCACTTTGCTCTTGCCACTCCAGGATCCAATGAGACCCACTGCATTTAAGTTACCCAACTGAGTAGTTCTGGCTCCTATAGCTGTAAGGTCTGGCTTACAGAGAAGAGCAGTGCCGCAGCTCTTCACATATGCTGGTGCCCCTCTCGCCAAACTGTTTCTCATGTTTCAGAGGATAGCGTGTCTTCTGGATATACTCAACATGGAGGAGTTGGTTTACATTTCAAACCCACTCCAGCATTCCAACTTTCCTGAACTTTTGAATCCCTTCATCAGCATTAATCTACAGAATATGAGAGATCCCATTTTGGACCAGTATCTCAATCAAACAAACAAAAAACTTGACACTCCTTTACCTGTGCTAGCTCCAACATTAAACCCAGAATCTCTGCTCAATGTATTCATATTGATAAATTCTGCTGGAGAAAGTTTTATGTTCCTTTCCCTACTATCCCACACCTTTGCAATCCATTCCCACATATTCCCTAAATTTCTACTTATCTGAATTACAAACTGAAGAATTTCTTTCTTTTTAAAAATTTGTATTCTTTTAAGGCTTTACATGTGAATTTGTGTCATTTTCATCTCATGTTACCCAATCCTGATCCCCTATTTTCTTTCATTACAAATGATCTTCTCCCTCCTACTTTTGTGTCCTTTTGTGCATGTGACCCCCTAGGTCCCCTTGAGTTACTGTTAATGACACATCTGAGTGCTTTCTGGAGCAAGGATGAGAGGTCAGTAGACATACCTTTGGGGGGAGGAGTTCCTCTTCTCCCTCGTCAGGAATTAGCCTTTGTTAGTCTCTGAGGAAGATGTGCTATCTCTCAAAAATTGCTTTAGATGAATGGACGTATATCCTCGTTAGTCATTCTGCATTCATAAGGGAATGCTAAGCTTTGTGCTTCACTGTAGGACTGTCTAGAAGCAAAGATGTGTAGTAAGATTTGGTTCTAAGGGACATCAGCTTTGTCTCCCTTGCTACCTCCCTCAAGGAAGGTTATTTCCTTTTGCATAGAGTTGCAAAATAAAGCTGATGGGTCAGGGCGGAGAGGCTGGTAGAGATGCAGTCATCACTAAGAGTAGAAGGCTGTTTCCTCAGACATCTCAGAATCTGATAGTTCAAACTTCTAAGTCTCAAAGAGTGCTTCTGTGGTGGTCTAGAAGAAGGAAGACCCCATTCTCTGCGTGTTATGATGAAACCATGTACAGTATGTTGTAGAAAGTATGCTGTGGAAAAATTTTGACCTTAGACTATTTGCTCCTTTGACTTATGCATGAAGATAGTCACTGCTTACACATGAAGATAGACAAAACTTGCTCTTGCTATCTGCTCCACTTGGTTTTATAGACACAGCCTTGGGTCAGCAGGACCACCACTCAAGGTTTCCACCCCTCCTCTCACCCCTTCAAAATTAAAGCTGCAACCTCTATCTGAAACTGCCAGCTTAGTCCCTAGTAGGATGACACATACCAACTTAGAAACTGCTGTAAGAACTGCCCCCCCCCCGGCCCTTATTTGGGCCTCCAACATGAGGTTCCGAACTCTGATGGAGTCTTGGAGTCCTAACGCTCCATCGAAGGTCCCTGGAGGAGTTCTGAGGCTTCAGTTCTGTTCGACCCACTTTAATGAACATCATTTTTGGTCAAGCTCATTGTCTGTATCTCTTCGGGTAGACTTCTGGACCTGTAACACTCCCACACATCTCTACCCCAGTTAGTGAATCCTACTCACTTGACGCCTTACTTGAATTGATGACACTCTTCAAGCCTGGGACTTAAACTTGAGTTGTCAGTTCAATTGCGTGCTGAAGACCTGGTTTTGTTTGTAAGCAGCTCAGTCCTATCTATGACTGCTTGAGACTCTCATGGGCAAACCCAGAAGCCTTTGTATTGCTATGTGCATCTGCAGCTGGGAAAATCTCATCTCTAAACTCACTGGCCTTTGTTTGTTTGTTTTTTTTTTCCCTGAGATGTCTGAAGTAACCATACAGCATGATTTTCCTGAAATGTTCTGAATTCTTCTATCATGGAAGTCCTCTCTTCTCACAATACACGAATCACAAGCCTTTATCTTGTGTAGCTCTGTAAACAGTCCACACCAAGCTCTTCACACCATGAGGAGGGCCTTCAGCATCTTGGGGATTTGCTGAATTGGAGAACCAGCTCCAGAAACCACCAAGCTCACTAGAGAAATCCATCCTTGCCATTCTGTTTCTCTAGAACCATTCCTGCTACCATCTGTATGAATCAGGGTTCTCTAGAAGAACAGAACAATAGAATGAATATGTATCCCAAAGAAGCCACTAGAATCTTAGATGATAGGAGATGGATTGTCCAACTATGGCTGCTACTCGGTCCATGAAGCTAGATCCCTTAGCAGCCCCACCTAATGATGAAGATGTGGAGGATTTCCTGGAAGGTCACTGTTTGCATTGGAGAAGTTGGATTCTGATGTCAGCAACATATGGCAGTAACCAAGAAGGAGCATTGCATTTTTCCACTGAACATCTTTATACCTGAGTTCACTAGAAGATCCAGCAAATTTGAAAGGAAGAGGGGTTTTTTCACTTCAGTTAATCCTTCCTGAAAGTGCCCTCAGATCCACTCAGAGCCCTGTCTCTTTTGCTGATTCCAGATTGTCTCAGTTTGAAACTCAAGATTAACTAACATAGCTTTCAATTATTTCCAAGCCAATAGAGTGATCCCATAGAAGCAGCCATCAGCTTTTAGGTCCATAGACACAGCGACATGGCTCAGGTAACAATGTCAGTGACCCACAGTCCTACCTGCCCTGATGATCATCTACCATTTGTCCCCTGAGCCACCCACATTTACATCACTAGCCTCATCTCATATCTTAGTTCTTTTTGGTCACTTTGGCAGCTTCAGTCATTTGGGCCACTTGGTCCTTAAAGTGTCTGATGGTGCACATGGGGATGGTCTTTGCATTTGCTATTTTGTCAACAAAGGCCTCTTCCAGCTTTTCCATACTCCACTCCTCTCCCTCTTTCAGACCAGTATCACCTTCTCAGTGACATTTATTTCTGATTATTTCCTTTGGAATTCAGACCATTCCCACCAGCTAAGCATTCTATAGCCAATTTTTTTGGTTGTTTTGTAGCATTAATCACTTCCAACCATGTTTGCCATCCTGCTTCTGCTGTCATAACTTCTAGCTCAAATAGTGTCTTGAATATTATAGAGGCTCAAAACATAGTTATGTAATAAACTATTGGCATTTAATAATTGAATGGGTGGTGACCATAATATAGATTAAAGCAAAGCTATGAGAGAAAGACTAAAAAAGACAGGACTTTGGATCTAGACTTGGAGTTCTAAAATTTAGAAATTTGCCTTCTAATGGAGAAAGGAAACACTACAGAGAAGTCTAATACATACTCATCTGTTAGTGACCTAACAGTGGGGTATGTCTCAGGGAAAAAGTGAAGCATTTTAGACTATAGCTAAACTTTTGATCTGAGTGATCAAATAATATACATCTTATCTGAATCCATAGATTTATCTGCTTCTTTCTCATTTTGAGACAGGGGCTTCTGACACAGCTCAGCTGGCCTTGAACCCTGTGTCTGCCTTCTGAGTTCCAGGATCACAGCTGTACCCCAGGACTGGAAGGGAAGCTATTTCTTTTTCTTTTTGACGATTTATATAGCTTTATTGTATACACTCTTCATTTAATTATGCGCACTGACTGCTTGTAGATTTCTGAACATGGTTACAGGGACATAAATTATCAAAGTGCAGAGCTTGTTTTGCTAATCTTCCTATCATTGCATTTTCTAAGTAAGTGCACATGGATACGTTATCAAACTTTCATTATTCCTTTGACCCAGAAGCTTTGTTGAGCCTGTTGTCGATGTATGCATTTAGAGTCCAAATTTTCTTCTAAGAGAATTTCTTTGAATGCTCGAGGGGCACACTTCTTGAGACCCACTCCATGACGTGCTTATGAATGTTATGTATTCCAGGCTCACTACCCCGTTGATGACAGAACAGCCCTTCTCTCTAGCCCCTTCTTTACAGGAGCCATCGTGCCTGACTCACGCTGAACAAGAAGCGCGCAAAGGGTAGTGAGATGGAAAAGCCGCATCGCAGGAACAACTTCAGAGAAGATATTTCTAAACAAATGAATTCAAAGTAAAGTAATAACTTTAATTACACCCATATAATATATAAATATATAAAAAAGCATCTTTAACTTAAGTGTAAAGACAAGAGTACAGTTAAGATTGGGAAGAATGTGGCAAATTTAATAAAGTATAGGATGGAAAATTAGCTCATCAGAGTGATTTTAAGTATGGTGCTATTTAGGCACTAAGATCTTCAAGTAGATTTTGTGGCTTAGGTGGAGATGAAGTTTAGATGAGACCTTCCTGTGCTTCAGTAGAGAGTTTCTCAAAAAGGTGAACTCTCCCTTGCCTTTCCCCTATTACTCTCCTCGCCTTTCCCCATTGATTCTTGGATTCTCAGACACCTGGTGCTTCTTTCCTGTGCTCCCTGGAAACCACTCTGCTATGGGTACAATTGGTGGGACTCATCTGCAAGAAACATGTTTCTTCCTGCCTCCATTTCTTTGACTCCTCCAGGATTTGAAACTTGTGCTCTGCCTTTATTTGTATCATGTTGCTTCAATTCAAAAGATTCCTACTATATATTTTTCTCTTTTTCTTTCTTCCATCGAACGAACTCTTCTCTCCCATCACCCAACTTTGTTACTTGTGCTATTAACACCAGAATTCTCTCAATTCCTTAAATTCTCTTTATAGAGTGTTTTTCAACCATAACTTGTTTAATCCCACACTGTTGTTCCCCTAGTTGCTAAATCTTGATATTTTCTCATAGAATTAGCTTCTCTGTTTTCACTCTCATCTGTAAAATGCCTATTTCAGGTTCTTTGATTTTACCACATCAAAATCGCAGCAGTGCGCTAGTGTAACCTGAAAACCACAGTCCACCTTGCAGACTTGGAAAGAATTTATAATCCTTTAATAATATTATTTTAATCCAAGAGGTTCTACACCTTCCTGAGAGGCTGATGAGGGCTAATGTCAATGGGGCAGGGGAGAGAAGATGCTTTCCTTGGTGATACCATTGAGGAAATGGTATCATTTTCCACTAATATGTTTATACTCCAGCAAGTGCTCAGGCACGTGGCATCAAAGGCACTCAGGGTGAAAGTCAGGGGATCCCACATAATCAAAGACATGAAAACAGGAGGAAGACTGAGAGGAAAGAACAAAGGTTCATGGCAAAAAGAGGGGGTTAAGATTGGGGATTAAAATGCAAAAACATCATAAATTCACTATATCCATGTATGGAAATGTAAAAGAATAAAAAAATTAGTTTAAAATTAAAAAAATATAATTTATTTTCCCATGTTAAAACAAGGTCTTTCCCTTATAACTCTTCTATTCACAAAGTTTACACTAGTTTCCTCCATTGATCTAAATTCTGCTTCATTTCTCATTGTCTTTGAGATACACTGTTTTGTGTGGTGCTTCAGCGCGCGTGTTGTGGTGCCACCAAATTCTTGTTGTTGATTCTTTTTTCATTATCCTCTTATGTCCACATCTCTGTTTGTCTTTATTGTTAATGACATATTTGGAAATAAATCCTTTAAGTGATGATTTTAAGAGATTCTGGGCAAAAAGAACAATTTTCCTATCATGGCTGAGCATCACAAAATAAATCCAAGTGTCACTTGTGTCTCCCATCTGGGAGGTCTTTGTTGATAGAGTTCTCTATAAAATAACCATCTGGAATCAAGCCAGGGAGATGAAGCAATTTTATATTGATTTAGAGAACACACTTTACAAAGATAATACATATGTTTTGCTTAAAAACACTAGGTGAATATTTATAGGCAGAAAAACAAGAGTTCCAAATTGAAAGCCCACATAACCTCTTCTTTGAGTGGCCCTTGGCATAGAGGGTGCTAAGCCTCATGATCATTGCAGAAGTTGGCAAAATGTCTATTATCTTCAAGTTAAAAATCCTCAACCTAGGGCTGGAAAGATGGCTCAGGGGTTAAGACTCTGCCTTGAAAGCAGAAGGTCCTGAGTTCAGATCCCAGGTTCATATAATAAACACCAGGAGGAAATGGTGGGCCAATGCCCTTCCAGTCCTGGTGGGTGAAGCCTGGGAAATCCCAGAGTGAAGCAAGAAGGAAGTATAAACAATCTGGTATGATTCCCGAAGTCACCCTTGGTCCTGTGATACACATGTGATACACATGTGCCCTGTGAAACACGCAGACACATACACACATGTATGAAATGAAATAAGAATAAACAAAAAATGAAGACTTTTATCAATTATTTGGTTTTAATGTACTTAGAGTCATGAAAACTTGAAAAATATACACAAAGATGTTTTGGGAACTAGATATGTCAGAAATAAAAATGAACACATTTACCTGGCTGTGATGTCAGAATTCATTGGATAACAATAAATTCACAAAGACTTTGTTGATTCTAATTTACCAACTATACCCTTCATTTTCATAGTATTTTTGGTCACTGGCATTCCCAGACTTCTTTGTTCCCTTCTAATCTTAATTACTATTTTTATTTCAGTCACATATTTTACTTCACACAATTTTATATGCATCTGTCATCTATCTATCTATCTATCTATCTATCTATCTATCTATCTATCTATCTATCTATCTATCTATATCTATCTATTCATCTATCTATCTATTCATCTATCTATCTATCTACCTATCTATCTATCTATCTATCTATCTATCTATCTATCTATCTATCTATCATCTATCTATATTTGCATGAAAACACAAAGTTACCTCAAAGGGAAAAATGTATAGTGTGTTCTGTAGCAAAACAGCAGCAAAAAAGTGATCCTGGGCCAGAAACGCAGATTCAGGTGTCTCCAAGTACTGTGTTCTACAGTGGACGTGATTACATGGCATTTTATTTGTTGCACAAATAGAAAATCACAAATTAAAGTGCTTACTAAATACATTGGTGGGGACCACGGTTAGGCAGGTTACAGCAACGTTGGGAAAATTCAGTTTTGCAGGGTCAGATGCTATCTAGTGAGTCTTGCCTTATGAACTGGTGGAAGCTAGTGGCTTGCTAAGAGTACATTTAAAGACTTTCATAGTAACAAGGATGTTAGGTCAGGTTCTGAGATAGGCAAGCTCTTTCAAAGGAACTAAAACAGCCCAAGATAATTTGGCTTTGGTCTTCAATAATTTGTGTGGTGCGTATACAAGACAATTGAGTGTGTATGTGTTTTTGGAGGCCCAAAAGTAACTTCGGGAATCATCCTGGGGATTGTGCTCCCTCCTTATTACTCTGCTCTGGGGTTTCCCAGGCTTGCCTTCCAGGGCCAGAATTGCACATGGCAGTCATATCTGCCTGGTATTTTTGTATGGGATCTGGAGATTTGAACTCAGCTCCTTTCGCTTGCAAAGCAGTTTTTAACCCCCAAGCCAATGATTTAACTCCAAGTTCAGGCTGGAGTTAAAAATGACTGTTAGAATGACTGTTAGTTTTTGAATGACTTAAAATGTTAAATCTTTAACAGAGGTACTGATTCGCTTTTCTTCCTTTTTTTGTTTTTCTCTTTCTTTCCTTTCCTTCTTTCTCTTTCTTTTTTCTTTCTCTCTCTTTCTTTTTTTCTCTCTCTTGCTCTCTCTCTCTCTCTCTCTCTCTCTCTCTCTCTCTCCCCCTCCCTCCTTCCCTCCCTCCCTCCCTCTCTCCCTCCCTTCCTTCCTTCCGTCCTGGAACTTAAGTTTACATTTACATACGTCTGTCTTTTGTTTTATATCTAGGTAGAAAAAGGTATAAAAGGTACCTAGGTTAAAGAGGCTGCCCTAGGACTTGTGCTGGAAGGGGTGCCAGGAGGATCTGCAGACCAGATAAGTTTTGTGAATGGAAGACATAGAGTGGGAGACTGTAGTCCTGATGACAGGCAGTTCTATGTGTCACTCTGCAGTGGGCTGCGTGTCATGTGCAGAGGCACTTGTCCTTCACTGTGGTCATTTTCCTGGTGAGATTCAGGATGAATGGCCAGATCAAGCAAGTCTGCCACGTCTCAGTTGTGGACTGTTCTTTTTTAAAAACATCTGAAATGATTGATAAAATGATGGGTCTGGTGTATCTGAGCTGATTTGATATCTCCGTTGACACAGTTATCAGCAAAATTAAACCATCAGCTTGGGCCTTCTGGTGTGCAGGCAGCCGGGGACTGTTTGCTTGCACCAAGACCGTAGAGGCATTCTGTCCTGGCACTGGTAGACAAAATGGCAGAACTCAATTCAAAACTGTTGCTTTATAAAATGAACAGGCACAGCCCAGCCTGAGAGCTGCTGTTCTACAGCGAATGACTCAGAGCAAGCCTGACCTGCTCTCAAGAGGTTCGAAGAAAAGGTTTAGAGGAAGAAAAACCACACGAATTCAAAGTCAAATGTGGGAAGAATATGGTGGTATTTTCAAATACTTGGCAAAAGTAGTTTTCTTATCTAAAAAAAAGCTAAAAAGTTATCTTTCACCAATTTTTTAAAAAATATTACCCCTCCCCCAAAAAAGCAAATAAAATACCAGCCCCAACCCCAAACTTACAAAGAATGCAGTTCTAGTGAATGACTATCTCAAACTGCTAGTCTAGTTTGGGCATGCACAGTGAGTGAAAAAAAATACTCTCCTCTTAAGAACTTGGCTGAAGACCAGCATGACTTAATAGCTGTAATTTGCATTTGAATGCAATTAACTGGGCCAGTACTTTGGGGTAATCAGGCTGTCTGCAATACACATGTGCTATAAACTCAAGGAAAGTACAAAGCACTACAGAGATTTTGTTCTTTGAATTCCTCTTAGACTGGGATTCTAGTGCAAAACTTGAAATGTAATTTTAAATGTGGAAGTCTGATTTAAGTAGGAACAATGAAATGTAGTTTTTAATCTATTTTTTAATTCCTAATAAGGGAAAGTTTAATTACTTGACAATTTTCTCTTTTGAAGAATAATTTGAGCACTTTTGTAGAATTTTCAGAAACAAAATAGATAAAAAGAAAAAAAGAAAATTCTTCAAACCTTATCTATTTCCTTTCCCGATCATTCTGCTCAACATTCAAAATAATTAGAAATGAGAAAATGTGCACAAGTTGTGTATATCAAAAGTTTGACTTTCTAATAGTACTCAGAATCATTAAAAATGAGGTAATAATTGAGAGGTAGGAGGTAATAATTGGAGGCAGGAGGATCTGCAATTCAAAACCATTTTTAACTACATAGGTAAGCTTAACAAAAGTGTTAACAACTGTTTTAATATAAAGTAAGTGACGGCCATAAGATGTTTAGCTAAACTTGCTACTTTTCGGAATATTTTCCTCATAATGCAAACACTCATTGTATATTTAGGTTAAGATGCATTGTGAAACTAACAATGAAGAAGGATCTCCGGATCAGAGTCAAAAAAGCTGAATTTGCTCTTGCTGATTTACCCCCCACTTTACTGTGCAAAGCCAAATGTCTCAACTTGGGGAGTCGGAGCGGGGTGATGGCGCTCAATTGTCTCTTTCATTGTAAAATCAACAAGGATGACTAGAATTGTGAAATGTCTTTCATCTTTAAAATTACAGAGGACATTGCTTATATTCGCTGGTTGGTAGGATCTCAGGTACTCTGATTTCCTTCCCCAGTATTTAAACACTACCTTTTAACAGACACTGCGGTCTGGAAACAGTTTTACTTAGAACTGTAACTAGCAAGCTGTCATTTATCTACAATGAAAACTTGTTTTGTATTGAAATCAAAGCACAACATGCCCTTCTTCTGTTAACTACTAATTTACTTATCCAACAAATAAAAAATACTGGCTGCTTTTTTGTGTAGTCCACAATTCTGCCCTTTAGAAATTGGCAACTTAGTTGAAGAGTTACAAAATGATCACCACTACAACAAAGACTTGAGCTAAACCCAGTAGAGGTTTATCAGAAGGGAACGTTCTAGATATGTGGTTCAGGGTAGGAGTGAAGTAAGTAAAAAAACAGAGAAGATTTTAGTGAGGTCTGAAATACAGATACAATTTTTACAGATAAATATTGTTGGAAAGCCTTTTTCCTCATATATATGATTTGCAGAGAATAATTAAACCTACTTTGCTGAGCTATTGAAAATGTAGTGATACATGCAAGTACTGAGCAGTATTTGTGTATATTGCTACTAGCAGGGGAAAATATATTAAGAGAATCACTAAAGAACAGCTTTTTTTTTTTTTGTCATTAAAGTTCACTTTCTAAAGATTTTTTCCAAATCATTCTGGGGAGCTGTTGTCTAGACATGCTTTTTCCAAAGCCAGTTGTTTGCATATGGATTTATAATCAGAACGTTGGGGGAAAAAAACCTTTCTGCTAGCAGCACAAAGGAAGAGTTGAATAACTTTTAATGACTGATCACAACCTGGAAAACAGAAAAACAGAGTAGAAGATGGGGGGGGGAGGATTCCAGTGAAGTCAATGTCCTGTGATGCCAGCTGCAGCTTCTTAGAGGTGAGTCTCTCAGAGCTCACTGCTGTGAGTCTTCGCACTTCTGACAGGTGCAGCTATTGCACCAGGTGGCCTGTGATGAAAATGTTCAGAAGGGGCTGGGGAAATGGCTCAGGGATCAAAGCTTTTGTCTCACGAAGCAAAAGGATGCGAATTCAGATCCCCAGATCCCAGGCTAAAATGCCAGTTGAATATGGCATTCTGCAATATGGCGAATGCAATTCTGGCCGAGGAAGGCAAAACTTGAGAAACCTCAGAGCAGAGCAATAAGGAGATAGAGCAATCCATGACGATAGTGCCTGATATCTCCTTTGGGCCGCCTCAGGCATGCACTCAAGGACCTTCCTGTACACGTGTCTGCACATACATATACAGACACACAAACACATACATGAAAGGAAAAAAAAAATCAGAAGGGATCTAGCAGATACTAAGACTCTAGAACTGTAGAAGAGGGGGAGGAGGGAATCTGTTCTTTACAAATTAAAAGATTCTCCATTCACAAAGATGTGTTTAAAAAGATTAGCACGTAGTCTATTGTGTACTCTTTCATGCCCCCAAATATCTGGTTCAGGCAGGAGGTACATTACTTGCAACAAAGCCAAGCACTAGGAAGGTCTGACATATGGTCCATGTCATATAGTCATCCAGCTAATCTTTAAAGACACCATTAGATGTTGTTGAAGGAGCTGCTGAAACATCAGTAAGTAAAATAGAAACAATCCTTACGGCCTTGAAGCCATAAGAGAAAACAGTAAATGAAACCAAAAAATTACCTTGAACACAAGCTTTGTTCAGTTAAGCACAGAGCCCTCTTCCCAGAGGTATCTGTTTTTCGATTTAGTTATTGTCTTATGATTCTTAGTTTGACTTTTGTTCATGTGCTCTGTGAAGTCAGTATTAAAACTTCTAAGTTTCTTTTGAGCAATATTACTGCTGTTCACATAAGAATAAATGAAATACATGTTTATGCATGAACTCACGAATTGAGAATTGTATAACTTATATGTTATACATGTATTACATGTTATTCATTAACATGTATAACTTACATGTTAATGATCTTATATTTAGAGGGGGCATTTTAAAATATAAAGATTAATTTATTTTTCTTTTGTATGTTAATTAGCAAAAAGAGACTGCAGAGCTTAGAAGGGAAAAAAGCGTCATGTTTGCAGATGTTTAGTAACATTTGATGTGACTTTTCTAGCAAGTTGATCATTTACACATTACTTTGCACTAAGCAGTGTATATCCATGTTTCCTTCTGTCTGGGTACTACCTTCAGTTAAGTACACAGGAGAGTCCTCTCTAAGAAAATTGCACTTAGCAGATGATATTTAAATGCTCAAAACTACTCAGTCATGGTAATAAGGCAGGTTTAGAGCAGCCGTGCTGAGATGGTCTTTGAAGGTCTTGGAAGGTCATCCCCCCACTGTTGGGATTACCCAAGAGGAACACACCACACTGTCCATCAACTTCCCCAAACCTCTGTTTATGAAAGGATGTGGAGATTAGCTCCCCTGCACAGAAACTGCCCCACCTAGAGGTGGGGATCAACCGGATTGGGCCCCGGTGTGAACTAACCAAGGAGGAAAGGCCATTTTTCCCAGGCTTACCTAACCAATGGAGAAAAGCCATTTTCCCTGGGCTTATCAAAAGTCATTGATAAGCATGACCCTTGGCAGCCATTTTTGGAGCCTACCCCATCATGGCGGGTCCCATATGCAGTCCAGGAGTCGGTTTCTAGTTTCTTGCCTCTCATGGATTAGTTCTCTGGAGCACCTGCCTCTCACAGCACTCCACTTGTGAAGTCTGTGAGTTATGTTCTTTCTCTCCTTAATAAACTCTACCTTAATCCTCTAGGTGTGTTCTGGTTTCAATCCTGTACTCTGAACACAAGAACCCTGTAAGGTTTAGGGAAAGAGCATTCCAGGTAAAAGGACTATCTGAGAATATCCAAGACTGCCGTCAGCAAAGAAGTATCTATGCTCCAGAACTAGAAGACCAGCAATACCACAAAGGAGTGGCTACAGATGAGGTCAGAGCTGGGAGGAGCCAGTGTGAAAGGCCTTACAGTTCAGAAGAATTTCGTCTGTTTGTGTTAAGTCCCTATTGGAAATTTTCACGCCAGCAGTGATGTAAGTGACTTACATCATCCTGCTGCTGTGGTGGCAGGAGAGGACCAAGCTTTTTACACCTGAAGAGTTTTTTACACTCCCAGTGGAAGTAGCATGCTTCTATCATTGTTTCTTTTGCTGGCGCATGCGTGCGTGTGTGTTTTGCATGTGGGTGTACAAGAGGGCACCTGAGCCTGTGCCTATGGAAACCCAAGAGTGATGTTGGGAATCATCTTGGATTGCTCTACTTCTTATGCTTTGTTCTGAGTTCCCCAGGCTCTGCCTTCCAGGGCCAGAATTGCAGGCCATCTGCATATCTACCTAGTGGTGGGGACCCGAATTCAGGTCCTTTTGCTTTGTGAGACAAAGGCTTTAACCTGGAGCCATCTCTTTAGGGCCTCTGATGATAGTTTCTACTATTACAGATGTCTCGAGCCCACAGTTAAGCAGTGCGTTCCTCAAAGCTGGTGACTGTGTTATTCCCGGGATAGGCATTGTTTCCACACCGTGGCCATATGCTAAATGTTTAGTGACTGAGTGACTGGAACTAAAACCATTCTAGAAATAGCTCCGACACTGCAATCTTCTTCAAGCTAAATTAACTAATTGGATGAGGAACTGTGTTAAAACTTTAAGTATTTGGGATTTTGAAATGTTGTATGACTTCTTCCAGAAGCCATGTACAATCAGAAGTCAAAGCCACAATGATTATTGGTGCTAATGTTTTGGCCAGAAGTTCCAGCTTGGTACTTGGGGTTGAAGCTGCTAAGACTTTGACTGTTTTTGCATAGTATGTAAATATCAAACTATATGCACCAGTGATCTTCAAAACAAAGGAGTTTTCACATAAAGATGAGGTTATCTCAGTAAGGATACATCAGAAGAAACAACTACACTTGATGGGATTCCAGCAAGGCTATCTCAGGAGAAACAACTGCACTTAGTGGGAATTCTAGGGGCAGGTGCCTGATTAGTGAAGGGAGCTTCCTAACCTGTAGCCTTATTCACTGAAGGGTCACTTATAGGCTTGGTGCCTTACTAGTACAGGTGCCTTGAAGGGAGCCCTGTGGTCTGTACATGCAGAGAGACACGAGGGCCAGAGAACAGGAATGGATGGATGAAGAAAGGAAACAGAGAGAGGAAGGTATGGAAGGGGAGGGAGAGGGGGCATGGACAGAATCTGATTTTGTTTGTGTATAAAGAACTTTTTAATAAAATTGAATAAAGATCTGGTTTTCTGTTTCACATGAGAAGCAATAAACATGCAAATAAACCTAGATGGGCAGTTTAGGGTTTGCATTGCAGCGGGGCAATCCCAGCCACAGCCCAGGCCAGCTGCCACCTTGGAAGGGTTCCTGTTCTCTATTTTATTACTGTTCTATTTGATGATGAGGTTTTGTGTTCTCCACTTAAGCAGTTAGGCTGCCTTTTTCATATTACTTATGCTCACAGCAGTTCTTTCTTGTACATGTATGAGTGTTATTTTAAATGAGAATTTTTTTTGAGAGAGAGAGAGAGAGAGAGAGAGAGAAGAGAGAGAGTGTGTGTGTGTGTCGCCGTGTGTACCAGAGTGCACTTCAGTGTGTGTGCAGCTTTCTTGGATTCAAGAAGCAATGTGTCCATTCAAGGTTCACCTAGATCTGGATCTGCCAAGTTGGGGTGAGATATGAGTTCATTTGTTGATGGAAAAATACTGAGCCTATGACGGCTCTCCAGAAGGAAGTTTTGCCACAATATGGCATAGTGAAGGATACAGCTGCCTTCTTTACTTTCCATTCACTTTGTCAATTTAGGGTAGTGAGTTAAAACAAAAAGATAAATTTCAAACTATCTGTCATAACCAACAGTAAGGGTCTGTCCACGGATTTGGATGGTTAGGACTTCTTTGGTAACCCAAAGCCCCCTGTCTGGGCTTTGACCTGACTCTGCTAAGTAGGACAGCTAGGCGTGTGATTTTAGGTTATATATACTTGGGCAGTGCTTCTATTTGGATAGTGTGACATTTAATCTATTACATTGCTTTGTTGGAACCCACATGTTTACTTACAGAAATATACAGAGCAGTCCACAAAAGATACTTTGTGGCAAAGCTAATAAAGGTTGCTTCTCTAGAGCGCACTGAAGGCGTGTATGGATGCACAATAGAGGCCCGCGACCGCACACACAAAAGAACCATGTTGAGAGTATGCTGGGACCGGGCGGTGCTTCCCGAGAGCCACCTTGAAAAAGAAAAGTCCCCTTGGCAGGACTCACGCAGGTCTTGCTGGAAATCCAGCTGTGGGGACACTTGGCAGTACCAGGGTCCAGTTCATCAAGCAGCGTGCAAATGATTAACAGTAACGCTGAAGGGAGGCACCGGGGAAAGCGTGTCCACATCCCAGGCGAGCACCGCTGCTGGGGGACGATCCAGGGTGCCCGGAGTTGCGGCAGCCGCGAGCAGTCAGGGGTCAGAGTCCCGGCCGCAGCGGCAGGGGGCCGGTCCTGGGGCGGGGCGGGGCTCCGGGGCGGGGCCGGGCCCGGTCGGGGCGGGGCCCTCCGCGCGGGGCCGGGCCCAGGAGCGGCCGCTGACGCGGAGGGCAGCGCAGCCCGAGCGCCCGGCGCGGCGTCCGCTGCAACCGCGTCCGCACCGCGGGGGCAGGGCGCGCTCCTCCGCCGAGCCGCGCGTCCCCGCCCCGCGCCCGCGGCCCCGCAGCCGCCCAGTCGCCGCGCGCCGCCTCCTCTCCATTCAGTCGCCAACATGGCAGGAGCGCGGCGCTGAGCCGCCCGCCCGCCCGCCCGCGCCCAGCCCAGTCCGGAGAGCCGCGGAGCCCCGGCCGCCGCCGACATGTGGGGCGCCGCCGCGGACGAGAGCTCCGTGCGCGTGGCTGTCAGGTGAGCGCGCTGCGGGCGGCCGGGCGGGGGAAACTGAGGCACCGCGGGGCCGCGGCCGCTTGGGGCGAGGGGACGAGCCGCGGCGGGTGCCCGCGGGCCGCGCTCCGGGGACCGCCCGCCTCAGGTGCGGCCTCCGCCCGCTGTGCCCCGAGGCCGCGCGGCTGCAGCGCTGGGACCCGCGCAGGCGCCCGCCCCGGCCTGCGACGCGCAGACAAAGCCTGGCCGACGGTCCCGGTCGTCCTCCTCCAGGTGTGGCGGGGTTGGCATGGCCTGCCAGCCTCCCGCGGGGGCTCGCAGAAGAAATCTCCAGTCTGGGCTCCCCCAGACGCTCCTTGGGAAGGTGGGCGTCATCCTGTCTCCCTGGGATCAGACTCTGGCAATTCTACGCCCACCAGCATTCTGTTGGGGCTTGGTGACAGGTCCACGAACGTTTGGTGCCAACCAGGCTGATTTGATGCGTATCCAGAAGGGCGATTCTCCCTACAGTTGCTGTGGGAAAACTGCAACATCATCACACTGTTTAAAAAATGAATGAAGCATCTGTCTTAGACCGAGAGCATTCCTTTCACGACTCTCGGAATTCACGGTTAATTCATTTCTCCTTATATTTGTACTTTAAGGATTATAAAACTCACCTGGCCGCCACGAAAAATAAAATTATTTAAGCATCGTCCACTCTCGTGGCTTGTCTCGAAAATTACTTAAAAATTATATAATGCAAGCGTATTTATAGCTATTTTAGTGGCGGTCTTAATTTTGTTCCCTTGGGTGAAAAATCTTGATTAGACACATAGTGACAGGTGTATATATCTTGTATGCGTCTTTAATCACCCCAAATAATAGAATGAATTTGAAAGATATTTTGATTCCATTAGTTTGGAGACAAGGACATTACTGTCAAATAGAGGCGACAGTTTTATACTTAGAAGATTTAATTCTCCCTTTTGATTTTTCTTGGGCCATTTATTGATCCGTTGCTTGGCTTGTTTTCCTGTCCACCGCTGCTGCCGCCTTTCTTTTGGCCTTAAAATATGTATTAATGATTGCTTCTGGACAGAAGGAAAAGACTAGAAGCCCAGAAAGAGGCAGATTTTCAGGAGATCTGATTGTGAATAGTGAAGAATATCAAAATATTAATGAAAACAGTGTTTACTTGCGAAGAAAACTATTAGAGATTTGAGCTTGTGTGAATTTTCTAGAATATCATAAGACAGCCATTACATTAACTCTTATCTCCCAGTGGAAGAGAATCATGGATAGCCTTTAGGGGTGTTGACTAGTAAATAACTTATATGTTATGCATGCTTTTACTTTTCATGTGAGTGAATGTGGGCCTGATTTTTGGGAAGAGACTATAAAAGTTTTTTTTTTTTTTCCCTCCTTTGAGGCTGGCCTAAAACTCATCGGTGATCCCCTTTCTTCAGCCTCCCAAGCGATGGGATTACAGGTGTTTAGCTATAAAAGCTTTAACAGAATTTAGTAGCCCACACTGAAAATACTCAACTTGGTGAAACAAGTTTTTTCACTGAATACATTGCTCTCTGGTCTGAACTCTAATCTTATTTTACAAAGAATAGAAATAGTTTTGTGTATTCACTTACCATTTTGGCATCTATGAAGTACTTAGACATAAATTTATGACAAAGATGTTTTGAGTATATGTCTTATATCTGTTGTCCTGATTTCTGAGCTACAGTTAGTAATAGTACATGTTGCATGTGTACCATGTATTAGAGTCAGGAATGTGGGCTGAGATGTTTTATTTAATGTAAAATTCTCATTCTCTACAATCTAGGACAGCTACTATTATTTTCCTGGCCATCTTCCTGCCGGGAAAGAGAAAGATGAAGCAAACTGCCCAAAGTTAAACTGGTAGCAAATGGCAGAAGCAGGGTTCCAAGCAGACAGCTTGATTTTACAGCCCAAGTCCTTAACCCCTGTGTAGGTGGGAGGCAGGAACGTGATTTGCATAGTTTTTCTTAGCTGAAGTCAGTTGCTTCTTCCTAGTACTGTACTGGTTCAGTTACAAATGAATGGCGTAGGCAGGTTATTCATATCTTGACACTGCTAGAAAAGAATTTATGTCCACTAAAGTATTTCTTCAGATTAACAAAAGTATTTCCTTACAATCTTTCCAGTGTCCCTCAATCCTGCCTTCCGGTTTGTGCTTAGATTTCTTAGCAGAAAAAGATAAATTCATGCAAATGCTGTGCCTGCACACAGAATGAGCAGAGCTCTAGGTTTGGCCTGTCTCTCCCCTTTGATGAATAATGGAATAACATCACGCAAAAAAGAGTTGGCTGTATTCATGAAAACGCACAAAACATCCTTAAGATGCTTGTGTCTCATTGAATGCAGAACTGGTATATTGAAGTGGGACTATTCTGTTACAGGAGCTACAATACAAATGTTTAGGCATGTAAACCTTTGGGCAAAGAGATGTTGAACAGGAAGTTTCTCACTTAGGGAGGACATTTTTATTGAATTTCTGGTAGAATATATTAGAGGTTATCTCTAATTGAAGTACATGTGAATTCAGAAGACACCCTAACTGTCTGATCCATTGTGGTGATTACTGAAGAACTAAATTGTTAGTTAAATTTAAATTAAAAAACTAGTCCATGATCCAGTAACTAGAAACTTATATGCTTGGAACATATTGCTTATGTTGATCCACTTTTTCAATTGTAAAGTCCATGAAATCTAATTTCATATGAAGTATTTCTGATCAAAATTTTTTGTGTGGATTTCTTTGTAGAGTCTGAAAAAATGAAAGCAATTGTTTTTGAGTTAAATAAAATATTAAATAAATTTTATCTTTTTTTCTTTTTAAAAATTTGACTAGTAGAAATCTGAAAAGTACATATATGGCCTATAATAGATGTCTACTAGTGAGTACTGCTCTGTAATTCAAATATAAAGACTATAAAATAAAACTGCTCAGATGCCTTTAATACATGAAAGAATAATCTACTAACTGTGTCTGTAGACAAAGAACAAACCTTGTGCATGTGATTTTTAGAGTAGTTATATACACATAGATGAATGTGAATACCTATATATACATCAGACATGACTTGATAGCACTTTGTTATTTATTACTTATTTCCTTACAATATATAGGGAGACAAAGGTATTGATTTGTGGACTCAGTATGGCTCCTCATTTCCTAGAAAATGTGGTAAGTTAAATACATGGCTTAGATGCCATTTGTTAAAGAGAACAGGGAAATATATAGTCTGTTATTATCTATTTAGAATTGAACAAAAAGTGAAAACAAATTATTAGAAATCACTTAAGCACTTGCAATTTTCTATGTAAAACACGAAATGGTTTATCTTTCCCCTTTATTTTCTCTGAATGGTGATACAAATTTGCTATTTTTTTTTTTCCTTTTCAAGAACTTTAGCTTGCAAAATCTTTTATGCCTGGTTAACAGTGGCAGTTCAGAAGGGATCTTTGTGTATCATACTTTATGTGATAAAATTTCTTTGACTTTGGTATAACAGTGTATGTACTTAACATTGAGTTTAGATTAGTGTCACAGGTCAAATTTGTGCCTCGGTTTGCTGTGTTTTCACCTGCCAAAGTACTCTTCTGACCTAAGGGCTGAGAGAATAGCCAGACGCTCAGCTTCCAGTGTGTCACTGACTTGCGTGTGACTTGCCTATACTCTGCCCTGCTTCTCCCACACTGAGGTGGCAACCTAAAGCTGTGCAGATGACATTGGTTAGGTGATTTTTATCATCATTGGCACATGCTGTTGGCACTGATGATGCCTCTATATTGACAGAAAAACACCTTCAAAAGTCAGTTTTCTCCTTTTACCATGTATTGAACTCAGGTCTCTAGATCTAGGATCTGAAAGTCCTGCCATCTGAATAGTATCTTTTCTTGAATACATCATATAATAAATGGTACTAACTTTAAAGTCAAGTCTAAAAGCTCCCATGCTTAAAGACCATCTTAAAGGAAAAGATTTTGGTTACTTAGGTAATGCTGGGACTACCATTTTAACACTCAGGTTTTATTTTCTAATAATGTATTTATTTAATCTATTTTTGGCATGGGAAAAGAAGCATTTAGGATGATATTTGTTTCTCTTTCTGGTTATAATGTAAATGAATAATATTTTATTTAGTCTCTATTAAAATTCTAGGAGATACCCTGGACTGATTCTACCTTTAATTCAGAGTAAAATGAGACATAACATTGGATGAGTTCTTTAGGATTTCTTAGCCACTAAATATCAGAACTGGCATTCATAACCAGGTTTTTTAATATCTATTTCTATGCTCAAACATGTTTCCAGGTGTTATGAAAATATTTCACCTACTGATTCCATTGTTAATGAAGGTTTTTCTAGCTGAAACATTAAATATTTGTTTGAAGTAAATTTTTTGAAACAATGTTATTTTATGGCAACACCATTATTTGCTGTTTGTTCATTTGTTATTTGACTCCATGCCTAGCATGAGCATGTGCACCCACAGGTGATATACATGGTCTTTGCTTCCACAGAACTCAGGCCTAGTAGTGTGAGACTCTAATTTTACACAATGCATTGGAACAAATATGAAATAGAATAAATGGTACAGACATCTAGTGGAAGACAATTCTTGCTCTTTTATTTCTCTTTTATAAAAGGCAATTTAAAAAGTTTGTACTTTCCTCAAAAACACTGAAACACATCCTTATTTCCAAATATTTTTCATAGAAAGCCTGAGGACATTGTTTATAACATGTGCTACATCACACCCATGCATCTTACCTATATGCCTTTTCGTTTGGCTCAGAAAACAATAGAAATGAAAGAGAAGGTAACAGAAAGTTAGCATAAAAGGTGATTTGAGTCAAAAGTTGATGGCATTATTCACACAACATGAATTGACGAGTTGATTCTTTTCTAAGCATGGTTTAATAAGCTTAAAGAATATTGTGGGACAGTTTATTATTTGGGATGGCATGGGATTTCAGGTTTAATTTAATTATTATTGCCACTTGTGCTCTTGTCATCTTATCTGCTAATTGGTTAATATTTTGATGAATAATTATGGGGTAGTGAATGATGCACTAGAAATTCCAGTTTAGTGAAGCCATGGAAGCAGAAATTATCCTGGTGGTTAAGACCGTAATCTACCCAGTCTTCCAATCTCATCAGTTTCTCTTCAAAAAACGTTGAGTTTGAGTAGTCATCATTGTCTTCCCTCAGACATATTACATCATACCTGGGAGCCTTGGACTTGGAAATAGTTATTTTCAGTCAAAGGTATTCATGGCTGGGTGTCATCTGAGCTTCAGACTAAGAAGGAACGTGTCTTAATGAAAATGTGTCAGATAAAAGATGCTAGACTTGATATATCTGAGTTACCTTAACCATGTACAATGAATTTGTTGGATTTTTCATTATTTCCCTCTGGACAGGGGATTTATGAATTCAGTCATTCATGTTGATTTCTCAATGGGTTAATTAATTTTCTCAGTGTATTAAAGTTTTTCCATGGCTTCAACTTTTTTCAAGCAAATGATAGCCAAGCCAGAGATGCATTTTTCATGATAACTTTGTGGCTATTGGCAAGTATTTCTGATTATTTAAGAGTTATATTTGAGGTACTTTAAAAAATTATATTGTTGTACATTTTGCATTGAGCATAATTTTGGTATCCTTTATTGACAAAATAGATTTTAAAATGGAAAGGCACTCGAGGAGCCCAGCCAGCTAAGACCATCTCTTTGGGATAATTGACAGTGGAGGCCCAGACACCCAGAAGGACCTACCAACAACCACACCCAGTTAGGTTCAGTCTTCTGTGTATTTGGACTGTGGACTTGGAACTCACGTTTTTCTCACAACATCCAAGAAGTGGAATATCTTTGAACTTGAAAAACAACACAACACAAAAAGGATACAGCTTTAATCCTTTAAGCACTGATTGGAAAAGTTCAAGTTGGAAGTTAGATGAGTTCCTTTACTGCCAGTGCCCATTACCTTTGCTTTCTGAATGTTACCATGTAGGTAGGACTTTACCTGTAATGCTAATAAAAACCTCAGATCACGAGAGACCACAGGGGTAAACACCTGAGTCTAAAAGTTTGAGGATTTTGATATGTTAAAGCATGAAGAAATATCAGAAGTGAGATAAAAAAACATGAAGACTCTTTTTAACATTTAAATATATAATGCAATATGTGGTGCTCTAATGAAATAACAAAACAAAATGGAAATTTTGTGTCTTTTTTTTTCTTCTGTGAATTCTAGGCTTCTGGCACTCAGTCATCTCCTCAGTACCTGCCTTGCTTCTTCCTTCTTACTCCTTCTATGCACTAAAGAATTATAAGGCACATTCTAGGAATGTTCCTCAAATAATATCTCACTACAGGGAAGGTGTCAAGAGAGTAGGGTGAATGTGTTGAGTGAGATCTGTTTATTGGGTTTTGAAACTTGACTAATTTAGAAGGACTCCATTTGCAGGGTTATTTAATACCTATTGGACATCTCAGCTTTCCCTGCCCCCCTTTTAGAGGAAATGTATTTATTTATTTACTTATGAGAGAGAGGGTGAGAGAAGGGAAGGAAGGAGTAGGCGTGCAGGATACATGGATGAGGTGAAAGGACAATTTTCAAAAGTCAGTTTTCTCCAACTATGTGGACTTCTGGGGATTGAACTCAGATCACCAGGTTTATGAGCTTGATCTTACCCATCAAGGCCATTTCCTGAGTTTTTTTTTTTTCTTTTTGCAATTAGGAACAGGAGACTTTAGAGTCAAACTGTAATTGAGATGGGGTGCTATTAAGGTACAGGGCATCTCTAGCTGCAACAGTAGTTTTTCTAATCTTATTTATTTTTTGATTAGAATTCTTTCCATGGTTTTGCAGTTGTCGAATATCCAATGTGTACTGGTATCATAGAAACTTTTGGGGTATTAAATATTAATATTAAAAGTATAAACTCTCAAGGATGAAGTGGTACAATAGAATAAGCACTGAATGGGCAGTTGGCTATTTTAGTTTGAACTCTTGTCTGTGATAAACATAAACTTGCTCTTAGCTATGTAGTTATGTGCTTACCTCAATGGATTCAGCAAATGATAAAAACGAAACCTTGTAGAACATTTGCAAAAGGGTTTGACATAGTTATATTCCAAATGCTAGTGATTGGATTACTCATTCTTAATGTATAACCCATAATTTATATTTTTAAAATGCTTTTTAAAGCATGGCAAGTATTTTGAATATCTATTAGGTACATAACTATGAATGGTACCATTTTAAGCTTTTCTTTTCCCGTGTAGTTTTGAGTTGATTTATAGTTTTATGAAGTTACCACCATATTAATGATTAATTTTGAGTTTTACTTCTTTTCCTTTCATGTTTTGTCTACTGCAAGGGTCAAGAACAAATTGGCTAAGGAGGATGTGAACCTTCTTTCTGAATTGACTTGTATCTGAGATTTTCCGTGTGCTTTCTCTCATCAGCTTTGGCAAAAGGCCTCTAAATTGTGGAATGGAGTCAATACTGTAAGGGGTAAAGTAAGTGGAACAGAAGCACCAGTGATGCATTTACCATAAATTTTCTTCTGACGTTGTTGGGATGGCTCTGAGGGTGAAAGTGCCTGCACGCAAGCCTCCAGACTTGCGTCCACCCCTCAGAGCCCCACATGGTGGTGGGAGAGAACTGACTTCCAGAAGTTGTCCCCTGGCCTCCATCCACATGCTATACCATGCACACCCCTTCTGTCCTCTCCCCTCCCAATAAAATATTTAAAAAAATACTTTTTCTATGTTCTTTTTCTGTGAAACCTGAAGCTGATAGCTAGCTATGTGAAACTCCTAGATTAGAGCCACATGAAAACAGAGCCCAGGGACATTTTTTAAAAGAAGACTGCTACCAGAAATAGGAAACAACATCTGCAAGCCCAGTCTGATTATCTCTAAATCAGTTTTTAATTTCATAAGGAAGTTGCTTTCATTCATTTTTTCCCCTATTATTGGAATAATGTGATCACAGGAAAAGTATTATGGAACAGAAAACAAACAGTCCTAGTTGGATAGGATTACAGTTAGGGTTTTGGTATATTCTTATCATTTGGCTCTCATGTGCATGTCTGTTTCATGTACATGTTACAATCAGCATGTTGATACCCTTTTGTAACCTGATGTTTCCACTCTAGAATGCAGCATAAGAATGTCCCACATCATCTGCTGTAGTTCAGTAATTCAATATGATAAGTGTTAAATTCACCATATCTAATAGCAACCAACAAGCCTTTATTGTGTAATAAGGACAGTAATTTCACTTTTCTAAGAGTTGTGCCTTCTCTCCCAAATCCTGGTACTGTTTTTATTTGCACTGGTGAACACCAACTCTGTGCATGACACTGCTGTTCACTCGCAGTGTGATTAGTGTTTTGGTCATGGGGATGCTTTCCAGAAAAAGATGTGCTAATACTTGCTTTTAACTTTTCACCTGTGTGTGGATCAAGATACAATGTGTTAGAATTCACCCAAATTTTATTTTTATTTATTTATTTTTTATTCAATTGTGCATGTGCGCGCGTGTGTATGTGTGTGTATGTGTGTGTGTATAGAACCACGGGCGAATTCGTGAACCACCATGGACGCCTCCACCTCCTCCTTGTTTACTCTGCCCTGGGATTCACAGGCTCCGCCCTACCAGAACCAGAGCAGGCCGCCCCCGCTTCCACCCGCGTCTATACGTGGGGTTAAGGATCTGAACCCAGGACCTTCCGCCTGCAAGGCAGAGGCTTAACCCTTGAGCCACCTCTCCAGCCCCCCAAATTTTATTTTAAGGCATTGCTGGCAAGCTGAATACAGGCCCATAGTGGTTCCTTGTATTTCTAAGTATTTTTTTATTTTCCTCTCTGTCAGCTCAGAGCTCCTTTGTCTCAGTAGCATTTTGGTCCCCTAGTCTGGATCTAACCTGTGGGAAAACAGAGCTGCCATTGAGAGTACTGATCTCATACGTGGTTATTTGGCTGCTGCATTGTTTCCTCACTCTCAAATATGACACCTGGGACATTTTTAATGTTAGTTTATGAAATACAATTTGGTGCTTTTGGCTTTTGGTTTGCCAAATGGCCCTTAGATTGTGATAGTTTCCAACTGTCCTTGATTACATTTTTAACCTATTTTGTTACATAATTGTACCTTCTGTTACTCTTGTACCTGATTCAGTTTTGGTCTTTTTGAGTGTAGAGATCCTTTAATAGCTTTGATTTTGGATTTTTAATTTTTTAAATTGAGTATCTTTTGATACCAATGTTTAATTTAATTTTTCAATGTCAGGGTCATATCCATCTATTAAAGAGATGCATCAAGACAGCATATGTCACTAGGTCCTGTGGGAAGATGTCACCTGTAAGTCCAGTTGATGTTAGTGTGCAGCCAGTCAGGCAGGATTAGTTAGTCCCTTGGTGACTTACTGGCCTTCTACCTTCCCAGTGCGAGCTCTGCAAGGACACAGTGATTCTGCTCAGAAGCAGGAGTTGAGCACAGGTGAGGAAATCATTACACCTGTTGCAAACCACCTTCATCGGTGTAACACAGTCTTCTCTGGGCAGAGTCATTGGGGAAGAATGTGGCAGGTGAGGGCCCTGATTGTGATTCAGTGCTGGGGTAATGTGTGATCTATAGCAAGAGCAGGCAGGAAGGCCTGGGGCAGCGATGCCATCCTGCCTGCTGTAGCTCCATGCTGCAGGGCTGTGCATTCTGTAGCAGCACTATGAAGTCCCTGAGCAGCGGTGCCATCCTGCCCAGTGTCTACCAAAGAGCTAGTTGGTTTCCTTTTTTTTTGATTTTACATTCCCTATTAATTTGATTTATTCTTATTTTTTAACTGGCATATTTGTACTTACTTATAGGGTACAGTATTATAATTTAATAAATTGTATATGATGTATAATTAAATCAAATTTGTTACTCTTTAGACAGAAGGACTTTATATAAAGCAGCAGTATGCTCCTTAATAATTGATTCCTGTAAATACAACCTTTGCAGTTTCTAAGACTTTAGCATTATTTAACCTTTCTAAAGCTTTCCTAATTAATTTCTGTGCTAATTCCATTTTATTTTCAGTTCCTCTCCTTACATTTCATCAGATAGATTGAGTACAAGATTTATTAACAGTGGCCTATTCACATACACAAGGATGTAAGTTCATGCATACATGTGTGCATATGTGTTAGTTAACAGCAGTTAGTTAACAGCATTCACTAAGAGGTTAGCTTTGCTCTGACTGAGATAGGAAACTTTTGTGGAAATTCTCCTTAAAAGTTCTTCGTTAATGTATTTCTCTTTCCTTATGTATCTTGTCTTGTCAATTCCAGTCTTTTGTGGCTATTAGGCTGTTTTCCTCAGGAGAATGAAGATCCATCATATCAGACAAGAGAAGCTGGAATTTCATGATGTCTTGACCAAAAAAATGGGTTTCAAGGGGAAATTGATTTTTTTGGGTGGGGGGGAAGAGTTATGTTCAAAGTTGTGCATGTTAGACATTGCAACAGTAATATTAGGTTGGCCATGGAATATAAATGTGATTGCAAGAAAGGTGTCTTCTCCGAAGACAGAATGGGGAGGAGAATGTCTAGGCAAGCCCATGGCACAGCACAGGTGTGGAAGACAACTTTCTTGGGTGAGTTCTTTCTGTCTACTCTGTGGCTCTGGTGATAGAACTCAGGTCTTCAGGTCTGTGCACCTTTACCTTGTAGAGTCTCTTGAGCTCTGACGGGTTAGCAGTATGTAAGTGGTTGAAACCATGGAAATGGGTGCACTTACCAAGAAATACTGAAAATTACAGACTTGTGGATAAATGAGTCAGTGTTTGAGACCAGGGACAGCGAGAAAACCCACTAGGAGTAATAGTTTCTGATGATCTTATAGGGTGTTTTTCTCTGCTGTGGTGAATTTAGCACTTCCCACAAGCCCTCCTGCTTTTTATTTTTTGACTTTTAAGTTTTGAGACAGACTCTTGCTAAGTTGCTTAGGGCCTTTAGTTCACAAATTGCACCATTACACTTGCCTGCAGTTGGCATCTTCATCTAGGAGGAGAAAAGAGGCCAGTGAGAAATGCTCTTGGAGAGGGACGAAACTCTAGGCCTCTCAGTTACATGTCTCATGGAATAAAAACTAGCTCTTCTCAGCAGCACTTCATTAAAAGTCATGTCCTTATGAGTGAGTTTCTAGGTTGAGGACATAGGTTAATTTTAATATCTTATTTTTATATATGTGTCAGATACTTATGTCCCAGAAGCAATGGTTTTGACCTTGAACACATGCTTACACCATAATCACAATAACCCTGTGCACTTTCCCTCTGCCAGTAAGGAAATAAATTGTATGTGAAGCAGCTTGCTGTGGCCGCAATGTCAGGCATAGATTTGAACCTTAGCTCTGTTCTAGTCTTGGCCATATCTTTGTCCATTGTTGGTAGTCCATTTTGAACACACAGTGGAGGTGTGTTCAAAAAGGTAGAAAATGGTATCCAGTTAGAAGGTATATTGAGCATTCTTGAGAGATATCTTGGGGACTAGGGATATAGCTTAGTTACCTTGTAAGCAGGAGGACCTAAGTTTGATCTCTAGCATTCATGTAAAGACCAAGCAAGGAAGCAAGCAAACAAAAAAACAAACAAGTGAGGTAGCTATGCTTTTATTCCTAGCTTGAAGGAGATCAGAAAGTCCCCAGGGCTCACTGGACAGCCAGCTTAACCTATGTGGCCAGTTCCAGGTGTTGAGAGACCCTGTCTCAAAAAACAAAGTAATTAGCATTTTTGAGGAAGGACAGATGAAATTGACCTCAAGTCTCCAAAATGCATGGGCACACATTTGTGTGCATCTGCGCATGTGTACACACACACACACACACACACACACACACACACACACACACACACACAGGAGTATCTTTTGAAAGCTAGACTTCTGATGGAGTAGTTTGATGAATTTGTTCATATTTCAGACCAAAGAACAATTTGGAGATTGTCAATGACTGATTTTGCAGTGGCTGGGAATGTTTTGCTAACAGAAAAGGACTTGGCATGATCTAGAGTTGTGGACCATCCTGCTTCCTGCCTGACCTATGAGAAGTCCCTGGCTCCTGTGCGTGTATTATTTTCTTCAGAAATCCATATCCTCTTGCAGCAATTTTTTCCCAGTATCCAGCTTTCCCTGTCAAAATACCAAAGAACCCTTACTTTTATGCAATTTTAAGTTTTGTCCCTAGGACAATGAAATTATCACATACCTGTGAATTCCTGACAGTGGAAGTCAGTCTCGCTTGCTTAGTAAGCCTTCACTTTTTTAAATTTGACTTCCTGTCTTTAGACTTTATCAGGTGAGTAACAGACATCATTTTTTTTCTTCTATATTTCTACGTTGAGACTCTTGAATAAACACATCAAATTTTCTTTGAAGTTCTTCCTCTCTCTTCCTTTTTCCTTCTCGGAAATCTTGTGAGGACATGCAGCTTTTCTTAAATCTTTTACTTGACATTATGAAACATCAAAAAGCTCCTTATGTCTTTGTAAATGCTAGTTATCTTATTGGATGAGTTAATAACACGTACGATTTTGAAGTGAATATTGCTAGTCAATAAGTCTCTGATGTAGGAATCATTATCAACCAAGGGGGTGGCAAGAAAGAGATTGTTTACCCTACAGAAATGGAAACAAGAAGACATAGGGCGCAGCTGTACTTTTGCCATGATATCTATGAAATTTACTTTAGGAAAGTCACATACTTTGCTGTAAAATGAATTAAGAAGCTTCTCTAAGATTCCCTTTGTTGTAAAAATTTATGAATCAATTTCCAAGGCATTCCTATTGGTAGAACTATTATCACTCTAGGAAGTTTTCAATCTAGTAGCATGGCAGGGTGCCTTCATACTAGTATATCATTGCATTCCATGTCATTCTATTCCACTCATTCATTCCTTTACTGTTAACTCACTCATTTAGTATTCCCCCCAACACATTTTCATGCATGGTAGATACTGTTCTTTTATCTCTGAAGAGAAAACCCAAGGACTGGGAACCTCACTTAGTTGGTAGAGTGCTTGCCCAGCATACTTCATGCCTTGGCTGGATCAGCACTGCGTAAGCCAGGCACTCAGAAGTGAAAGCAAGAGGATCTGAAATTCACTGGTTGTTCTTGGCTAGGGTTCTAGGACAGCCTTAGGCTAGACGAAACCTTTCTAAAATGACAAAACCAACAACCAAGCAACAACAGCAAACCCTTTATAAAAAATGTTTTTATTGTACCTAAAAAGTACCTAAAAAGTAAAACCAAGGGTTCCGGCGACTTATTATTTAAACAAGTAAAGTAGCATACTGATGATTGCAGTGCAGTTCCTGGTAGGTAGTAATTATTTAATGTTACTTCCTCTCTGAAACAGAGGTCAGTTAAGCCATTGTAATCAATCTTGGGGCTGCACTAATTATGTCCTGTTGATGCTAATGCTGTGATTTTTGAAGGCTATCTTGAATAATGTCAAGTTCATGTAATTGGGAGACATCATTATTTAACATTGTCACTTAGTAGCTTGCTTTTGTAATGCCCAGCCTTCCTTTAATTTGAAATGGATGGTTCTAATCAATTCTACTCTAGATATTTGATTACTTACTGCTCATTAAGAAATACTCTGTATTAAATGTAATTCCTGCTATAAAGTTTCTTAGTATTTTCCAGACACCTGTATAATGTCCAGGTAGATATCAAAGTAGATATTACATACTAGGCATACAGATTTTTTTTATAGTCTAATAGCTTATAGAAAGTTTAGGAAGCCTTTTGTTGTTTTCATACATCAGTGGTACATGTACGAGAAGAGGCATCTGCGTTGTTGGATGATATTGAACAATGCATACTTGTCTTTAATTCCTCATCCTATCATTTCATGTGTGGGTCATAATCTACAGAGTGGTGAACTGGGCAGATCTTAAGACTTCCTAGCTACCTCTGTCCAACTTCTAATGAAGCATTACAAAACCTGTTATCTCTGTGTTTTTCTGTATAACCAGCTTTTGTTCTCTTAAAAGAATTAGACATTGCTCAGAAGAGGGACAAGCCACACTTGTTACATGGGTGGGTGTAGCTTGTCTTTCTTTTGGGCGATGTGTAATTCTGCATTCACGGTCAGGTGGATTGTTGCTGTCTTCCATCTTCATTGTTCTCTTTGCCCCCATCCTAGTTTAGGCTTAAAGCAATCACTGCCTGAACAATCACAAGATGTCATAACGCCGTCATTCCAAAGAGCAGACCTCCCTTTCAGGTGCTTCTCAGTCACATCCAAAACGAGGAAGGCCATTGGCTACACCCTTTCTAGAACTGAACTAGAAACAAGACAGAGGAAACAATACTTTTTCCCTTGTCCACAGCCTGGCCTTGCAGCAGAACAAAGAAGCTCTTTTAACTTCACCTGGTTAAAAAGTAACTAACTTGTACATTTTCACGCCTCATCTATTCATAACCTGGTATAAATAGAAGAGAGCTCAGGTGAAATCTAAACATTGCCAATGTCTTTGATGTTTGAAATATAATGACAAAACAAAATTGTATTCACTTGAGAATTTTCCATCTTTCATGAGATTTAGATAACTAGTGGATACTATATTTATATTTGACTTTTCCAAGTTAGTTCACAATTTAGTATGGCAATTTTTTTAATCTTTCTGTAAATACTGTATCTTTTAATTCTTACATTTTGAAAATCTGTCTCCCCTTTCCACTTCTGATCCGAATGCTATAGCTTCTGTTTGTTCAAGCCACACACGGCTTTTCTTCTCACCCACGCCAACCATTCACTGCCTTACCTCTACCTCTGGTCTTGACCATTCAGGTGACTGACCCGCCACAGCCTGCCAACCATGTAGCACTAATCCTTGAAGAACTAATCCTTGTGGGTTCTGGCTCCTCGTAGGCTACAGAGTGAATCCTCATATTATTTGAGTCTCCCAACCAGTGTATGAAATTCTTCCTTTTAAAGATGATGGTCTCAATTCTGAGCAGATCAGAAGGTGAGAATTAAAAGAGCAGGTCTGGACTCGGGTTGGCTGGGTAGCCTCAAGTCATGTTCTACCCTCCCACCTTGTCGTAGGCCATTTCCTATTCTCTTTTCGTTGCCATCAGCTTGTTTTCTCTCAAGTGTCACATCACATACATCTCTGCTTTATCTCTGTGCCTTTTTGTCCCTGTATCTTTCTCTTTCTCTTGAGGAAAGTCCATCCCTGTAATCCTGGCCCATTTCTCTTTACCCTCACATGTGGACAGAGCGTCTTTTGCAACATAGGCCTACCCTCATCTGCAGAGACGCAGAAGGCCAACATTGTCTATTTTATATTTCATTTCTGGTGCTTAGTACAGGCATGAACTTCTTTTGCTGGATGAACTAATAAGCCTTTATTCCTGGCCCTTCGATAGCTTGATTCCAGGAACTGAACTTTTGGCCCTGCCTTGTGTCACTGTTGGAATAGTTTGTACTGTTGTGCTGCTCTGCAGACCTTGGTTACTGTCTGTGTTTATTGCTTTCTTCATCAACGAGCTTCCCTTAAACCTATGCCAACCATGCAACAACACTTGTATTTGCAGAATGCTTAGCATATAGCCTTCTGTGGACTAAGCAGGCATTATTTATTCATAACTACCCCTCCAGAATCCAGATGATGTTTAATTCATAGGAGAATTTTGATATTTGTTGATTGACTGTGAAATCGTGCTATATACATCAGATTTTTGTGAAGCATCTGATTCCTGTGACAGTACGTGCCTTAGACTGACTGTGCATCTGTGTGGACTGAACCTGCTGCTTTACTTTATATAGTCCGGATGTTTTCTGATCATATCTGTACCTCCTGATTCTGACCTGTCTACCAAGGGCATTTTCTTCCTACTGATACTTCACAGTTCACTAATGGTCAAGATCTTGGGGGTCTAGTCTGTTTGGTCTCACATTCAGTTGGATGAGCTATTTACCCAATCTATGTAAATTTAAGTACTATTAAAAAGCTTTCAATTTTTAAAAAAAGTGATATATGACTTGTGCTTGTGTTAAATAGGTGTCAACCAACGCAACCTGGTTTTTGAGAATAAGCTATCAGTGAGTTATAGAATAGCTAATGATCTATGCTTATGCTCACACTATTGTTTTTGAATAAACTGTGAAGACAGCATAAAGCACTTTTAAAGTCCTGCAAAGCTGCCCAAGATTACTAAGTTGTAGATGCTGTGAAATAATAGGCATCTTACTAAAATTTTGGTCAGTTTGTGACACATGCTAAGTTAATGTCATTTTAGATTTCCTACAGAGTTTTACTTACATATTTTAAACTTTATCATTATTGTGTGTACCGTGTGTGCGTGTGTGATGTATGTGTGGGTTTACTTGCAGTCTAGCATGTGTGGAACTCAGAAGACTACTTTGTGGAGGTGGTTCTTTCTTTTGATTCTCGTGTTGACTACACAGATCAAACTCATGTCCTTTGACTTGTGTGGCAGAGTCTTTACCTGCTGAGCCATTTCTCTGGCCTTGTTTATTTTTAAAAGTTCAGAGACTGGGATATAGCTCAGTAAAAGAATATATAATTATCATGGGTGAGGGGCCGGGGTTGGTCCCTAGTATCACAACCAGTTAAAAAGTAACTAATTTAAACCTTTTGTGAAATCAAAACATACAGTATGTTTCTAACCATTCTGCAGGAGTTGGTTTGAAACCTTTATTAGCTTCAATTATACTTATTGTCTTTGTTTTATGTTACAGTTCAGCTTCAGATATTTCATTTTCTAGAATAAAATGCTCATATGAAATAAATATTTATCCTTTAATACAGATGTAATTCTGATGGTCTTATTTATAAAATCACTATGGCCAAGAACAAAGGTGGTCAGGATAGGTTTTTTTTTTCATTGTACAACAGGTGTGATTTGTTACTTCCTGTATCATAATCAGTGTTGAAGTACTTTGAATTAATGGTGCCTTCTTGTATGACTTCAAACTTATTATATCAGGATCAGTTTTGTTTCTTTAGAACAAAGAACCGAAGTGACAAAGGCATCTGTGTGCACAGTTTCTGCTTGTCCCCAAGGGACCTGGTCTGAAAGTTTTGCCTTGACAAAGTTACTTAAGGATTAGGTGTTGATGTTTTGTTAAGGTGACCAGCTTGGAGCAGGGAGGGGTGGGAGAGAAGAATTGAACAGTTGTTTCCGAATCGGAGTGAGAAACTGGGCAGGCAATACCAGATGCTCAGCTGCCTGTGTGAACTATAAACAGAGACCTCTAGATAATAATGTGTCAAAAGAATAAAATTTTAGTATGCCCCCTAGCTCCAGGCCCCAGGGGTTGAATCCAGGCCCTTGTGAATGCCAGGCAAGCACTCTGCCACAGAACTACACTCCTAGCTCTGCTTATTTTATATTATACCTTCTCAAGTCGGTAATTAAAATTGGAAGGGGAATCCTGAAATTTATGCCATATCACTAACCTTGAAAAGCGAATTCAATAAATGGGACCCCCAGCTTCAGATTTTGAAATATTACAGGCCCTCCAGTGTGACGATTAGATGGGGGGGGGGATGTAAGGTTGCAGGGGTGAGGGAAATGGGTGGATTCATGTTTGCTCTGCATAGTTTTTTGATCATTCTGATAAACTGTGGTGTAGTTTATAACATCTAGAAGTGGTTTTAGCATTATATTTGAAAACAAAAGTAAGTATCTTATCTGAAGTGTAGTGTGGTATTGAGTTACTTTTGACCTAGGTGTTTGTAAAGAATGACTCTCACTATATCAGACATGCTAGTTACATAGATACATCTCTAGTTAATTTTCAACAAATACTTTCATCTACTCAATGGTGGAAGAGACCAACTTGTATTTCTCATCATGGGTCATTAATCTGGTGGTAGACCAGTGTCTTGTGCACATATCTAGGAAAGACACAAAGCTTCATTTCTATGAACATGCTGTGTTGTCAGGTGCCTGGATTTTAGGCGTTTACATATACACCACTAAATACTGTGCTTCCTCACCTTAAATTGATTATGTTATATTGAAAATGAAATTTATGCTTAGATAAATCTGCATGGTTATTTGCTGAATGGATTTATTGAATGTATGCTAGCTTATACTGAACTAGAAAGCATCACTATAAGCCATAGCACTCTGTGTATCCCAGTTAACCGTGACTCTTGTAAAAAATGCAGTTCTAATTGGGACAGTAGTGGTACCTGCTGGTAACCCCATCCCTGATGACAGGCCAAGGCAAAAGGCTCCTAAGTTTGAGCCCAGCATGGGCTACATAGTAAGATATTGTTGTGAAACAACATCCCCAAACAATACTCCCAAATAAAAATAAAAGCATTTAGACCACTTATCTAAGCTTCTCAGTTGATAGAGATCAGTGTGTAATTAGGCTGTACAATGTGAAGTATATCACTAAATAGTTTTCCATTTGATAATTAGTGCTCAACTTTTAGTTCTTTAAGTTTGTAGAGCTGTAGAACATATTCGGACTACAGTTTAGGATGTGGCATGACCATTGTGAATAAACAATTGGGGACTGCTTCATGGCAAAGGTAGGCTTAGGTCTACCTGAAGGGAGGAAGAATGGAAGAGGTGAAAGGAGTGTTGGGCAAAGGAGTTCATGATGCAGACCAAGGGTGAGGGCGATGCCTTCCTTTTCTGAGTGCAGCCTATGAGAGTTATGGGACTGGTTGGGAGGACAGGACTCTGCCCTGTCTCAGTGTCCCAGCCTGTGGAAGGCTTATGTTTTTACTGCTGTGGTTAATTTCTAAGTTAGTTGCACTACGGCCAGGAGAAGAGGGATGATTTGAGAAGCCCTGCTTTATGGCCCATCATGTGATCCATGTATTAGTTGATTTACTTGTTGTTATGACAAGATGCCAGACAGAAGCAACTTAAAAGAGGAAAAATATGCTTGGCTCATGGTTCAGGGGTTAGCATCTGCCCTGGCAAAGGGCTGAGGCTGTGGTGGCAGGAGTGCGAGGTGGCTTCTCCTCACATGGCAATGATCAAGGAGCAGCACTCAGACCGAGAGCAGAGCAGGCAAAGAAGCCTCAGTCAGACCCTGTGTGCACAAAGTTCCAGAACCTTCCAAAACCTTGCATCCTCCAAAACAGCACCATCAGCTGGGGACCAAGTACTGAAGCATGAGAGGCTTTGCTGTATTTCACATGCAACTTCTAACAGTCAGTTTAACAGTGTGGAGTGTACATGCTTGAGACATGCACGTGATCAGCAGTGGCTGTGGGCAGGGCTCTGCCCATGCCAGGTCAAAGTAGCTAACAGTAGGAGTTGATCGTTCAGATCTTTACAATATTTGGTTTCTTGTTTTATACTGAAATAGGTAAGTTAGCATTCTTTCAGATATGTTAATGGAGGAGGATTTTTTAAATAGAATAGAACCATAGTTTATGAGAATTATTTTATTTACTTGAGCGTGTATGCCTGCAGAGACCCAAGGATTATATGGGATTAATCCTGGATTGCTGTACCTCCTTATTGCTTTGTTCTGGGATTTCCCAGACTCTGCCTTCTAGGGCCAGAATTACAGGCTATCGACATTAAGGCTATTGACATTTCAGGCTGTTGACATTACAGGCCATTGACATTACAGGCCATTGACATATTCTGCATTTTTATGGGAACCAAAGTCAGGTCTTTTTGCTTGTGAGGCAGAAGCTTTAACCCCTGAGTCATCTTCCCAATCCGGTTTGTGCGAATTAAAAACTGCTATGGAGAGTATGGTAGGGACATAAAGACACATTTTTTTTTAATTCGTGAAGGAATTAAGTAGATGACTGTTATGATGATAGCCTGCCTATGTAAAAATGTGGGGATACCGCTGGAGTTTGCTGAGACTGACTGTGAGGGTGGGGGCAAGAAGATCAACATTTTTGAGGAGGAAAACAAAAATGATTCAATACTATGACGCTATATACAAAGGAAGCAGAATTTTCATGGAAAAACTTGTGGTCTGCCTGCCATGTTATGAGATGGAGACCTGACAGGAAGGTCCTGGAGGAAGGGAATGGTGCAGTCCAGCAGTCGTCGGGGCCACTGCTTGGTCTCCTCAGGGTGAAGAGGTGGAGGCAGCAGTCATCTGGGTCACAGCTTCGTCCCCTCTGGGAGAGAGGGGCAGTTCTGAGCAACATCAAGAGGTGGACATGGACTGGGCGTGAAAATGTGCAGATGCCAAAATACTAAAGAGAATCATTTTGTAGCTTCTTCTTTTCAGTATACTGCTTGTTCAATTGGGTCTTTGACTTCATTATCTGTTGATTAGTGCCTGTGGTCCTGGAATTGAATCTCTCTGCAGAGAGATTGTGTTGTAGCTAGTCCTCCCTCCTAATTGTGATAGAATCACTTTGTAATGACCTTGAACTTCCTTAAGAGCTTAATACTCATTTTACATAAAAATGCATTGCTTAAAAAGCATTGAAATTTTTTTTATTGTTGTTGGAGGTAGAGAATGAATGAATGCGGAATAGAGTAGCAGCTTTTTGTTTTTGTAATAGGATATATTCTACAACTTTAAGTTGCTTACAGAATCTACAGAGGAATTTTTGAATATTCTTATTTTGGGTGTCCAGGAAGGGCATTTATAAAATCAATGTTTTATATAGCATTAAAGAAGGGATTCCTTTGTATACAAAATAAAATGTTAGTCACACATTTAATGACAGTTTGTCCTTGTTCTGTTGCTATTTTGTCTATCATTGAGTGAATTTCTTGTTTTTTTTTTTCTGGATTTTTTTTTTTCTCATGACTGAGTCAAGAATGACCAGCCCATGTTTTCAGTTGTCACTGTGAACAGCAGCCTTGTGTTTCAAACAGAGAGACGTCTGTTAGTTAGAAACTTGCAACAATAATGTGGGACTTCTTAGCAGTGTGTTTTGAAGGCCTATATACACTTAGAAAGCAGCTGCAAGGACAGATGTGTGTCTTTAAAAGTTAGCACGCGGCATGTTTAAACAGCCACACAAAATTTTCTAGCAGTATCTCACCTGATTAGTGCCTATAACTGTTTTCCATACTATAGTTTTCTTAGATGGCTACATTTTGGCTAAGAGCTTTCATTTGTTTTACATAAAGTTTTTTTTGAAAAGTAGACAGTCTTAAAAATGTATTTTTTTTTTTTTTTGGTAAAGACATGTATCAAGTTTAGGAAACCTCACATTTTACCCAGCTCCCAGAAAATTATAGCTATTTTTTAAGACACATCTTTGAAAGATTGTGTAATTTGTGGCTGGTAAGATAGCTCAGTGGGTAAGGTACAGGCTCATAAACCTGGCAACCTCGTTTTGATACGTGGAAGCCCACATGGTACAGATATGTACCTCTTCCTCTCGCTCAAATAAATTCCTTCCTCAAATAATAGGCAAATAAAATAGTCTAAAAATTATATAATTTCCTAATGAATCTCTTTTAAAGCTAGCCATTTTGTATTGAATAAAATTGAAAATCAATTTTCCTTTTTGAGTTATAAATAATTTCAAATTCCCCACTATATTTTAATGATTGCTTTTCTTTTAATGTGGACAAAGAGGATGTCAGGAAAATTTATTTTAAATAAATGGAATTTGTTTAACATTATGCATTTGAAATACTAATGAATGTGAAATATTTGGAATAGTGTAGATATTACTAAAATGATATGAAAGAATCAATGATATTAGAGTAATTTGCAAAGAAAAATAATTTTTAAGACTGTTAACTATATTCTTGCAATCTAATGTTAGGATCATGTAAGACTACTTATGAAATCATAGATGCATACTTGTAGAACTAGTGGTTGTTTATTTTTACACTGCTAACGTATTATGAGATAGATGGTAATTTACTTCTAAGGAGTACATGTATGTTATCTGAAGATGAAGGAAATTTTTTTTTTTTTTTTTTTTTTTATTAAAAATTTAATTATACATTTTAAAATTTTTTACCAGTTCCCTCCCTCCCCCTCCCCTTCCCCCAGTGTCTCCCCCCCAATTCCCAGAGAGTCCTTTATTGTGTGCGCCTAACTCTCCACTGGGTCCTCCTCTCCGATGACATATAAGGACCCAGTGGCATTTCCATAAGCCCTTTCTCTTGTTCCCCTTAATCATAAGATTACTACTATGGCTGTCAATCCCTTGCCTCCAGGGATCTCGGTGCCCTTAACAGATGCTAGACTTTATGAGGGCAACAGTGCGCTGGACATTGCGCAGGGCATGCAAAGTTCCATTATGATTGCTTTGGCCCCAACTATTGTTGAGAATCTTGCAAATCGTTGCTCCTCCCATCCTTTTGCTCTTACAATCTTACCGCCCCCTCTTCCGCAAATGTCCCTGAGCTCCAGGATGGGAGAGATTAGGCTGTCCTAGTTCTATGTGATTGATATAGAGTCTCTGAAGTTCTGGATTGTGGTTTGTTGATTTTCTTTTGCAGTTTTTCTGCTCCTGCAATTCCCTTCACTCCATTCTGCTGGGCACTGTATGTCACCCCCTGGCCAGAGACAAAAAGCTGTTAAACTGGAGTCTTGTTGTAATAGCACATTCAAGGGTAGATGTAATAAGAGTAGGAAACCTCACTGAGGGCGGGGTCCATTACCCATTTGCACAATGATTACTTTTTATCTGCTAGACTATATGCCCTCCCCTTCTGGTGAGATCAGGAAAGAACGTCTGTGAACTTAACCAGGTTTCTCATTACTTACTTGCAGACCTTGATGGAGGCCTATTTTCTCTGCTGTAACATGGTCTCCTCTCTCCTTGTTTCTGGTGTGGCCCTCCTAACCCATCTCTCTTGTTCATAATCCTTGCAATTACTGTGTTACATAGGTTTACTTTTGAGTGTCCCAATGTGGGCTGGGCGAGTTTGGTACTAGGAGCCACCTATTAGGGAGTACATACGGCGCTTAATTTTCTGGGTTTGGGATACTTCACTTAATATAATTCTTTCTAATGACATCCATTTCCCAGCAAATTCCAGTAATTCATCATTTTTGATGGCTGAGTAGTACTCCATTGTATAGATGTACCACAGTTTCCTTATCCACTCGTCAACTGTTGGACATTTAGGTTGATTCCATGACTTTGCTATTGTAAACAGTGCTGCTATGAACATGGTCGAGCTTGTGCTATCGAGGCGAACCTCTGCTGCTTGGGGGGTTATTCCCAAAAGTGGGATAGCAGGGTCATACAGCATTTCAATCTTTAATTTCTTTAAGAATCTCCAGACGGCTCGCCAGAGTGGCTGTATGAGCCTGCATTCCCACCAACAATGTAGGAGAGTTCCCCTCTCCCCACATCCTCTCCAGCATTTGTCGTTGTTTGTACTGTGGATTTTTGCCATCCTGACCGGGGTGAGATGATATCTCAGGGAAGTTTTGATTTGCATTTCCCTGATGGCGAAGGAAGTGGAGCATTTTTTAAGATAATTGTTAGACATTTTAATTTCATCCCTGGTAAAGTTTCTTTGAAGTTCCAGGGCCCATTTTTTAATTGGGCCAGTGTTTTCCTTGGAGTTTAATTTTCTAAGTTCTTTGTGCACTCTGGACAGTAGAGCTCTGTCAGATATGTGGTTAGTGAAGATTTTCTCCCATTCTGTGGGTTGCCTTTGAGCTCGTGCGACAATCTCTTTATCTGAACAGAAGCTCT
This sequence comes from Typhlomys cinereus, assembly GCA_023101885.1. Taxonomy (NCBI): domain Eukaryota; kingdom Metazoa; phylum Chordata; class Mammalia; order Rodentia; family Platacanthomyidae; genus Typhlomys; species Typhlomys cinereus. The sequence continues at coordinate 2,397,260 of JALPQD010000347.1, read as the reverse complement.
TTAATTTCACAAGATCCCAACTGTTGAGAGTTGGTAGCAGTGACTGTGCCATTGGATGTCTGTTTAGGAAGTGTTGGCCTAGCCCAATCAGCTCGAGGGAGTTCCCTATCCTTTCAACTATGGCTTTTAAAGTCTCTGGCCTGATATCAAGGTCCTTGATCCATTTGGAATTAAGTCTTGTACATGGTGACAAGTACGGGTCCAGCTTTAATCTTCTGCATGTGGAGATCCAGTTTTGCCAACACCATTTGTTGAAGATGCTGTTCTTTTTCCATTGGATTCTTTGGGCCCCTTTGTCAAAGACCAAGTGGCTGTAACTTTGTGGGCTTATATCTGGGTCTTCAATCCTTATCCATTGATCTGTGTGTCTATTTTGGAGCCAGTACCAGGCTGTCTTTATAACTATGGATTTGTAGTATAGACTTAGGTTTGGTATGGTAATACCTCCAGCTGTGTTTTTGTTACTCAGGATTGTTTTTGCTATCCTGGGTCTTTTGTGCCTCCATATGAACTTTGAGATTGTTTGGTCAACTTTGAAGAATTGCTTTGGGATTTTGATTGGTATAGCATTGAATCTGTATATTGCCTTTGGTAGGATGGTCATTTTTACAATGTTGATTCTGCCAATCCAGGAACAAGGGAGGTCTTTCCACCTTCTGGTGTCTTCTGCAATTTCTTTCTTTAGGGTTTTAAAGTTTCATTGTAAAGGTCTTTTACCTCCTTAGTTAGGTTTATACCAAGGTATTTCATTTTTTTAGGGGTTATAGTAAATGGCATGGTTTCTCTCAAGGCTTTTTCACTTCTTTCATTCTGGGCATATAGGAAGGCCTCTGATTTTTGCACATTTATTTGTATCCTGCCACCCTGCTGAACTTCTCAATTAGTTCCAGGAGCTTCCTGGTGGAGTTTTTGGGATCACTCAGGTATAAGATCATGTCATCTGCAAATAAAGATAGCTTGACTTCTTCCTTGCCAATTTGAATCCCTCTTATGTCCCTTTCTTGTCTTATGGCTTCGGCTAAGACTTCAAGTACAATATTGAATAGAAGTGGTGAGAGTGGACAGCCTTGTCTTGTTCCTGATCGAAGTGGGAATGCTTCCAATTGTTCCCCATTGAGCATAATCCTTGCTGTGGGCTTGTTGTATACAGCTTTTATTATATTGATAAAAGTTCCTTCCATTCCTACTGTCTCTAGCGTTTTGATCATAAAAGGCTGTTGGATTTTGTCAAAAGCTTTTTCTGCATCTATCGAGAGTATCATGTGGTCTTGGACTTTGGACTGGTTTACATGATGAATTACATTTATTGATTTGCGTATGTTGAACCAACCTTGTGTGCCGGGGATGAAGCCTACTTGGTCCCCATGAATGATCTTTTTAATATGTTTTTGAATCCGATTTGCTAAGACTTTGTTGAGAATCTTTGCATCTGTGTTCATCAGGGAGATCGGCCTATAGTTTTCTTTTTTAAGTGAATCTTTATTAGGTTTTGGGATTAAAACGATATTAGCTTCATAGAAGGAATTTGGTAGTGTTCCTTCCTTTGCTATTTGGTGGAACAGTTTAAGGAGTATTGGTGTTATTAACTCCTTAAATGTCTTGTAGAACTCTGTGCTGAATCCATCTGGTCCAGGACATTTTTTGGTGGGAAGATTCGAGATTACTTCCTCAATTTCCTTATATGTTATAGGACTATTTAAGTAATTCACAACTTCCTGATTCAATTTAGGTAAGTTGTGTTTACTTAGAAATTCATCCATCTCTTTTGTGTTGTCAAACTTCACAGAGTATAAGTTTTTGAAATATGATGTTATAATTCTCTGGATTTCTTGGGTATCCGTAGTGATAACTCCATGTTCATTTCTAATTTTGTTAATTTGGGTTTTCTCTCTCTTGCTTTTGGTTAGTTTAGCTAGGGGTGTATCAATCTTGTTGATTTTTTCAAAGAACCAGCTTTTCGATTTGTTGATTTTTTCTATCGTTTTCTTAGTCTCGATTTCAGATATTTCTCCCCTTATTTTGCTAATCTCTTCTCTTCTACTGCTTTTGGGATCAGATTGCTCTAGTTTCTCTAAAGCTTTAAGCTGCATTGTTAAGTTGTTTATTTCTGATGTTTCCATTTTTTTGATGTGGGCATTAAGAGCTATGAACTTACCTCTTAGAACAGCTTTCATTGTGTCCCAGAGATTTTGGTAAGTTGTATTTTCGTTATCATTCACTTTCAGGAAATCTTGAATTTCCTTTTTAATTTCTTCCTGAATCCAGTTCTCATTCAGCATCATAGTGTTAAGTTTCCAGGAGTTAGTGTATTTTCTCTTGTTTGATGTGTTGTGGATGTCCAGCTTTAGGCCGTGGTGGTCTGATAGGGCACAGGTTAGAATTTCAACTTTCTTGTACATGTGTAGATTCATTTTGTGGCCCAATATGTGATCTATTTTGGAGAAAGTTCCGTGTGCTGCTGAGAAAAATGTGTATTCTTTGGTGCGTGGGTGAAAAGTTCGATAGAGATCTGTGAGGTCCATTTCTTTCAGGGTTTGATTAAGTTCCAAAGTGTCTCTGTTAAGCTTTTGACCTGTTGATCTATCCCATGTAGAGAGGGCGGTGTTGAAGTCCCCAAGAATTATCGTTTGGGGGTTGATTTCTTGCTTTAGACGCTGTAGGGTTTTCTTAATGAATGTGGAGGGGCCCGTATTGGGTGCATATATGTTCAGTATTGTGAAGTCTTCCTGGTGAATTGTACCTCTGACTAAAATGTAGTATCCATCCGTGTCTCTTATAATTTTTTTTGGTTTGAAATCCACTTTGTCTGATAGCATAATGGCTACCCCTGCCTGTTTTCTGCTTCCATTTGCTTGTAGAATTGTTGACCAGCCTTTTATTTTTAGAGCGTGCCTATCTTTTGTGGTGAGATGGGTTTCCTGCAGGCAGCAGATTGATGGATTGTGATTTTTAATCCAAGTTTGTAATCTGTGTCTCTTGATCGGTGAATTAAGTCCATTAACATTTAGTGTTATAATGGAGAAACTATTGTTAATTCCAGACATTTATTATGTTTAGTAGCTTTTATAAGTATATTGCTTCGCTTTTAATGGTGTTATATTTGCCTTCTGTTCTCCTGGATATGCCTGTTTTTTTCTTCACGCTTGAGTATCATTTCTAGCAGTTTTTGAAGGCCTGGTTTGGTGGCCATGTATCCCTTAAAGTTGTCTTTGTGCTGGAAAATTTTTCTTTCTCCCTCGATCATGACTGATAGTTTTGCAGGGTAAATCAGCCTGGGTTGACATTTTTGCTCATTCAATACTTGAAGTATGTCTCTCCAAGCTCTTCTTGCTTTTACTGTTTCGACTGAGAAGTCATTTGTTATTTTAATAGGTTTGCCTTTAAAAGTGACTTGTTTTTTCTCCCTTGAAGCTCTCAGCACCAGTTCTTTATCTTGAATGTGGAGTGTTTTAACTATTATTTGCCGCGGTGTGCTTCTATTTTGGTCGTATCTGTTTGGGGTGCGGAATGCCTCTTGTATATGAATGGGCCTCTCTTTCTTTAGATGAGGAAAGTTTTCCTTGATGATCGTTTGAAAAATTTCCTCAGGGGTGGTATTTTGAGATTCTTGCTCCGGTATTCCATGAATACGCATGTTAGGCTTCTTCAGGGTGTCCCATATCTCTTGGATATTTCTCTCAAGTATCTTTTTGGCTTTAACAACCTCTTCCATTGAGCTGGCTAGTACTCCCACTTTATCTTCAAGGTCTGAAATTCTGTTTTCTGCTTCATTAGTTCTGTTGATAAGACTCTCTGTGGCGTTCTGGGTTGAAGATAACTTGTCTTTTAGCTCAGTTTTAAACTCTGCTTGAGTTTGTTTTAACTGTTCTATGCCGCTTTTTGTTTCTTGCACTGTTTTTCTCAACTCCTCCAGATGTCTGTTGTGTTCCTCTTCAAAGCGATTGATTCGATTATGTAATTCCTCCGGATTTCCTCTTTCATAGTATTGAACATGGTAATGATCATATTTTGAAAGTCGTTATCCTGGGTCAGGCTTTCTTGGCCTTTTTCCGCGGGTTTGTTCTTTTTGGAGTCTAACATTATGGGATTAATTTCTTCAGTGGGAGATTTGTTTACTTGAGTGTTGCTTCTCATGGATTTGCACTTTGACTTTGGCATTGTCATTTTAACTCTTAAGATCTCTCAATTTCACTAAACTGAATTATTTGGCCTGGGGTACTGGTGGGCGGGGCCTGAACGGGGACTTACCTAGGGAGCGGGGTGAGGGCCGGGTGGACCTCGTGCGTGTCCTGACTGGCGGAGCGGGGTGGGGCGAAAAGGGAGGATGGGCGCAGGGGGAGGTGCTCCTCGTTCCCTGGGCCCCCGCGCGGCTCCGGCTGGATGGCGGGAGTCGGAGCCGGGTCCCCGTGGGCTGACCTGGGGTCCTAGAGCGCGCGTTGAGGCCCGGCTGGATCTCGCCTACGCGTCCCGACCGGCGGAGCGGGGGGTGGGGCGAAAGAGGGAGGCTGCGCGCGTCGGCGTGGAGCTATTTAACCCGAGGGCAGCTGGGGCGGGGCCCGGGCGCAGGGGGAGGTGCTCCTCGTTCCCTGGGCCCCCGCGCGGCTCCGGCTGGATGGCGGGAGTCGGAGCCGGGTCCCCGTGGGCTGACCTGGGGTCCTAGAGCGCGCGTTGAGGCCCGGCTGGATCTCGCCTACGCGTCCGGACCGGCGGAGCGGGGGGTGGGGCGAAAGAGGGAGGCTGCGCGCGTCGGCGTGGAGCTATTTAACCCGAGGGCAGCTGGGGCGGGGCCCGGGCGCAGGGGGAGGTGCTCCTCGTTCCCTGAGCCCCCGCGCGGCTCCGGCTGGATGGCGGGAGTCGGAGCCGGGTCCCCGTGGGCTGACCTGGGGTCCTAGAGCGCGCGTTGAGGCCCGGCTGGATCTCGCCTACGCGTCCGGACCGGCGGAGCGGGGGGTGGGGCGAAAGAGGGAGCGGAAATTTTGACATTTAATGGTCAAATGCTTGTGGCATGTTTCCCAATGCTTTTGATGTGCTTTTTTTTCCTTTGGAAAAAGAGTAATTATTCAAATTATCTTTAACACTACTTAAGAGAGCAAAACCTGTAACTAAAGTAGTTCATCCTTTCTTAATTAAAAAAAGTATTTAAGGGAGTTAGAAATATAATAATCATTTCATGAGACTTCCCTTCTGTCTTTACTCTCTTTTGATCTTATTGTTAATAAGGTCAGAAGAATAAGGTGGTCCTTTATGAGCAGTCAGTGGGGCTAACGTTTAGTGTGTGTAACAAACAGTCTTCTGGGAGCTGTATAAAATGTGTGAGTTCCTTAACCTGGTCATGTAGAATTCATTTTGCACTTATAACTCAGAATGCCTAGCAAATTCTCCTATGAGAGTGCATCTGGCCCTTTGAGAAACTTAGGCCAGGTGACCATCTCTTTAAAATTGATTCATTAATGTTAACCTAAGTAATTCAGTTTTCATTACATCTTCAATTCTGGACTTAAAAGGACCAGGACTTCTATGTTAAGCTGATTATTTTATTTAAAAAATTGTTTGGAATATTTTAGCTATTTCAATAACTTAGAAAGCTAAAATAATATGTTCCCATATTTTAGATCGTAATAATATTGTATTTTTTCATGTGTGTGTGTATTGTGTGTGTATATGTGTATGTGTTTTACATTTGGGTGAGTGTACATGTGTGGGCAGGCATGTTTATAAGAGAGCACTTTAAAGTTTTTTGTTTTTTCAGCCTGTGGAGGAATCATCCTGGTTTGCTTTTCCATCTTATTGTTTGCTCTGAGGTTTCCCATGCTCTGCCTTCCAAGGCTGGAATTTCAGTTTACTGCCTGGGGATCTGAACTCAGTGTTCTATGGCTTTCAAGGCAAAGATTTTAGTTTTTTTTTTTTTTGCATGTGTGTAGGTGCTGGTGTGTACATGTACATGTATGTTTGTGTGTATGTGCATGTGTATGTGTGTTGTGTGTGTGTGTGTTGTGTGTGAGGGCACTATGTGTGCCTGTGGAGGTCCAAGAGTGACTTTAAGAATCATCCTGGAGTGTTCTACCTCCTTATTTCTTTGTTCTGGGGTTTCTCAGACTTCAATTTCCAAGGCTGGAAGTGCAGGCCACCACCATTTCCATTTGGTGTTTTATGTGGGATTTGGAACCCAAACTCAGGTTTTTCTGTTTTTGAGGCAGAGTCATCTCTCCAGCCCTCAATATGTTTAGTGAACATCCTTATGTGTCATATATAATAAAAAAATTGTCTCTTAAAAAAGTGTTTCTTAAGGGCATAAAATTTTCTGACACTGTAAGTTTTGTTTCTAGAATAACATTTTTTTTTATATTTTATTTTTTCCACTCATACAAATTTGATAGGTATCCCATTCCCCTCTCTCCCTCTACTCTTCCTGGATTCCCTTATTACTTTCCCCCTTTTCTTCTTCCTTTCCCCCCTCCCTCCCTTTCTCCCAGTGGCCCGCCCATTCCTGGAGCATCCTGTAGTGTGCATAGAATAACATTATTTCTTTATTATTATTATTATTATTTATTCAACTGTGCGCATGTGCATGTGTATATGCGTGCGCATGTGTGTGTCTCTGTGTGTGTGTGTCTGTGTATGTGTATGTGTAGAACCACGGACGAATTCGCGAACCACCATGGACGCCTCCACCTCCTTCTGCCCCGGGATTCACAGGCTCCACCCTACCAGGACCAGAAACACAGGCTGCCCCTGCTTCCACTTGGCGTCTATATGTGGGATCTGGGATCCGAACTCAGGACCTTCCGCCTGCAAGGCGGAGGCTTAACCCCTCAGCCACCTCTCCAGCCCCGAATAACATTATTTCTTTGTCAAATATACAGAATGTCCCAATGTGCAGTATTGATAGGCTTCTAGGCTTACTTTTGATTTTATTTTTTCAGTATTTATAAATTTTGTGTTGCTAGGAGCAGAAAGAATGAGTAAATGAAAGTGTGAATGGATGAAGCACACTCCATCTGTTTCTCCACAGTTGGGCCTCATTACCAGTTTGACAGTTTGTCAACTCCATGGTTTAAATGCAATTTAAGATAAATTTCTGTTTTTTTTCTATATATTTGTTCAGTGTCTAATTGACAAGTAAATCTGCTACTAGTTTTTGTACCTTACTTCTTGATAATATGTACCTTCAGAATATGTTTTCTTGAAAAATATTTGGGAAGAACTTAAGAGGAGGAAAAACTTTGCACATGTGAGAAGCCGTGTGTCTGACTAATATTTCAGGCACTGCCTTTCATTCCATTCTTGGTGCTTAGCCAAGGGTTCCTCCCATGTACTTGCAAGGTTTTGGCCATAATTTGAGCTTGTTTGCCTCAGAATTTGAGAGTCATGAGAACTTGGCCTTTATTCATGTTGATAACATTCTATTGTGATTACCCCCTTCTATGTGAAATTTTGTCTAAAGTGTTTTTTTTTTATTCTAAGAAACGTTTTCTGTAAATTGCCTCTTCAAAAACAAGACAGTTGGGTAAGGAATTCGCTTCAACATTTTATTTGCTTGCTGCTCTGTTTTCTCATCTCAATAGACGACTTGTTTTTGACCCGGAAACAAATTCTTTTGTCTGTGTCCTCTAATCTTTCTGCTCTTCTGACAGCTTTCAGCTGCAGCAGTTATTCTGCACAGATGCTCAGGTACCCTTCCTTAATGTGCTTTTGGTTCTTGATTTGCTTTTGTTAATTACTTCCCTCTGAGTTCCTGTAGCATCTATAAATTTCATTCTGTAGTACTTACTATTTCATATATGATCAGCTTTTTCAGTGACTAAGACACTGAGGACATTGGGTTCCTTACAGGACCTGCCTGCTTTTCCTAGGTTAGTGTTTAGCTTTCTTGCTTGGTCCTAGTGATGCTACTCCATGGACATAGTTATTCACGGACTGGCATTGTAGGTGTATGCCTCAGCATTTCCCCACCCCTCCTCATTTTTCATATTGCCTTAGGCTGCTTTTGATATAGGACTCTGCATCCATGCCTGTTGAGTAGAAAGCTTGACCTGACAGCCAGAAGGTAGCAGCTCTTGTTTTTCAGAACAGGAACCTAAGGAATAGTAAATTCAGTTTCTTGTCCATGTTACTGAATTGTGAAAGGGCAGAGCCTGGATTCATTTTAGCTGACACAAGAATCCATGCTCATTGCCATAATACAGCATTGACTGAGTGTGAAGTCATGTCTGTTGAAGGCTGTCTGTTGGTGTTATCTAGATTTTCTAGACTTTTCATCCCCTTTTGATTGGGTAATCTGGTGAATTCTGGTCATGTTTAGTAAATTTCCCAAGGGATTGCCTGAGCAATCTAATTTCTTTGAAGTCATATCCCTGACCTCCCAGTTTTCCTCCTGTTGACTGTCTAATGTTGTCTCTGGCCTGTGTTATTAGAGTATATCACATAGCTCTATGTGCTCATAACATGGATAGATGGCTCCCTCCAAGGCCTGGGACTCCATGTGCTCACAATGTGGATGGCCTTCTGTGGACAGGTCTCTGTGTACTCATAATGTGGACGGCCCCTTGTGGGCAGGGCCCTGTGTGCTCACAATATGGACGACCTCCTGTGGGCTAGGGCTCCATGTACTCACACCATGAACTTACTCAGCCCCATAGGAGATGGACAAAATTGCTGTTCTTTAGTTTTAATATGGTTCTTAGCCATGTGGTGCTGGAAGCTCAATCATAACAGCTATCTACATTCTAGTTGTATTTTCATCTATTGCTCATGTATTATTTTATATCATATTCCAATTAAGAAAAAGGGTATAAAGGCAGGAGATATATATGCTAGAGGAGTATCCAGAGGAAGGGGGAAGGAGAAAGGGGTAGCTATGATCAAAATGCATTATACATGTGTGAGATTGTAAAAGAACAAAAATGTTGTTTAAACAAGTAAAAACAGAATAATATATCACATGGTATTCAGAAGGCCAGGCTTCTTTACCTAAGGAGCTGAGGGTAGAACGTACATTCCATCAGTTTCTTCTACCTTTTCTTATTTTACTTAAGACATTATAGAACTTTAGGAAAATATAAAGAATTTAAAAAGTATCAGAGTGTCTATTCCTGCTCAGAGCATGACATTTGTTGACTTTAACGTTTGTTTATTTATTTTTAAATTTTATTTATCAGTGTGTATGTGTGTGTGTCTGTGGAGGGAAGTCATTGCACAAGTTTGTGGAGTTGGTTCTTTCCTTTTACCATATTGGTTCTGGGATTGAATTCAGATCAGTAGGCATGTAAAACAAACACTTTCAAAAATTTTTTTGCGTATGTATCTGTGTGTATGTGTCTACGTTTGTGTGTGTGTGAATCAGAGGACACTGTTTGTGCCTGCGGAAGTTCATGGTAACTTTGGAAATCATTCTGGAATGTTCACCTTCCTTTATGCTTTGCTCTGGAGTTCCCCAGGCTTCACCTTCCAGGACTGGAAGTACAGATACAGATCGTTGCCTTTTCCAACTCGTGGTTTTACTTGGGATCTGTGATCCAAACTCAGGACCTTCTGCTTTCAAGGTAGAGGCTTAACCCCTGAGCCATCTCTTCAGCCCAACAAACTCTTTTTTATCTGCTGAGCTATTTCATGGGCCCACTTGTTGACTTTACTGTTTTACTTTCTAATTGTGTGCATTCGTATGGATGTACACACCTGTCTCGGTGTGTATAGGTCAGATGAGAGCTTGCAGGAGTTGTTTTTTTCTTTCCACCTTTACGTGGCTTATAAGGATTGAACTCTAGTTGCCTGTTACAGCAGGCACTTTTACCCCCTGAACCATATTGTGGCCTACTTGTTGACTTTAATGTTTTTTTTGCTTGTGTGAACATGTGTATCTCTGTGTGTATGTGCCTGTGGAGGCCCAAGTATGATTTTGGGAATCATCCTGGATTGCTTCTACCTCCTTTTACGTCACTCTGGGATTTCCCAGACTCTGCTTTCCACAGCCAGAAGTTCCACCTGGCATTTATGTGGGATTTGAGATCTGGACTCAGGTCCTTTTGCTTTATAGGCAGTCTTAGCCATCGAACCAGCCTAATTTTTTTTTTGTACATTTATTCTTTGTGTGTGTTTGTATATGTTCCTAAACACCTGCCATGGTGTATTTACCTGCTGGTCAATTGGTAGAATGATGAAGATGGTCACAAAAATTTACATGTTGATAGTGTTTGCATGGATATATCCCTCATTCCATGAAGCTTGTCTATTCTTCTGTTTTGCATAGTTTGCTTATACATTATTTAATTTCCTTTGTCTTGGTATTGTAATAAAATGGAAAAAATTATGTGAAGAGTGCCAAAGCGAGGAAAACAGAAGATTTGATGTATGAAAGCAGTGTAATAAAGACAATTTCTTATAGAGAGGAGAAAAGTTCTAGTATTTCAATTTAAAATTTTGTTCTGTTAAATGTTTCTTTGATAGTTCTGTGGAGAGTTCATGGGCATACTTAGTTTGGTAAATCATTGTGATTTCAGAACAAAGATTAAAAAGAAACCAAATATAAAAAATTTGAATGTTAGTCCTGGGCAATGAATGGCCAGTTATCAAAGTGATGCCTTGCAGGTATGAGACTGAGATGGATGCCCAGAACCTGCATAAGAAGCTGAACCTGGTATGAGAGATTACACATAGAGCTACAAGAGAAATATCTGATATGAAACAATTTTTCTGTAGTAGCAGTGCTGGGTGGTGGAGACAGGCAGATTCCGAGGGCTCTCCAACCTGCCAGGCAACTTAACTTACTTGATGAACAGGTCAGTGTTCAGGTCAATGAGTTATGCTGTCTCAAAAACAAGAGAATAGTCAATACACACACACACACACACACACACACACACACGCACACGCACACACATGCACACACATACACAACTATGAAAGATAGATTGTATATTATAAATAGAAAATCTATACATATCACTTTGTGCTCTTTGATCTTAACTTGGCTAGCCTAAGCAGGTTAGAGTTTATGTTGTTTGTTCTTATTTTTTTTTTGAGGTGAGGAAATGTAAATTGTTTCATATCAGATATTTCTCTTGTAGCTCTATGTGTAATATCTCATAAAATGACTGTCATTTGATGCTAAAGATAACCACTTTCAAACAAAATTTAATGATCTTTTTCTTCCTGTCTTTTAAAAACAATGTTGAAAGTGTGAACTTTCCATAACACTGTCCATGCATATTTGGAATAGTACAAGCTTGATTATTGGTGCCATAGATAATAAATATGTGTCAGAGTTTGCTACCAAGTTACAGTTAGGAGAATCCTTTTTAGTTGTTAATTTGACTTGTGGCTGCATAAAAGCCCTCAGGATACAATTTAAACATGTGGCTGAGTATTGTGTTTGTGTGGTTGACTACAGTCAGAGGTAAAACATTGTGTGTCATGATCCAACACTGGGGACTTTGTTGCTTTCCATGGAACATTGTGTTAATTCTGTGAGCTCTGCACTCAGCTGCATGTGTCATTGTGGACAGTGCTAGGCACTGGACTGCTTCTATCACCACTGGAATTACTGTGATCACAGTGATGAGCCAGGCTTGCCGTGGGCCATAGATTCCAAATGTTAGTGTACCAAAACTGGGGAAGAGGTGGCATCCAGGGCATATTTTACCTCCTGAAATAATGCTAAGCAACTGAAACATTATTCATTTAAGTATTCTGAGTATGATCTGTTTTGAATGATAGGAATATAGTAATAACTTACTTTTTAGAGACTTCTTGGCACTGTAAGTATGCTTGTATGAATGTAGGGAATCACTGCTGGGAAAAACATAATAACATAATAAATACAATAGTTATATATTTTTAATGTCTTATTTATCTGAGATAAAGAGAGCAGGAGTGTGCATGTACACATGTATCTGTGCAGTGTGTGTGTGTGTGTGTGTGTGTGTGTGTGTGTGTGTGTATGTGTGTGTGTGGTAGGGCAGACAACTCTTGGAAGTTCTTTTCTTCTACCATGTGACCTTGGGATTTTGAGCAGGTGGTTGCTTTACCTTGGTGAGCTATCCTACCTAGTCATATATCATTAGAGGGTGACACATATTAATTTTTAATTTTTTTATTCAATTGTGTGTGTGCATGTATGTGTATGTATGTGTGTGTGTGTGAGTGTGTGTGTGTGTGTGTGTAGAACCATGGGCGAATTCGGGAACCACCATGGACCGCCTCCACCTCTTCCTTGTTTACTCTGCCCTGGGATTCACAGGCTCCGCCCTACCAGGACCAGAAACGTAGGCCACCCCCACTTCCGCCCGGCATCTATACGTGTGGTCAAGGATCCGAACTTAGGACCTTCCGCCTGCAAGTCAGAGGCTTAACCCCTGAGCCACCTCTCCAGCATACATATTATGAAAAAAAACTGAGTTACTTACAGTGAACCACCTGTTGGGGTGTGAAGTGTGGTGGGAATGTAGTTTTTAACTCAGATCTCATCATTATCTTCCATATTCTGCTCAGCCATAATGTACAAAACACTACTTCAACATTTAAAACTCTAAAATGATGTTAGTATAATTTCTCATTGATTTTACTTCTTCAGTTCAGAAAGACAATATATTGACTACACCCATGCTGAAATATGAAGAACCAAAAGTCAGAATCCAGTCCAGGCCTCTTATTGTGCATGATCTTCCAGAGCCCAGCCCCCATTCTGAAGGTGCCTCCAGGCCCCAGCCACCAATCTCATCAGGTCACCAAAAAAATGAGCATTCTAGACAGTGCATGGAGTGTTGGAAATCTGTTTCAGGAATTGAAGACGAAGATTAAATATATATTTTACAGTAGCTCAGATCTCCAGTTTTGGAAACCTGGATAAGTCACTTAGCTTCTGCTGGTGAAGTTTCATTTCAATAAGATGAAAAAGAGAATAATTGATTATTCTGGTTTTCTCACATATTTTTCTATATATATGTGCTTGGTTTACTATAATTATTTAACAGGTACATGTCTTTTAAATTCAGTGTATTCAAATAATAATTCTACTATTTTATCTTAATATTTCATGTTTTGACAGATAAGCTGTAATGAAGTACTATGCATAGGGTGTTCTGGAAACATTGAGAAGAGAGGTCATAGCACTTGGAAGATCAGAGCTGGTCTGAAGGAAGCAGGTAGATGGGCAAAGTGTGTTCAGACAGGTCTTCTAGGCAGAGGAGAGAACATTTTTAGAATGATGAAGAGAGGAGCCTGGAATAGAGTAATACTGTTAATTTGTAAAACACGTATGAAAATAGTAAAATTGCAAACTAGTATTTTATTTATGTCAAAGAAAATTTATGAATGCAGGTCATTGTAATTATCTGTATAGAGATTTGTTCAGAATAGGAAGGGAGATTTCCTGGATAGAATCACATGTAATTTCTTTTAAGATCTAGTTAAAGAAAATGAAATTCAAATTAGTAGAAGCCCAGCAGACTTCTACTTTAAAAAAAAGATAAGTAGACAAAGACTACAACTGTTGGCATTAAGATGACGTGTATGTTTCATGCTCTGCCAAACACCAAAGAATTGGCTTTGAAAAATCGCTGCTGGCTCTCCCTGAGCACTGATTAGCATCTGATTGGTAGAATGAAACCAAGCATTCATGAATAAGGAGTCAATTTCCATCAGATTGATGTAGCATTGCCAGATGCTAGAGTTCTGAAATAGTTTAGAGTGCTCTGGTCTATCAAATCTACTTGAATAGGAGTTAACGCTGCTTGCACTGCCATGCTGAGCTCAGAGTTGTGAGTTCAGTCCTCATCCACTTTTCTTCTGTCTTTGTGTTTTTGATCAACAAAGTTGGATGATTCGTTGTGTGAATGAAATGACGGCATGTGCAATAATGTGAAAGCTTAGTGCAGTGCCCACCAGGCACATTGTATCTGCTCCTATGCTCAGTCTTTCTTTCTAATTCCATTTAAATGACATTATGTGCAATAATGTGAAGTAGTGCAGTGCCCACACAGTGACAGAGATGTATTTTGTCTCTATTAATCCTTTGGAAAGAGTATAAAAAATTAAATATTCTCTACATTAGTGTGGTCTTCTTAGACAGAAGCCCAAGCACTGCTGTTCTGAGGACTGCAGTCCTAGTGTGGCAAGGGTGAGGGGCAGATGAAGCAAAGCAGGGAAGAGATAGCACAGACATGTCAGGGCTTCTCTAAATGAGCTGCAGCTTAGTCTCTTGCAGGAAGAAAAGGGAAATGGCTTACCTTTTTTTTTTTTTTTTTTTTAAATCTGTTATTTTCATGAGTCAACATTTACCCACTGTCCTACTATGTTCTACTACTGCTTCTGGTGCTTGCTAAGAAACCAGATCCTGCAGTCTATGGAGGACCAAGCCTTCACTAGAATCTAGAGGTGGTGGGAGGTTCCAGGTCTTCTGTGAGCCATGTTGGCCAAGTGTGGACCAAGCTACTGCAGCTCTAGTGCAGTGTCAGGAGCTCGTTCCCCTCCCCCCCACCTTCCAGATGACCTCAGACAGGTGATAGATGACAGCAGGAGAGGCCAAGAGATCCATGGAATATCGAGTTGAATATACAGCTAATTCTTTATGATGAAAGATCTTCCTGTGAAATGCTCATTTTTGAGTATTAAAGTCTAGCATAGCTCTTTTGAGTATTAAAGTCTAGCATAGCTCTTGGAGCATATATTTTCTTATGAATTCAGTTTTGTTTCCTGTCACTAGTGGGAGCAATGCAGTGGACTATAGTGAATTCTCTCACCCTTAAGTGAGTGACTTCATAATACTGTACTCTTGAGCTGATAAAAGTACTACCTTCTTTCTTGTCTTAAGCTGTCTTTCTTTTCCTCGCCCAGGGGCCTCATTCCATTTCCATTTATTTTCTACTAAACCCACATGGTTTATTCATAACCATTGTGTTTATTTCCATTTTTTGCATTAGTCTCTGTTTCTGAAATTATTAGTTTGAACCATCTATGAAAGCCTTTGCCGCCTTTGTTATGCATTTAATATATATTCTAATAGCACAGATGAGTTTCTTCAAGCAAGTTACAGTTCCTCATGAATTGAACATCATTTTCTAAATCTCTTCCATATCACTCACAGAATTTAGCTTAAGAATCATAATAAACCTGTTGTTGCTGTTATTACAACTTTCTGCTTACACAAAATAACACTCAAACACAGCTTAAATGAGAAAATGAGATTTAGTTGATTTACAGTTCCTGAGGGGATGTAGTCCATTATGGCAGGTTGTAGAAATTGGAGATGGCTCAGGTCATTGCAACCATCATGGAGCACAAATAGCAATCTGCAACAACAAGCAGACAGAGAAGCAGGGCAAAGCTATCCAACCTCCTGTGATTACCTTCTTCCAACAAAGCTCCACCTCTTAAAGATGCCGTAAACTTCCCAAGCATTAATAACAGTGAGAATGCAAACACATGAGCCAGTGTGGGATAACTCATGTTCACAGTGAGGAGCTTGGCAAGGATTACACTAAGATTCTAACTATGCTCCTGCCATCCTGAATAATTATACTCAATTATTATAATGGTCGCTATGCAATCGTACTGTTGCTTACTGTAAAGCTTATTGTGACCAGGCAGGAGATGAGATTAGGAAATATCCCAGGTTTTCCAGTGCAGCCACATGTTGCTTGAGTTCTTGCTCTCAGTTTTCTGAACATTTACCTTTCTGCCTTTAAGATTCTGAAAATGATACCTTCTTCCATGAATGGCTATATGGAATAAAAACATGTAAAAATGATTGACATATGTAGTAGGTGCTTTATGATTGACAGATACTGTTCTTCATCAGTGTTACTGATCATCTCATTCAATTTTATTTTTTTCTTTTATGTGTGCATGTATAAGATTCGTGTGCGTGTGTGTGTGTGTGTACATGTATTTTCATGTGTGTGTGTGTGTGTGTGTGTGTGTGTGTGTATACAGGCACAGAGTACATTTGATTCTATGCCTGTAAAGGCTCAAGGGTGATATTGGGACTCTTCCTTGCTCACTCTTCTACCTTATTATTATGAGCTCAGGACTCTAATTAAACCCAGAGCACACCATTACGGTTAATCTGCTAGCCAGCTTGCTCTGGGAATTCCCAGGCTGGCCTTCCAGGACTAAAATTACAGGCCGACACTATATTCACCTGACATTTTTAGATGGGATCTAGGGAACCAAACTCAGGTCCCTTTGCTTGTGAGGCAAGGGCTTTAGCCATTGAACCATCTTCTTAGCCACATCTCATTCAATTTTGTTAAATATATATTTTTTCCTTCTTAAAGTAACCCGTTGGCCCATTTTTAATGAAAAGCTTCTATTATTGGGACACTAAAAACTGTCTTTCTTTGCACATGACATTTTTGTTCACATTTTTTTCTATGTAACAAGAATCATACATGAAATCAAGGTTTGGAAAAACAAAATTTATATCACAGTTTTGTAGTGGAGCAACCTGTACATCTTATCTAAATTTTTTAGAGAATTAAGGTAGAGTTTATTAGAGGAGAGAAAGAATGGAAACTCACATGTGGGAAGTTGTGATGGGCAAGCACCCCAGAGAACTCATGGACTGCAGGCATGGAATCCATGGGGGGGGGGTAGGCAGCTAGAAATGAACACATGAACTCCAGATGTGAAGGGCCTTGAGGGGCAGATGCACTGGAGAATTCATACATTCCAGGCATGGAATCCATAAGAGTCATGGAGCTGGAAAAGAACTCATGGAAGGGACAGAAGCCAAATAAAATTTTTTCTTTTTGAATAAATTTTAGTCTCTTCAAAAAGAACTACCTTTAGGAAAAGATAAATCCAATGTTCCCCAATCTTGCCTGTTTGCTTTTGCCATAGACTTGAACTTTTCATCTCTTTCCTTTTAGAATGGACTTATTTCATATAGTAACAGTTTTATTATATATTTTAGCTGATAATTTCATGTTGTATATGTTAAATGTACAAGATAAAAATTATTTTTTTTTGTGTTTTGCATGTGGGTTGGTGTATGTGGTGTACAGGTGTGTATGCACAAGGGAACTTGAGTGTGCGTGTGTATGTGGAGGCTCCCGAAGGTGACATCAGAAATCATCCAAGATTGTTCTACCTCCGTATTGCTTTGCTCTAGGGTTTCCCAGGCTCTGCCTTCCAGGGAAAGAATTACAGACTGCTGCCATGTCCACCCAGCATTTTTATGTGATGTCTGGAGATCCGAACTCAGGCAAAGACTTTAATTCCTGAGCCTTCTCCCCAGCTCTTTTTTATGTTTTTTAAATTGCTTACGAACACATTTGGCATTTGGGAATTCGGTACTGTTGACAATAGCAAGCAGGCTACAGTGGATACTATATGCATCAGGAAACAGTTTGTAATTGCCTTTGGGGGCATCCAGCTAATGTGTCATGGGCATGTACCTTATGAATCCATATTAAATGTTTCTCTTTTGAAACCCGTACTGTATTTAGTACAACTTTCTTTCTGATCTCTAACCCTTAAAATTTTATCTATCTATCTATCTTTTTCTATCTGTCTGTCTGTCTGTCTATCTATCTATCTATCTATCTATCTATCTATCTATCTATCTATCTATCTTTATTTATTTTGTGTGTGTGTGTGTGTGTGTGTGTGTGTGTGTGTGTGTGTGTGTGTATCGGAGGATCCTGTGTGTCCCTGTGGAGGACCAAGGGTGACCTTTGGAATCATCTTGGATTGCTTCTACCTCTTTTTTGCTTCGCTTGGGATTTCCCAAGCTCTGCCTACTAGGGCTGGAAGTGTAGGTTGTTTCTGTTTCTAAATGGGCCCTGGGATCTGAACTCAGGACATTCTGGTTGCAGGACAGAGTTTTAACCCCTGAACCATCTCTCCAGCCCTCTGATGTCTAACTCTTAAGTGGACAAAACAAATGTCTATATTAGAGATCCTTGGACAGTCTGATGTGAACTGTGGATGCGAAGCCTGGATGCTTTCACTTCCTTAACTCTTTCCTTTGTTCTTGATTTCCAAGTGATATTAATGTGTATGT
Source organism: Typhlomys cinereus (assembly GCA_023101885.1). Taxonomy (NCBI): domain Eukaryota; kingdom Metazoa; phylum Chordata; class Mammalia; order Rodentia; family Platacanthomyidae; genus Typhlomys; species Typhlomys cinereus. The sequence goes on along the minus strand of JALPQD010000347.1, from coordinate 2,379,259 downwards.
AAGATTTTTTTTTCAGCCAGTTTGGAGTAATTAAATCAGGAGTGAATATCAATTTGAGAGTTTTGCAGTTAGTGACAATTTTAAGAATTGAAGAATTGATGATACGGCTCCCTGGTTCTTACAGTACCAGAGGCCTTGGGTTCAATCTCTAGCACCATTAAAAAGAAAAGAGAGAGAGAGAGAGAGAGAGAGAGAGAGAGAGAGAGAGAGAGAGAGAGAGAGAGAGAGAGAGAGAAATGAAGGAACATGAACTGATGAAAAGTCCCAGTTCTAATAAACTCTAAAGCATATATCCACTAATATGCTAATAAAAATCTAGTAATAATTGCTAAATGAAAGCAATTTAAAGGTTTTTTCAACTTTATAATTCAGTCTTAAGTGTGTTTACAAATTGCTGTTGGAGACTATATTTAATTTCAGTGAGGTTTCAATATGTTTAGACTTTCTCTGATTTTTAAAATAAATGGTAATTTAGCACCACATTTTAGCTGCTTTTATCTAGTAGACAGTTTTACAGAACATGGAATTAACATAGTGAGTCACAGTCTAAATTAACCAGTAGTGTAGTTGGAGTCAGATTGTAAAGTCATTCTCTTTGTCTCTATACATATCTATGCATATAGCAAAAATTCCTTGTTATAGATTTATAAGCAGATATAAGTTAGGATGCAGAGTTTGCTGCTGTTTCAGAGATACAAGACAGCAGCTTCAGTAACACAATTACTGGTCCCAGACTAATGAGAAACCTTCCCAGTGTTGGGGACTTGGACTCCTGTCCAAGTATCTTACAGCTTTACAGGTGAAGAATTACTATGATTACATGTAGAAGTGGAGCCTGGAACACATACTCTTTGCTTTTACAGAGTCTGCCTGAAAGCAGCTTGTATCACTTAACTTTGCAACCTGTTAAGTCTGTCAGATCACCACACAGAGAAAGAAAGCAAGGTAGGACGTGCTATGTCATATACCTAGCTTCAATTCCAAAATCCAAAGAAGTCATGAATTTTGTGCAATATCTAGCAGTTTCTGTCAGTATGTTCTGTTTTTCATCCATGAAGCATTCCCTCCTCATGTCTGACCCATCTTATAGTTTCTCATAGCAGGTAAATGGTCTTTTGTAACTTCTTATGATTGTTACATCAAATCTTAATGTTAACTTGACAGTCATCAGAAAAGCACATCCACAATGTAAGAGCAGAACAGAGTCAGGTTAACACATCCAGCATGCAGTGATGTAGAAGTAAGCTAAAGCATACTTGTGGGACAGGGGAAGATAGAAAATACACACTACTGGCTCTCGGTTTAGAGAGCATCCATTAAAACATTTGTATACTGACAGTAGGAAAGGATCTTAATTAGCCCCTTCTTGTAAGCTTGCCTTGCTGTCTTCAAGAAGAGAATCACTTTTTAAAAAAATGTTGCTTCTGGCTTATCCTGGAAAAGAGTCTTCATTGTCTGTTTTTCTTTCATGGTCAACACCAACATGGATGTTGGAGGGTTTGGGAAATGGTTCAGTGATAGAGCACTTCCTGCACAAGCTAAAAGACCACAATTTAGACCCCTAAATCTCCACATAAAAATGTGTGTGTGTGTGTGTGTGTGTGTGTGTGTGTGTGTGTGTGTGTGTATGGATGATGGCCTATCTATAATTCAACCATAGAAGGCAGAGCCTGGGAATCACCATAGCACGCTAGCTAGCCAGATTACCTCTGCTGGCCAGATCTCATTTTAGAGAGCCAGTCTCAAGACAGTAAAGTGGAAAAGCAAGCAAAGATGATTCCCATGTACATGCTTATACATATGCAAACACACACATGCACATATCCATTCACACATAAAAATGGAAAAAAACAGTGGGGATTAGAGTATGTTATTTTCATGGAGGTTAGTTTTCAAACTTACTTTCTACTACTTGTTCCTGTCTTTGTCTAGAATACTCATAGGCCTTTGTAGTCTAGCTAGGTAAGTATCTATATTTGTTTAAATTCTAAATTCTCTTAAAGCTTGGTTGTATGTATGTATGTATGTATGTTGATTGCGTAGATCCAAGTGCAAATTACCACAGTCAACCCACAGCTCAATATAGAAATGATGGATTTTAATTGTTGGTTTTTGTTGTCTGCAAATCCTAAGTTTTTCAGGGTATAGATTAGAATTTACGTCACTTACTAATTGCTGGGACTACTTCCATTGTCTAGCTGGGAAATCCAGCATCCCAGGATTATATAGCTTTATGCTGTGTCTTCTGATTGACTGTCTTAACTGTGCTAATGTGGAATATAGAAGAAGCTGACTTTTAAACTAATGAAGCTCCTCCTTACCAGACATTCAGCCAACTTAACTTTGAGCTAAAAGTCCTGGGTATATTTTTCAGGACAGCCGAATTCTATCTTACAGCTAGTGGAGACTGTTTTAATTCTGAGTTTATTTCCCCTGAAGGACTTCGTTGAAGAAGAAAAAAGAACCCAATACATACTAGTATTCTTAGTTTTTGACTTATTGGGTAAGATCTTTAGACTTCATTCTTAGTGATCCCTAGCTTCCACCTATCCAAGAGCTTAAGAATGTTACCAGGTGGCCTTTGAGACCTATGATGAAATTCTCTGCCATGATGTAACTTGCCTATGAAAGCCTCGGACAATGTATATCATAAACACCTTGATTTATGACATCCTGTATATTTAACTGATAAAGTTTCATGTAGCTGTTTCCACACTGGAACACGCTATTCCATGTTCCTAAGCTGTGCTCACTTATATTTGGCTCAAGAATAAATTGTCCCTTGCTTCCTTAGAGGGGAAAATAGTGCTTTGCACGGACAGAGGGTGGCTATGAAAGTCTGCAGCCTTCCCCTGGCTGTCTCTCGATGAGTTGGTGCCACCGTTACAGGTGCTGTTATGTCGAAAACTCCTTTCAGTTTTGAGCAAAGGCCCAACATTAATTAAAATAAAAGTTTGCTACTGTTTATGACCAGTATAGACCTAATAAATTCTTTTGCTAAAGACGCAGAGTGCTCTTCTGTGTTGCTTCACATCCATGTTCATGTGGCTCAAGATGGTGCCCACCACACTCTGAATTCTGGCCATTGGGAAAGGAAGATTCATCCTTCCATTTGAGAATTGTTATGCTGGCTTTGACTAGACTTGACCATTTGCATGGAGGCTCAAGATATACTGGGACTTAGGTAAACATGCTTCTAATAACCAAAAAAAAAAAAAAAAAAAGTGGTGTGGTATGGTATAGTGAGACCAGATTTTGGAATATTGTTGGCAATTTATACCACAAAATATAAGGCAGTCATTTGTATTTTAAAGAGTGAGAACGTAAGACAAATGCAGAATAAACTGAAAATTCTTATCACCAACCTGAACACTGAAGATTGGGGGAGGAGAGTTGTGCAGCCCTGTCACCCAGCATCAATACCTGACTTCATGATACAGAAACTCAGTTGCCTGTGGTCTGCAACTGCTTTCCAGAGGCTACGGTGAATATGCTTATGCACACTGCATTCGAAACTGTTTAAAAATTTATTTCTTTACCTGAAGGCTTTTTCCCTCATTAATGCTTCATAAGGGGTAAAGTGTAAAGTAGATCCAAAATAGCATTGCATCTCAAGCTTCTCTAGAAAAGTACCCCTCAATAACAGTAAAGAAAATGTGTAATGTGTAGTACCTGAAGTTTCTTTGTGTCTTCAGAGCCATGATAAACAGTACATTTTATATTCTTTATTTTGATATATGTTCCATATATTAAATTCAATACATATATCTATAAGTATAACAATGTTTCAAGCTCTTACTCACTTTATTCATTGCCAAATTAATAATTCTCAGAAGACGTGCAGTTTTTCTGTTTCACATTGACACAAAGCTCTAAATGGGTTGCTTAAAAAGTTTGGTGTTTGAGTTTATAAAACACTCTGTGTTTTTTGCATATTCAGTGCATATTAATGAGGACCTAAAAGATACTGATTGTGGTTGCCAGTAGCAAGCCTCTGAAAGCTGCTACTTTCTATTTGCTCAGTGTTTGTACCTCAGCCTTCCACTTGATTTCCCATTTTTCTATCCTAATCATATATCACTAGTTTAAGCAAAAGTTGGCTTTTTCTGTGTGAGAAAAGCTTTGGAGCACAGCCCGTAAGGCAGCACCTAGCATCCCACTCCTCCTGGCCCTGTGCAATTTCCTTGGCTTGAGTGGCCAGTGACTGTGACTTGTTTGTAATTAGTGTGGCAGAAATGATGGGCTGCACACCCATACTGTACTGTGTAGGCTGGTCTTTAGCAGAATACAGCCAGTACTTTTTCTCCCGCTTGTACAGTAATAAGCTGTCACACTGTAAGAGGGCCACATGGCTCGGATGTTAGTAAGATCTGAGAACCAGCCATCTGTTAGCAAGAAAGCAAAGACCCCACTCGAGAATCGTAAGGACTAATCTGCCAATTAGAATGAGCTGATCTATAGCTAAGAGCTCTTAGCTTGGTGCCTTGGCTTCAGTCTGCAGACACAGTTTTGACTTACTGAAATTAGAGTTATTGTGTTTGTGTGTGTGTGTGTGTGTGTGTGTGTTCTACAGGCCAGAGGTGACATCTGATGTCTTCTTTGATCACTCTGCCTTAGTTTTTGAGACAGTGTTTCCTCACTGAACTTGGAACTCACTAGTTTGACTAGATTCACTGGCCAGAGATACAGTCATTCTCTCATCTCTGCCTCCCTATACTGGGGTTATTGGTGCACATTGTGCATTCATGCCATTTTACCTGTGTTCTGAGGATCTGAACTTTGGTTCCACAGGTACTTTATCAACTAAGCTATCTTGCCAATCCCTGTATTTTTTTAGATCCCAAATTTAAGGTCATTTTTTTACGTAGCAAAAGAAAATGAATATAGACATTTAATGTCCTGTGCTTCTTGAGGTAAAAAGAATTCCTGTTCCACACCCTTCTGTTGAAACTTGTTAGAGTTCGTTTATTTGGTTTGTTTGACATGAACGTAAAGAGTGCTTGTTAGCTTTCACTGCCCACACTGAAATTTTTTGCAACTTTATCAATCTAGTGCATACTAGGTGAGCCTTGATTTGCCCTGGATAGAAACTAAGTTGCTAGTCCAGGCATTTTGATAAAGCTCTGTTGCACTCATAGATAAGAGAGCTCCAATCAAGACCGATTTAATAAATATTATTAGGACTTACTGGAAAAGAAGTACTTGTTGGTTCAGTTGACTGATTTTTGCATTGTATTTCTTCTTCATAAAAGCGTCGTCTAACAGAGAGCCCTTGAAATACCATCCTCTCCTGCCTGCCTGCACTGCATGTGCTGTCCCTCCGCTGCTTTGGCCAGTTATCCTATACCTGAGTTTTTGAAAGAGCATGGCATCAGTAGTATTTGCAGCTATTAGATATGCATTCTGCACTCCACCCAGCCCCTCGGCATCACAGAAGGTATTTTCACAAGCTCCCAAGAAACTCATGTGAGTGTCACTTGATAAGATTCTTTTATGTCCAGTAGATACTTTGCTGAACAACTGCTTTTGTATTTACTTTATTTTCTGCATGAGAAACTCCCATGTGTTAAGAACTTCAAATTTATTCTTTATTTTTCCTGTATTACCTAGTGTGTTACCTTACATATAGGGGTTAAATAAGTTCCTTGTCAAATTAAATTGTTTCTAGAAGGATTTCTTCCTCTTTTCTGAACCCTTTAATTCTTATATTTAGCCTCAGACATCTGTAGTTTAGGTTATCATTTTATTGATAATGCAGGAATCTTTATAATCTATTTATGTAATTTGAACTTTTCCTGACAGAGCTAATGACTTTAGATAGCTCTTAGTGACTCACCAATCTCTAATGGCATTTTATTCAATTCAAAAGAGGCAGCTTTTCTTTCTCAAAATGTCCAATGCAGTTCCGGACACTCAGTGTCTAAACTAATGGATTCCATTTATCTATTTCCTCTGCCTCCAATTAAAAAGATGATTCTGTGCACGTATTAACAGTCCTTTTCTTCTGATGCTTCTCTAGTGCTGTTCATGAGCTAAAGAGTTGGAGAGAGAAATATCCTTCACCCACCTCCCAGGGGTTGCTTCAATAACAATCTTGATCCCATTTGATGGTAATAGGCATTTTAAAAACAAGCAAGAATGGCATGGGCACTACTGTTTACACCCCCTTTTTGACACTTTCTGATTTGAAGGTCCATGCATAGTATTCATCTGTATCCAACAGGCAAACAGTCTTCATGAAAAGATGATTTTATTTTACCTGATGTGTGTGTGTGTGTATGTTTAGAAAACTGTGTTAATTGTGTAGAGGACTTCTGAAATTATTATTATTAAAACATCTGTGTGGCTCCTTTATCTTGAGACTGTTCATAGTCATCTTTGTGTCATTGTACTTGGCAAGTATGGTGGTGTAAGAATCCTATACAATGTAGATTATTTTCAAATATCCTTGTCTACTATGCCTTTTAAAAAATGCCTATATAGGATCATCTCTTTTTCTTTACTTTTTAAGCTAAGTACACAAATGATGTAGGAAATTAAGAGCCTAGGCAGCATGTCCTCAAACACCATTCATGGCTTTGTTTCATTAATAATCAGATTATCTGTAATTATTCTTAGAATCATTTCAGTATGACCCTTTTGTGTGTGTGTTCAATTTTGTGAGGGTCCATGTGCACGTGTGTATGTGAACCAGTGGGACACCTAGGCATCTTATCGCAGGAGCTTTCCACCTTGGTTTTTGAGATGGTCTAAGTACCCAGAGCTTCCCAACTGAGCTAGGCTGACAAAAATTCACATTTCCCTTTTGGATCCCACATATGAAATCTCTTAAATGAATAAGAAGTATTGAGGGACAGGTTCTCTACCTCCTACCTCCAGCCTTTCAACTTTAGTATCTTCAAGTAAGTACAAAAAAAAAAAACTACATTTATATACATATAAGTTGAAGCAATTTTAAAATCTAGGTTGAACATCCCTTATGTGAAAATTTCAGATCTCAGACTAAATGCACAAGGAAAGAATTCCATTCTTGTCTTGATGTCATAGGTTGTAATACAAATACATAGTTATAAAAATATTGCATAAAATTACCTTTAGGCGGTGTGCATGAGGCCACAGAGAACACAGAGGAGCTTTGTCTTTAGGTTTGGTATTTTCCCTAGCACCTCATTGTGCTAATACAAACATTCTAACTTCTCAAAAAGATATAAACTATCTAGCACCTGCTTCCTAGTGTTTTATATAACTGATGCTTATCTGTATCTAATTTAAAAGGAGGATGCTGCTGTAGATGTTTCAGCCACCTACAGGAACAGGATGAAACTAGTTATTTATGTTGAAGACTGGCTTTCACTGTGCTTTGTGTCAGGGAAGACAGAACTGGTGAGTCCATGAGGCATTTATAGCAGGGGGAACTTTGTTTTGATGTTCTACAAGTTAGGCCTCAGTACTAAAATTGTCTTTGATTAGAAAGTATGCGATAGAGGAGATGACGCTGTTGTTTGAGTATGTGGGGATTAGTGTTTGGAAGTCCACCCTCAGGAGTTAGGGTGGACTTCCAAACACTAATTTCACCGCTGTTTCTAAAGTTTGATGTTAGGCTAACAGTGTGTTTAGAATCATTTGGAGAGCTACTGAAAACTAAAGATTCTGGGTCCCATGCCTGGAAATTCTGATATAATATGTTTGGGTAGGGCCTGGGAATATGCATTAAAAGTACAACAAAACAAAATAAACACATTGAATTTACCAGTGATTCTCTCCTTCAGCCAGGTTGATGACTGGTATGCTCTTATCCAGCATCTGTGGCCCTGTGGAAACCGCTCTTCCTTAGGGCAACAGCAGCCTGCTTTTGAAGTTTGATCAGTGATGATCCTTCCCCTCATTTCCACTGAGATACATATCTCCATATCATCACTGAATTTTCTATTCTTTGTGTATGGTGACTGCATCTCAGTGTAAGTGGGCAGATCCAAAGCCTGACTGTATCCTGGAAGGATCATTAGTATTAATAGTATCTCTTTTACTTTCAAAATATCTTAAACTGTAGATTATTTGATCACTGTATGTATGCCTTGCTTAGGACCTCCCCATTGTTTATGTGAAGCTAATAAAGAAGTGTTAGTTTCCTCTTATTGTTAAAAGTGTACTGGCTTGAAAAAAAAGCAGTTTGTTCCCCCCACCTCCCCAAAGGTCAAGGTCCTCAGTGGGGCTAGCAAAACCACATTCCTTCTGGAAGCTCTAGGCAGTCTCTTGCCTTTTCATGCCTCTGAAAGCTGCTTGTGTTCTTTGGCTTTTGACTTCTTCCTCAGTCTTCAAAGCCCACAGTGATTGCTCAGGTCTTTCTCACACTGTAGGGCTTTGACCTGTTCGTGCTGAATACGTGTTCCCTCTATATTTCTTTGACAATGAGTCCTGTGTTTACGTTGGCTACCTGGATAAGCTCAGGAGACTCAAGTTAGTCATGTGGTAGAGTCCCTATTACCATGAAAGGTAATGTATTTAAAGGCTTTAGGATCAATACTGAGCTGACCAATTGAGGTCAGAAGGTGTAACTCATTCTTTCTCCCATTCCATTCCATTCTATGTATTTTTTTTTTTTTTTTACTGATAGGTAGCAATAGTTGCTCCTAGAAGAAAGCATCCACAGCCATCTGATAGAAAATATAAACAGAAAGAAATGTGGAAACTCAGGCTGACTGAGACATACAGGGAATAACAATCCTCATTATGCTACTGTCCCAATATGTAAATGTGTCTCAGTTGAAGGATATAAGAATATTGTGTTTGGAAGGAAATGATACTTGTCAGTATGTTTAGTTTAGGAAATATATATTTATATAAATATATATTTAACAAAGGAAATTTATGCTGTTGTCAAGTGTTCAAAATCCTAAAATTAAACCAGAAAACTTCAAAATAGTAAGAGACAGAGCTGAAGAAATGGCTCAGTGGTTAAAGTTGGGATGAGCATGAATGTCTTACCCAGCAACTTTAGAAAAGCTGGGTGGCTCATCCCTGTAACCTCCCTGCTGTGGGGGAATATGGAGACAAGTAGATATGAAACACAAGACACTGAACTTTGGTATCCACATGCATATAGATGTATAACACACACACAATATAAATTAGAAATGGGATGAGTTCATGTTTTTCTACAAGAATAGATAGGCTAATGGTGTCATAAGTGGACCTTCTTTGACTTACGTATGATAGACATAACACTATATCAGCTGTCACTCACGTGACTGTTCTTAGTTCAAAGTTGCATAATAAGTACTTTGAAAGATTAATACTGTCTTTTCAAGGTATTATTGCGTGTGTGTGTGAGTGTGTGTGTGTGCGCGCGCGTGGGCGTAGGCATGCACATGTATGTAGAGGTCAGAAGACAATTTCGTGGGGTTGGCTCTGTACTTTCATCTTTACAGAGATTCTGGTGGTGGAACTCATGTCTTCAGCCTTCACAACAAGTGCTTTTTACCTTCTGAGCCATCTCATCTGCCTTAGGATTATGATCTTAAAGTGATCAGATCTACTACAGTAAAGATTGTAAGATATCCTTCTATTTTAGCTTCCTACTGCAGTGTAACAAATCAAAAATTTAGCGACTTAAAATAAACAATGCATGTATATCGTATCTCACTTTCTGTAGATCAGGAGTTCAAGTCCAGCTGAGCTTGGTCTTCTAACCTCATATAAACTATTAACAGAATTCAGATGACTGGGGTTTTCATTATTTTTTAAAATAATATATCTGTTAGAGAAGGAAAGATAAAGAGAGAATATATATGCCACATTGCATGTATGGAAGCCCTAGTATAATCTTTGAAAGTAGGTTCTTTCTTTCTTCATATGGGCTTCTGGAATTGAACTTAGGTTTCCAGATTTTTGCACACGTCTTTAACTGCTGAACCATCTTGCCAACCCTAGGGTCCCTATTTTCTTTGAACACCCTGATTTCTCTGCAGAGGAAGGAGCACGTGTGTCTCCATGAAAAGTTCAGGTTTTCTTATGTAAGAAATTGCTCAGGGCTGGAGAGATGTCTTTGCTGCAACTAGGGACTGAATAGTTAGGCTGAAGCTTCAAATTGTGGATAGTATGTAGTAAACATTTTAATAAATGATAGAAATGTTCATGGATACCTTTTTGTGTTACTGTGTAAGAATGAACTTGGTCAGATTAACTGCACAGAGAAAGCACAGTGGGATTTATACTAATTAAATAGACTAGAATAAGTATTTCATGAAATTACTAAAAAGCATGCTTGTTTCTTAAATGTCTTAAAAGAATCACTTTTATATCAACCAACACTGTAAAGATCCCGTTGAAGAGAGAAATTGTTGTTGTTGTTTTATTTTGCTTTATTTTATGTGTGTGTGTGTGTGTGTGTGTGTGTGTGTGTGTGTATGTATGTATGAAAGAGGGACACTGTGTGTCCTTGTGGAGAATCAAGGGCGACTTTGGGAATGATCGTGGATTGCTTCTACATCTTTGCTTAGCTCTGGAATTTCCCAGGCTTCACTCACCAGGGCTGGAAGTGAAGGCTACTGCTGTTTTCACATTGCAGATCTGAACTCAGGACCTTCTGCTTTTGAGGCAGAGTCTTAACCCTGAGCCATCTCTCCAGCCCTGTTATTTGTTGTTTTTGAGACAGTTTGTGTAGCTCAGACTGACCTTCAACTTGCTATTGTGGAGCTGAGACTGGTCTAACCTTGACATTCACCTCCCAAATGCTGAGATTAGAGGGACCAGCACCCACTCCTGGCTGAGTTACTTTGTGTTTGCAGTGTCCTTATCTCTTGGGAAACAAGGCCACAGATGGCCTTTATCATCCTGTCCTGTGTCAAAAACTTTTCTAGAACAGAAGGCAGAAGGTCCAACCAGGGCGCATGCTGCTTTCAGATAGTATCAACTTACTTTCCTGGACCAGAGAAGGAGGAGGAGGAAAAAGACCAGAAACCTCTGGTGTGAGGACAAAATGATAGCTGTCCTAATTTAGGAAATGAGAGGAAGGAAGTAAATAAGGTGTAATTACTATTAGGTAATCAAATTGAATATGGTTAGGTTACTAACAGAGATAAAGAAAGGCAAGAGATTGGGATAAACAGGGGATAATTTTGGTGGAAAGTAGTAAGAACTAGGAAGGTATTGTAGAGGGTGTGGGTGAGAGTTCCCCTGGGTGGGAACCAGGTTAGATTGCTGAGCAGACTGGAGGCCTATCACAATGTCTGAGGATGAGATCAGAATAATTCAAGCAAGAGAAAGAGACAGTTTACAAAAGCAGGCAGTGGAAAAATTTGTCATATCTGTGAGACCGTAGATTAAGGACTCCGGCACTATGGTAGTATAAAAATATATTGTACTATAGTAATTTAATCCCCATTTCAGGCAAACTTCTATATAAGTAACTTACAATCTGTTCTTTTTGAATGGAGTTCTGATAATGATAATGAGAGAGTGAAAATTCCCAATTTGGGAGGAGGATGTAGCCCAGTGGTATAGTGTGTTTGCTTAGGGTGTATGAGGCCCTGAATTCAGTGTCCAGAAACACACAGCACACACATACACACACACACACACACACACACATACACACATCCTTTCTGGGGGAGAAGTATTATTTTCTTCAGTGGTGTAGTTACTTTTAAGTTGCTGATGCTCCAATAAATGATCCATGTGTGCAAGCGACCCTGATTAAACTGCCTGAGATATGGACTCTCCCTCACTTCAGTACACACACACATACACACACTACTGACACGAAAGTAGGAAGGAGGAACTAGCTTGGGAAGAAGGCTTCAGTATCAAAGAAAGGAGAATGAAATGCGGTAACCTGAGTGAAAATGACCAAAATTTATTACATACATTACTATGAAAACCCAACTTTAGAATTGTGAATTCTGGGGGCTGGAGAGGTGGCTCAGGGATTAAGCCTCCGCCTTGCAGGCGGAAGGTCCTGAGTTCGGATCCCAGATCCCACTTCCAGGCGGAAGTGGGGGCGGCCTGCGCTTCTGGTCCTGGTAGGGCGGAGCCTGTGAATCCCGGGACAGAAGGAGGTGGAGGCGTCCATGGTGGTTCGCGAATTCATCCGTGGTTCTACACATACACAGACACACACACACACACACAGACACACGCGTGCGCGCATATACACACGCATATGCACACAGTTGAATAAATAATAATAATAAAAAAATTAAAAAAAAAGAATTGTGAATTCTGCAAGTAAAAAAAATTATTCAACTTGTTTTATCTTTGTTTAGCTTTCTGTATGAGTAAGATCATGTGTATATGCACATACAGGGAAGTAGTGTATTACATTTGGATTCTTTTCAGAGTGATTTCACATTTACATACCCTAAAGATTCAGAGCATCAAAAAATACTGAAAAAAATACAGTAATAGTTTGAGAAGCCAAAAAGTAAACTGTACACTCTTTAAGTAGCAACAGTAACACTTGATGGCTGTTTGGACTTTAATTTCCACTGTTGTCTCATTTGCTTGAGACCTTTGGTGTGGATTTGACAGTAATATTTTATGCATTTTCTATGAGTCAGTAAATTAAGCCTGAGAGAGTGACTTGTAAAAGTTACTGCTAGTGTTGTTAAGACCTATGAAGGGTCAGAGATTTTCTTTTGCTTACAATGTAGCAAGCCATCCTGTTGCAGTTTCATGAGTAGTGGAAAAAGACACTAGACTTTGGGGGTGTAGGCTAAGAACTTTTGTTACTTGCAGTACATAAATATTGTGATCTTCATGTGGATTTAAAGTGGCTTCTTCCCTCCCAGTCCATCATGAGAAGTGTGGGTGTATCACTATGTGGATGCACTGTGAGCAGTGGAGATCAGTGTCCCTCCCCTAGAAGATCTAGGGATTTTTCTGCATTTAAAGTAAGCAGGAACAAACCCAGGCTCTGTCACATGGAAGATTTACCTCATCTTTAAAGGAGCATGCTGAAGGCAAGACTTGAGAAGTGGTTTTGCTTTCTTGCATTCATTCTTGGCATCCCACAGGAGTGTGTGTGTGTGTGTGGGTGGTGGTGGTGGTGGTAGTGAATGTCCTGCCAAACATTGTCTGATAACAGCAACTTGTGACGGAACTGAATAGTAGAGCAGTTGTACTGAAGTTCCTTCCTGAGAATCTACCTGAAAGCAGTGAGTGTAAGAGTGTGTGTTTTGAAATCTGTACTTTTGGATTATTTTATATAAAAATATGTATTTAATATATGAAAACCAGACTGGTTATTATGAGAACAAAGAATAGGAAGCAAGACCCAATTTTGATAAGCTTGCTGCATTCATTCTCAAAATCTGTTGTAATTGTATTGTGGTGCTGTCTTTGTAAGGGCTCATCATAGTGTCTTCGTGAGTGAAGTTTCATGTACCAGTGTCCCCCAGAACATACACTACAGTATGCTATTGCATACAACCGAATCCTGAAGAAATAAGACAAAAGTGGTACCAGGAATGGTGGGAATACCGTACGGTTGTGTAGAGTTTATAGTTACTTTTAAAAGCCCAATATAGAAAACCTTTGTTTGTTTTATTAATTAAAATATAATTCAAAACTGCAATATACCATAAAAATACTAATCCACTCTCTTCATTTTATAGATTAGAAAACTGTAGACAAAACATCACCGAGTATTGTCAAGAATATATTTCTTGCTACTAAATAGACCATGACACACTACTGTAACCATTGGAGCAGGAAGGAAACATTTGTATAATTATTGAGTTTTATTAATTTATAAGATATAGTTGTATCTCTAAAGACTGATAGTATAGAACTAGTAATTCAACTTGATATATATTAAAGTCATGAACAAATTTCTGAGAAGGAAAAACAATTCAGTTTTAGGAAAGGGAAAAGTTTATAAAGCAGTTGATGCATCATTGAAGAACTCTGTAGTCTGGACAAGGGCTGGGGGCTGAGCCACAACTTTCTCAGCCTGCACCCGGGATCCAGTGAATAGTGAACTCCTCCTCTGAGTCCACTTGGGCTTACATCTGTAGGTAACCAAAAATGTATTAGGGACAGGTGTAAAAAGAAAAAAAAAATAAGGTTGTAAATAAAGTCAATTTTTGAAGAGAGATCAGGTGAAATTAAGACTGAAGGTCCCTGTGCGTGCGGAGAGAAATTGTTAGTTGTTCTGGTAGAGCATTTTTAAAAATTTTTTAAAATTTATTATTTATTCAATTGTGCATGTATGCGTGTGTGCGTGTGTAGAACCATGGGCGAATTCGGGAACCACCATGGACGCCTCCATCTCCACCTTGTTTACTCTGTCCCGGGATTCACAGGCTCCGCCCTACCAGGATCAGAAACACAGGCCGCCCCCGCCCGCCAGCATCTATAGGTGGGGTCTAGGATCCGAACTCAGGACCTTCTGCCTGCAAGGTAGAGGCTTAACCCCTGAGCCACTTCTCCAGCCCCTTGGTAGAGCATTTTTAGCTGAGTATGAGGGCAGCATAAGCTATTGTGTGCTGAGGAGTCAGATGTGAGCAAATGGTCCCAGAATTTATGTTTCCCCTTAAAATTATTATATTCTGTTTTTAAACCTTTAGCTTTCACAAACCAGATACAACAAATCATATTTTTACTATGTTAAGATTATCTATCTGCAGTATAATTACGTGTAATTGTATATCTATAATTATTTAGATGTATAGATATAATAATTATAGGTGCGTAATTACACGTTATATATAGATCATATTGCAATAGCAATATTACTATGCAGTATCAGAATTACATCCTAAATATTTATGCCATTTGTTTCATGCATATTTTTTCTTTAAAAAGCTACTTCATATGATTAGTTGTGAGGTTATACATTTTAAAAACCTCCAAGGATTTTTTTGTGTTCATTCTAGCTGAAATGTTTATATTGATGTCTTCATGGTCTTGAGATTAGTTGAGTATGTTTAATGGTCTTATATTTTACGTAAAAGCACAAGGAATTAGGTGTGTGAAAATATTCAGAGTCAGATTCTCTTTACTTTTTTTCTCAGCAGGATTGGGATTAGATAACTCAGTGGGTAAAGGTGAATGAGTGCACACCTGGTGACCTGAATTTAATTGTGGAGTTCACATGGTCATAGAAGAGAACTCCTGTTTTCCACACATGCATATCTTGCTGACATCCAAACCCACTTTTTCTCCTTCGCCCATGCAACTGAATAAGGTTGGGCATCATCTGGTTTCAAACAGATACTCCTGGCATTAAGCAAGAATAATAATCAGAAAAGTAGAGGTCAGGAGGTCAAGTTGAAGACTGACAGGTGCCTTCCCAAATATACCGGTGGATCTGCAGTTCAAATGGGTCCTAAATTTTCTCTGTCATGTTGAAACAAAATTTAAACTATTTACATAACCAAATAAAGCAGCCTACTGGCTGGAATCTTTTACTTAAAATTAATAAACTGATTTCAAACACTAGTCAAGTGATCTAGTTGATTTATAATTTGAGTCCATCTTTAATATTCTATTACACAATGTTTGTAGAGTTCTCAGAATAGTCTAGCAGGAATAATAATGCAGAGACTAGGGGTAAGCATGATGATTTTTCAAGAGAGAAAACTCACTGAGCTCAGATATGACCTTGTTGTATAATACATATAAGTCATGGGAGCTTTCAAATTAATTGATAACTGTATAGAGATCGAGTTAGACGTCCAGACTGTTAAAAGAACAGGAAATTGAGAGGATGTACTTGAATGTTCAGGGGAAGGGAGAAGTTGCTTAGAAGTGAGAGATAATAATTTGTTGGTGAAAGGATTAAAATCCCTCACCACTCCCACCAGTGGAAATCCTTTTTATATGCAAATGGGAAGATAAGCAGAGGGTTGCACTGATTGAGCTAGTGATCAGAACCATTGCAGAGCTTACAAATTATGTGTGTGTGGGGCACATTGGGCAGAGGCCTGGGGAGGAGACCTTTTAATAAAGGGATAATGATGGCCTTACTTAGTGGGGGTGTGGATGGAGAAAAAGAACTTGGTGGACTGGAACTATTTCAGGAATAATTAGTAGGTCCTGGAGATGAGTTAGACAGGTGGGACAAAAAAGAGGGAGGATTCAACATCTTGTGGTGGTGGTTCTAACTGCCCTATTTTTGGTTTGACAACCATCAATCAAAATAGTCATTCTCTTAGAAGGCTGAGGTTTTGTGATGGCTTCCTCCCTGTAACTGGCTGGAAAGAGGTAGGAAGAAAGGGAGGAATTTGGAAAGAAGAGAATAGTGATTTGGGGAAATGCTGCTTATTAAGATCACATGGCACAGAAAACTCAGAAACGTTATTAACCATGAGCTTTTTTCCACTATATTTTTCTCTGATACTTAAAAATATTTCATAAATATGGAAATTAATTCCTAAAACACTTTAGGATACATCAGTTTTGGTGTGTGTGTGTGTGTGTGTGTGTGTGTGTGTGTGTGTGTGTGTGTGGTTGGGACTTTCATGCAGAGAATGGTGATATTTCAGTGGCAATACCATTGCAGCCAGTGGGTCCTTTGCTCCAATCAGCATTAACCAGCAGTTCTTACTCAAAGAGGGGTGGGCTGGTAGAATCCTTAGTGTTTAGAACATATATTCTTCATTAAACAAATTAAAGTTTGAAATACAAAAATTATTTGGCTTTTTATTTTTTGACATTTTTTATATATGAATATAATAAATTGATGTCATTTTTACCCCTTCCTACCTAATCCCACTCCTTCTCCTTTACCACTTTATATTTTTTCCTTCCTATATAATCTCCCTCCTACTTTTACATCTTTCTGCTTGTGTGACCCACCATATCTGCCTGGCATTTTTACATGGGATCTGGGGATCTAAATTCAGGTCTGTTTGCTTGTCAGGCAAAGGTTTTAACTCCTGAGCCATCTCCCCATCCCTTTTTTCCTTTTTATAAACTGCTTCTGTTTCTCCATAGCAAGCAGGAATCTCTTTAAAAACTTAGCAAGTCACTACTATATATACCTAGGATGGTCCTGTTCATGGAGTAGTGTGAGAATTTGTTATGAGCATATTCCTGTACTCATTTTCCTCTTTGAGAATAGACTGAAATTGCAGCAAGTAGACAGAACAGGAGAGTGTGAATCAGAGTGGGTGGATCTGGGCAGTGCTGTGGCTTTTAAGTGAAGGAACCCAGATAATTAGTCCATTACTGGTTTATGGAGGAAAAGTATTAGAGCTTCTATTTTTTTAAAATTTCATTCTTTGCAAACTTCTGATTTTGATCTGTCCTAGTAAAATGATCTGTGCAACATATCATTAACAAATGGTAGACACGGGCTGGAGAGATGGCTCAGGGGTTAAGCCTCTGCCTTGCAGGCGGAAGGTCCTGAGTTCGGATCCCAGATCCCATGTATAGACACCAGGCGGAAGCGGGGGCGGCCTGCGCTTCTGGTCCTGGTAGGGCAGAGCCTGTGAATCCCGGGGCAGAAGGAGGTGGAGGCGGCCATGGTGGTTCCGGAATTTGTCCGTGGTTCTACACACACACAGACACACACACACACACACACACGCACACACATACATACATATGCACACACGCACAATTGAATAAATAATAAAAAAAATTAAAAAAGAGAGAAGAATCACTTCCAGTCTCTTGCTGTGAGGCAGCTTGCTACTCATCAAGATGCTGGAGGAAGGACTTGGCCGGTTAACCTCGGATCTATAAAATCTGTAAGTTGGTTTGAAACCTAGTGGAGCAACTAGTGAAATTAGTGACCTGTCTCAAGAGCTGGGACTTAACTTTGGAACCCTTTTCTGAAGAGTCTTCAGGCGTTTCAAGGAGCCTGGACACCACATTCTGAGATTAGAAGAGGAAGAACAGGCTTCAACACTAATCTCACAC
The DNA here is from genome assembly GCA_023101885.1 of Typhlomys cinereus. Classification (NCBI taxonomy): domain Eukaryota; kingdom Metazoa; phylum Chordata; class Mammalia; order Rodentia; family Platacanthomyidae; genus Typhlomys; species Typhlomys cinereus. The sequence continues at coordinate 2,361,391 of JALPQD010000347.1, read as the reverse complement.
AATGTCTTTGAAACCAAGAGTGGTAGATTTTGATGAGACATGGAACAAGCTCCTAACTACAATCAAAGCAGTTGTCATGTTGGAATATGTGGAGAGAGCAACGTGGAATGATCGATTTTCAGACATCTACACTTTGTGTGTGGCCTATCCTGAGCCACTTGGAGAAAAACTTTACACAGAAACAAAGATATTTTTGGAAAATCACGTTAAGCATCTGCACAAGAGAGTTCTGGAATCCGAAGAACAAGTGCTCGTCATGTATCATAGGTACTGGGAATACAGCAAGGGCGCAGACTATATGGACTGTTTGTATAGATATCTCAATACCCAGTTTATTAAAAAGAATAAATTGACAGAAGCTGACCTTCAATATGGCTATGGTGGTATGGATGTGAATGAACCACTTATGGAGATAGGCGAGCTAGCATTGGATATGTGGAAGAAATTAATGGTTGAACCTCTGCAGGTCATCCTCATCCAGATGCTGCTCCGAGAAATCAAGAATGATCGTGGTGGAGAAGATCCAAACCAGAAAGTAATCCATGGGGTTATTAACTCCTTTGTTCATGTTGAACAGTATAAGAAAAAATTTCCCTTAAAGTTTTATCAGGAAATCTTTGAGTCTCGATTTCTGACTGAAACAGGAGAATATTACAAGGAAGAAGCTTCAAATTTATTACAAGAATCAAATTGTTCACAGATAGATTAGGTAGATTAAAAGATGAAGAAATTCGATGTCGAAAGTACCTGAATCCAAGTTCGTATACTAAAGTGATTCATGAATGTCAGCAGTGGATGGTAGCAGATCACTTGCAGTTCTTGCATGCAGAGTGCCATAGTATCATTCGACAAGAGAAAAAAAATGACATGGCAAACATGTATGTCTTACTTCGCGCTGTGTCCACTGGCTTACCTCATATGATTCAGGAGCTGCAAAATCATATCCACGACGAGGGCCTTAGGAGTGTAAGACCAGCTCAGATGCCAACACTATTTGTGGAGTCGGTTTTGGAAGTCCATGGTAAATTTGTCCTGCTTATCAATACTGTTTTGAATGGTGACCTTCATTTTATGAGTGCATTAGATAAGGCCCTTACATCAGTTGTAAATTACAAAGCACCTGAACTGCTCGCTAAATACTGTGACAACTTACTGAAGAAGTCAACCAAAGGGATGACCAAGAATGAAGTGGAAGACAAACTCACAAGCTTCATTACTGTTTTCAAATACATTGATGATAAAGATGTTTTTCAAAAGTTCTACGCAAGAATGCTGGCAAAACGTCTGATTCATGGGTTATCTATGTCTACGGATTCTGAAGAAGCCATGATCAATAAATTACAGCAAGCCTGTGGCTATGAATTTACCAGCAAGCTGCATCGAATGTACACAGATATGAGTGTCAGTGCTGACCTCAACAATAAGTTCAACAATTTTATCAAGAGCCAAGATACAGTAATAGATTTGGGCATTAGTTTCCAAATATATGTCCTACAGGCTGGTGCCTGGCCTCTTACTCAGGCTCCTTCATCTACATGTGCAATTCCCCAAGAGTTAGAGAAAAGCATTCAGATGTTTGAATTATTTTATAGCCAGTATTTCAGTGGGAGGAAACTTACATGGCTACATTATCTCTGTACAGGTGAAGTTAAAATGAACTATTTGGGTAAACCATATGTAGCCATGGTTATGACCTACCAAATGGCAGTTCTTCTTGCTTTTAACAATAGTGAAACTGTCAGCTATAAAGAACTTCAGGATAGCACTCAGATGAATGAAAAGGAATTGACCAAAACAATCAAATCATTACTCGATGTGAAAATGATTAATCATGATTCAGAAAAGGAAGATATTGATGCAGAGTCTTCATTTTCATTAAATATGAACTTCAGCAGTAAGAGAACAAAATTTAAAATTACTACACCAATGCAGAAGGACACCCCACAAGAAATGGAGCAGAGTAGAAGTGCTGTTGATGAGGACCGGAAAATGTACCTTCCAAGCTGCTATAGTTCGCATCATGAAAGCACGGAAAGTGCTTCGGCACAATGCTCTCATTCAAGAGGTGATTAGCCAGTCAAGAGTCAGGTTTAACCCCAGCATCAGCATGATTAAGAAGTGCATAGAAGTTCTCATAGACAAGCAGTACATCGAGCGCAGCCAAGCGTCAGCAGATGAATACAGCTACGTTGCCTGACCCCTCTTCAGCACGCTGTGGGAAGGTCATTGCCATCACCATTCGGTGTGCTCCTGTGGGAAGAAGCAGGCTGTGCCTCCATCCTTTGGTCATTTGGAAGCCTCTGTTTCTCCGCTGTTTACAACATCACCAGTGCCACGTCATGAGCGTCAAGGAAAATGCCTAGGGGTTTCAAGCTCATGTCATCACGACATTCTTCAAACTTTATTAAAGAACGAGTGAAGTGTTGCCGAAATGTGGGATTTGGTTGGGTACCATGCTTTTTCTCCCCTTCACGTTTGCAGTTGATGTGGTTTTTTTTTTATGTATCTTAAAGGACATAAAATAAAACTTAAATATTGTAATATGACAGCTAACCTAATAATTGTATCTACATTAAGATGACAAACATGATGTTGCTGCTTGTCAAATAAAAATAAAGAAATAGAACACCAAAAAAAATTTAAAAAAAAATGGTAGACACATATGCATATTGTGAAACCACTTGAGTATGTTGAGCTGTCCATCGTAATGGTCAAATAAATTTTGAACACTCTGGTGAAGAGTTTGTGGAAAGTTAAGTCAAGGATATCAAGGCATCAAAATAAATAGTATGTCTTCAATATTTCATTTTTGTTTATGATGGTCACTGGAAATGAAGGGAAAATCATATCAGATCATATTTAGTAGCAGGATTTTACTGTGTACCTCTTACAGAGATGAAGAAAAGTATCTACCTGAAAAAGTATTAAATTTTAAGGTGAAACTTTATATTCTTGTTAATAGCTGTTAGGGATTGTTAAGTGATGTGTTTGCATTATGAGGCAAATCATTTCATATACTGAAGTTAATGTAGTATACTTTGTTTTGTTTAAACTTCTTAACTAAAGAAGCAGTGGTGATTACATTAATCTTTTACGAAAAGAAATTTAACTAACTATTTAAGTCCTATTTCTTGGGGATATTTTTGCATTGCTTAATATTTTTCCCAATTATTTTGAACAGAATCAGACCACAACTTGCCAAAGAAAAGATCGAAGGATGCCATATTTGTACATCAGTCACACCAGGAGAACCCCAGGTCTTCCTAGGAAAAGACAAGGCTTTTACTTTTGATTATGTGTTTGACATTGATTCTCAGCAAGAACAGATCTACACTCAGTGTATTGAAAAACTAATTGAAGGTTGTTTTGAAGGATACAATGCTACTGTTTTTGCTTATGGACAGGTAAGTGTATTGTTTTTATGTGAATCATAACTTAATTTCACTTTCCTTTTATATCTTAAGGTTATGTTGTGGCTGAAGACTCATTTTTGTCTTTTCCTTTGTTTAGACTGGAGCTGGCAAAACATACACGATGGGAACTGGATTTGATGTTAACATCCTTGAAGAAGAGCAGGGTATTATTTCTCGTGCTGTTAAGCACCTTTTCAAGAGTATTGAAGAAAAGAAGCACGCAGCAATTAAAAATGGGCTTCCTCCTCCGGAATTTAAAGTGAATGCCCAGTTCTTGGAGGTAATAGATTTGCATCAAACATGGTGCCTTGCATATGGAATTCAATGAATGCTGTTCAAGTCAATTAACATTGGCGTTTAAGGTTTAATCCATGGAGAAAAGTAAAATTAATATAGGTTCTTTCAGAGTCTTTCTTTATCAAATAAAGATAAATTATTGTAGCAAATTAGATAGGCTTAGAGTACGGGGAACCTAAGATTAAAAGGGAGGGTAGAATGGAAAAACAGGATTGTGGCCAAATGCTAAGTTGGTTCAGTAGAGACTGGCATAGTGTTCTAATGCAGTATTCAAAAGCTGGGGCAGGTTTCAATTAATTTACGCCAAGCTAGTCTGGTGGAAGAAGTATATCATTAAGAAGACATGTAGGATTTGAGTAATACTGTACTTATGTGGACTGTGATACTATAATTTTGAATTATATGTTTATTTTTCAACACATTGAGAAGAGTCCATTAAAAAGCTGAAAGAATTACTGTTAAGTTTGCTATTTATATATGGAACCAAAGTCAGCATCTTCCCAATAGCCATGTTATAGAATCTGCCCATCAACAGATAAATGCAATGTGATATATCCACATAGACACAAAAGTATTTACTTACTAGTACGCATATAATGGGGATATTATTCATGTAAGAATGAAATTATGGGGCTAGAGAGATAATTCGGGATTAAGACTTTTATCTTGCAAGCAAAAGGACTTGAGTTTAGATATGGAATTCCAAAAAGTAAAAATGCTGAATGAAAATAGCTACAGTTTATACTTCTGGTTCTGGAATATGGAGCCTGGGAAATTTCAGATTGAAGAAAAAAGGAGGTAGAAGCAATCTAGGGTGATGCCCTAAGTCACTCTGAGTCTTCCACAGAGGCACACAATGTCCTCTGATATATACATATGCACATACATGTACACACACACACACAAATAGATTAAAAAAATGAAATTATGTGATATGTAGGAAAATGAATAAACTGGATATCATCATATTAAGCAAAATAAGCTAGACTCAGAAAGACAAATATAACATTTCCATTCATTTATAGAATCTAGATTTAAAGCAAAAAATAAAGGAGAAGAATATATAGAAATAGAATCGGGTGGGGGACCATAGAGGGTTAAAGAGGAGGCAAATATGTTGTGTGAATGTGTCACAATGAAACCTAGTGTTTTATACAAATAATATATGCTAATATAAAAGCACAAAATAAAAAGGACACAAAAAGAAATATAAGGGAAAAAATTTAAGTCAGGTTGTAGCAGTTAAATTCTTATAATTTCTGACCTTGGAATTTGCCTGCCTTGGGTGTGTGTTAGTTCAAGTTTACTTCTGTGTATTTGCTCACACCTTGTGAAAGATGACTAGGTTGCTCAACTTGTCCTCAGCCTTAGTCATGATTAAGCCATTCACTATTCCTATTTTTTGCATGTAAATCTGGCATTCACTTATTCATAATCATAGTTACTTTATTGATAGTTACAGCTGTCACTTTGAAGCATGTCAAGAGTTCATGAAAGGGATCACATGAAGTATGTGATAAGGCTCACAAAGGGATTTGTGCAAAACTAACTTCTATTATTCATTTTGATAGCTTTATAATGAGGAGGTCCTTGACTTATTTGATACTACCCGGGATATTGATGCAAAAAATAAAAAGTCAAATATAAGAATTCATGAAGATTCAACTGGTGGAATTTATACTGTGGGAGTCACAACACGCACCGTGAATACAGAGCCAGAGGTGACACATATGTGCTGAGTAACAGCGTGGGGGCTTTTTACAATTGTCTTCACTGTCAGTGTGCTTAGGAGCAATGCATATGCTGGGTGTCCTTGAATGCAACAGAGCTACTGATCTTACTTCCTCATATTTTTTTAACTGCGGTTAGAGTATGTCAGAGTTACCAATACATTTAGCATGCTGAAAAGAACCTTGAGCCACTGTCAGTACAGTTCTGTCAGAAGCGTGAGACCACAATTCATTTGTGCCTCTTGCTTGTAACATGGGTAGAATTGTATCTTCCCTTCTTTAAACTTTAAAGAAATAATCCCCAAAGGCTACAGAGTAGCCTAAGTAATTCAGCTTGTGCCAAAGCACTCTGCTGTAATAGTTTTGGGATGGAATCTGCAGATGTCAGCAAGTGGCAAACATTGGAACTCAGTGTTTTCCACACTTAAAGATAATGCTCCATTCTGCTGAGAAGTTCAGCTCAAAATGTGCTTGTAATTGAAATGACAGTGTAAGCCCACCTTCAATAGCCTTTAATGTGTGTAGGGGGTGGTGAACCATGGGCTCAGAGTTGGGGGGGTGTCTTATTTAAACAGTGCTGAGGTCAGCCCTTCTCTCCCCAGATGATACAGTGTTTGAAGCTGGGGGCCCTGTCCCGCACCACAGCCAGCACTCAGATGAATGTGCAGAGCTCACGTTCACACGCCATTTTTACCATCCACGTGTGTCAGACCAGAGTATGTCCCCAAGGAGATACTGTGAGTGTTTGCTTCTTGTTTCTTATACTTTCAGTAAACTTTCAGTCTTTAACTCCTTAAAATTAAGAGAATCCCAAGAGAACATGTTTGATCCAGATTCAGTTTACTGTCTTTTCTTCTTTTCCTCAATTTCTTTTCCTCCTTGTATTTAAGTTGAAGTTGACCAGTTGTATAGGATTTTGTAAAAATAATAAAAATGAATTTGTACCTACCACAAAAAAAGTGTGTTGTCTGAGTCCTTACACCTCATCAGAGAGGAGGACCCAGAGGAAAGTTTGATATACTCATTAAAGGATGCTTCAGAGGGGAGGGAGGGGGCACTGGGAGAAAGGGACGGAGGGGGGAAAGGAAGGGACAAAGCGGGGAGGGAACAGGGAGGTCCAGGGATGGGTGGCGGGAGGGAGGGGACAGGGGTTCCTATTATGTTTGTATGAGCAGAAAAAAAAAGTGTGTTGTAACCATGTGGTAACCCTTCACTTGAGGACTGTGTTCTGCCTTGATCAGTGTCATGATTAGGCACAGGTGTCAACTTGACTGTTGAGGGTTTGAATTAGTAGAGAATTAGTTGAGTTAAGCCCAGAGGGACCCTAAAGGAGATTGTCTAGCTGATGGGGAAGGCTCAGCCTATGGTGGGTGGGATTAGGCCCTGGAATAAATCATGGAGAGTTGGTTGAGAGAGTCGGCATCCTTCTTATATTTGGCCAGACATGCTGGTCTGGCAAGTAAGGATTGTCCATCTCTCAGCCATTGTGTGGTGATGGTGTGGCCAGTTCCCTCAGCCCTGGTATTGGTGTGTGCTCTCCCATCAAGCTGGACTGAGAACTGTAACCAGACTGTTGTAAGGAAATAAACCCTTGTTCCCTTAAGCTGTTTGATGGTCATTTGTCAGAAACTGTGCCAGCGAACTGCAACAATTAGTATAAGCAAAGCCTCCGTTCATTTGAATTCCCGCCTCACAGCCTTTTCTGGCTTGGTGTCTCTAGTTCCCAGGAAACACTTGCTCATATGTTTTGTGTTTATATATTGTGTTTATGTGGACACCCAACTGTTTTCTTTGGTTTCATGTAGGATAGGTGTTTGGTGCCACTTTAATAAAGGATTTCATTTTTTTTTTGAATCATAGGAAAATGCCATTGATAATAAGATGGCTTCTGAGTCACCACAGATGAATGAATTTGAAACTTTGACTGCAAAGTTCCATTTCGTTGATCTAGCGGGATCAGAAAGATTGAAGAGAACTGGGGCTACTGGAGAGCGCGCCAAAGAAGGCATTTCCATCAACTGTGGACTTGTAAGACTGCCATGTGCTGGGAATTTTTTTTTCCTGTCCTTTCTCTGTTTATATTTGGTTGTTTGTTTTTGTCTTTGAGATTGGGTCTCAGTTTGTAGTCTAGGCTGGCCTCAGACTCACACTGATTCTCCTGCCTTGGCCTCTGGTGTATGGGGAGTACAGGCATCTGCCATCATACCAGCTGCCTTTGCTCTGTAGTTCATAATATTCCTATGGAGAAACTCTTCATTCCTCATTTGAGAGATGAACATTGTAGGAAACTCAGTAACTCACTGATTCCTTCCCTTCATATGGTTTTTGTTTTTTCCATATTGGAGGTTTTCTTCCTGAGTACAAGTTTGTCTAGATTAAATTTTATATTATATATAAAGAGTGATATAATACAAGTTATTTTACAACATCCTTTCACATTTAAAAATGCAAGGAAAATAAAAATTTAATAATTATTTTATGAGACAAGACATAAAACTAGTTTTGGTAGTCATTTTATTGTCTTTGAGAACATTGTCTTTTTAATAATGATTTTCCACAGCTTATATTGGGAATTGATTTTAATACCAAGCCACCTAGTGGTTTCTTGATTGGAAAGCACCTCATGTTGATTTGGGGCAAGATTTAGTTAGCTATGTGCAGGAAAATGCTCTGGAGCAAGCTCCTGCATAGTGAATCTTCTCATTGTCTTTATTGGGCAAGTATCCCATATAAAGGTACCAGTATCCCCAAATTCCTGTGATGCTGGCAGGGTGTGTGCTTCCTGCATGGTTTCCCTTGTGTCCTGGTGCTTCAGACATGTGGTAGCAGGAGCTGCGGTAGCCCCTCTTCTCTTCCTCCTCATTCTCCTTATTTTTCTTGTCTTCCTCCTCCTCCTCTTTTTCATCTTCTTCCTCCTCCTCCTCCTTCTATTTTCTCCCTCTTCCTTCTCCCTTTTCCTTCTTCTTACCATCTTAATTCTTCCTTTCTTAAAAAAAATCATTTTCCATTTGTTCCTATGTGATTGTGACTTTTCTGTGGGGAATTATTTACTGAGACTGACAAAAAAAAAAAAAAAAAGCCTGATCTCCCAATACCTAGACTTACCTCAATGGTTTTACAGGATGCTTCAACATTCTGTAAAAATTCAGGCCTGAATTCCGAACTTTTAATACTATTTTGAATTCCCTAAGTGTTTTGTCATGAGTAGAGAAAGCTATTGCTCTTTTTCCTGTTTGTGTTGTCGAGGCACAGCTAGGAGAATTTTGATGGGGCCAGTGCTATAGCTACAGACTTTCTGGAACAGGAGCTCCAGCTTGCAGCATAGTTCTGATGCCACTTGCTGCATACTGGTGTGACTTAATAGTGGCATGACTGTGCATGCTGCACTGCTGGAGGTGAATGCTTTTCTTATAGGTGCTAGCTAATAGACTGCAGGAAAAATAGTGGTTCAAAAGTGATTTCTAGAATTCCGTAACTTGACTTTGTTTTTTATAAAGTTTGACACTAAATACACATGGTTGCATTGCATTTTTTTCATGTATGTCAGGTGTGTATGTACATATGTATGGTATTTACAGTGCCTGATTGTATGTGTATGTGTGTGTGCGCGGAAGCGAATATACACAAAAGCACTTGAGTGACTGTGTGTGTGTGTGTGTGTGTGTGTGTGTGTGTGTGTGCGCGTGCCTGTGGAGACCCAAGAGTAATATCAATTATTGTTCTTGATCGCTTTTCCACCTTATTGCTGTGAACCTGGGTCTCTAATTAAACCCAGAGCTCACCCTTAGGGTTAGTCTGGCTACTCAGATTGGTCTTAAGATTCCTAGGCTCCATCTTGCAGGTGAGAATTAAAGGCCATTACCACACTTCCTCAGCATTTTTATGTGGGATCAGGAGACCTAAACTCAGGTCCTTTTGCTTGTGTGGCTTATTTAACCATTGAGCCCCATCTCCTTAGTCTTGTTGCATTCAATTACCTGTATTGGAATTCCTTGTTTAGAGAAATGACATACATTTTTATTATGGTTAAAGAAGATCATAGCTGCACATAGCACTTGTATTTTAACACGAAACTTCGATGGAACTGTGAATAAACATTTTATTTCTTTATTGAGTTGAGAATAATTTACAATAGATATTGATAATTTTTTAGGAATTCAACCTGAGTTTCAAGGATAGTTATTGCTTTTCAGTCTTTATATTTCTAAGAAAAATCTCTGTTGTGAGATAAAAGTTTCTGTATGTATGCATATTATGGTTTACACATATTTGAAAATACAAATGTAAAATAGGTCTAAGAACATGTTCTTAGTTTACCATATATCCATCCTATTTCCTGTAGTCTTTAAGTGTAATAACATGATTTTCCTCTCTTCCCCTTTTCTTAGTTGGCCCTTGGAAATGTAATAAGCGCTTTGGGTGACAAGAGTAAGAGGGCCACCCATGTCCCCTACAGAGACTCCAAGCTGACCAGACTCCTCCAGGATTCCCTTGGTGGTAATAGGTATGTAGTAATTGATCATTGTTTATTAAGCTTGTCTGTAAAAGATTGTAAGAACTGTTTTGTTATAAAGCAAATTATTAAAATGAGAACTAATCGTATTAAGTATTAAAATCATCTTATATATATAGATCATCTTATATATAATTATTTCTAATAGTGTTTATAATATTTGCTGAAGCAGGAATTACTAATTCTGTCTTATAGATAAGGATATTCAAACCCAGAGAGATTAAATATGTTTGCAAAGCCATACAATTTGTAAATGGAGTCTATAATATATGAACTTTTGGGGCTGTGAAGATCGAAGTGTTTGGGTTGAAGCCTTTGCCCTGCAAACAAAAGGACCAGAATTTGAATCTTGATTGTACATAAAAATGCTGAGACAAGGACGGGGGTTGAGTATGTGAGGGAAAGGATATGGGTGGCCTATAATTTCAGCCCTGGAAGAAGGAGCTTAGGAAATCCCAGAGCAAAGGGATAAGGAAGTAGAGCAATCCAGGATGATTCCTGATGGTACCCTTGGTCTTCCACATGCACACACACTCAAGTGCCCTGTTGTATGCACACATGCACATGAAACCATGTGATCTTTCCTCCATATTACACTCTTTTTAAAATTATTATTATTTTTGTGTTTGTGTATCTGTGTGTCTGTATATATCAGAGTGTACTTGTGTGCCTGTGGAGGCCTAAGGGTGACTTTCAGAATTGCTCTGGATTGCTTCTACCTCATATTTGCTTTGCTCTGGAGTTTTTCCCAGGCTTTGCCTTCCAGGACCAAAAGTGCAGGCCACCACCATTTCTACCTGGTGTTTTTGTGTGGGATCCAAAGTCAGAACCTTCTGCTTGTGAGGCAGAGGCTTAACCCCTGAGTCATCTTTCCAGCTCATATTCTCTTTTTTAATGTATACAATTTTAATTAAAAATGTCAATATCAATGGACGGTAACTTGCAAAATTTGTCTGGTGACGTGAAACTGCTGTCCTTAGTATGACAGTGCATCTTATGTCATTCAGATCTCAAGTCCCAATGATGAGTAAGTTGAGAAAACAATTTTTCTGATATACATGTATCTATATTCCAATCAGAAAGACAAATAGATTTTGGAAAGCTATACAAATAATAATTATTTTGAAATCCATTTCTCTCATATTTGGCCTAAGAAATGATACTTACTATTAATAAATCAATTATTTTTTAACAAATAGGCTGGTCCAAAGCAATCACTAACAGCATGATCATAAATTTTGTTACAGGATAAAGTTACAGGATAAAATCCCTTGGAATTTTCACTGTTTTCATTACTAGTATCTATGGTGATCTACATATGTCATACTAAGGACAGCATGTGCTCACTCCCTCTTAATTAATTAAGAAAAATGAGCATTTCAGTATTCTGTTTGTGTGATACTTATTATTTGTAATTTTCAGCCAAACCATCATGATAGCATGTGTCAGCCCTTCAGACAGAGATTTCATGGAGACATTGAACACTCTCAAGTATGCCAATCGAGCTAGGAATATCAAGAACAAAGTGATGGTAAATCAGGATCGTGCTAGTCAACAAATCAATGCACTCCGCAGTGAGATTACCCGACTTCAGATGGAACTTATGGAGTACAAGACAGTAAGTCACAAGGATTGACTGATCTGTGATGCATTATGGTCTAGACTGTTGAATACATTGATGTCTTTGATGGCTTGCATGTATTTATCTTTGGAGTTATTTGGCAGTAGGATGTTCTAGACTTCCTGATTCTAACCTAACTTATTACTTCTTAAAAGGCATTTTACCCCAATCCATATTTTTAGTGACTAATACATCATGAAAAATTATAGTAGAAGGGAATGAATCTTTTGCTTTGAAATTGGTAAGATCCAAGAACTGTTGATTGCAGAATTGCATGGTCCTGGAATGTCTTTAAATAAAACCCTTGTGTATTTAAGACTTTTTAACCAACAAGCAAATACTTCTTTTCAAGGGTAAAAGAATAATTGATGAGGAGGGTGTGGAAAGCATTAATGACATGTTTCACGAGAATGCTATGCTACAGACTGAAAATAATAACCTGCGAGTAAGAATCAAAGCCATGCAAGAGACTGTTGACGCACTGCGGACCAGAATCACACAGCTCGTAAGCGATCAGGCCAACCAAGTTCTTGCCCGAGCAGGTATGTTTATTTAGAGTGGGAGGAGTGGGGATTAACTTCTGGAGAACAGAGAACATTCTTTGTGCTCATTAATTACCTAGAATAGTTAAAGCAGAAATGTATACAAAATATATGTATGTATATACATAAATGTATATTATATGCATTGTATGTACAATTGGTTACTTCAAGTTAAGTATTTTTTATAAATAATAAATTCTTATATAAAAATATACCCTTTTCATCATCTTATTTTTTGATTCATGTAGAAATTTTGTTGTAGGAATTGTGTGTTATTTTGGTACTGGGTTCAAATAGAGCCTTATGCATACATGACAAGCACTTTACCACTAGGACTATACTCCAGTATGAAGTCTTTATTTTAAAGGGTTTTTTTCATTTCATGTTTTGTCTTGCAGGGGAAGGGAATGAAGAGATTAGCAATATGATTCATAGTTACATCAAAGAAATCGAGGATCTCAGGTATAGTTTTTCTGTGAGGTGCAATGCTGGTCGCGTGGGTTATTCAGTGGTTTTATTTGTATTGTTGGCATGAGAGCTCAGCAGCCATTCATGTGTCATTTCAGTGCTTCAGTTATAGCTGTAGATGAGGTCATATTCCAAAGCCATTTTTCCTCTCCTCTCTTCCCATATCATCTTCTTGCTATTATTGTCAGAGCCCCTCACTGAACACTCCCCAAACCTGCCAGGATGAGCATAACCGAGGTTGGTTAAGTCATCATTAGTGTCTTTTCCTAAGTCTCTTCCTCCATCATTTGAGAATAGACTGACAGATATACATCCTATTTAATTGTTTGAATCTCTTGCTATCCCTGTTTTCTAATTTATATGATTAATTGAACCTGTACCAATTTTCTTCCTTTCTCTGGATCATCCAGTCACATTTCGTGCAACAGGCTACAAGTGCTCACATCTGAGCTTGGATTACTTGAGTGGGAGGCAAGTATGATATAAAGAAGTTGCAGGCTTGGTAGAGCATCATTTGTAATATTTCAGAATAAAAAGCATGTCAGATCTTAGTGAAATAATGTATTTCTGTGATGTAGGAATGTGGAGACGACTGTGGAACCATGATTGGAAGACTAGGATAGTAGTAAATATGCCAGGGCATTATTTCTGGAAAATTTTTATACTCTGCAGTTTGCCCTGATGATGTTACTTTCTCTGGGAGTAAAACTGCACAGCGATATCCATGGGTTGAACTTCAGTAGATCAGAACTTACTTCTGCTGCCCATTTCTGGATTATGTTCCTTTGTAATCACCCTGACACTTGAATCTGTGCTCTTTGCCCCATCTCTGTGTTAGTGGTTCTCAAACAGAAACAAGTACTTCTCCACTTTCTGGCTCCACAAAAGTATATTCAGAACCTTAACTGTTTCAAAGCTCATAAACAAATGAGGTATTCTGATATGACAGTAAAGTTATTTAGATAACTGTAATGTGCACTCTCTGAATATAGTTTCTTATGCTTTACTGTTTGGTGGCGACATTGGGGGTGCTGCATCTTGCGTCTGCCCAGAGGCCAACCTAGATCTGCAGTTTCTGTGCTGATTGGTAGTGCTCTTTCTTGAGAACATTCCAGAACTTATTCCCACCAATCTTTCCTCACTTTGTAGATCCCTTCCTTACTATTCCTTGGGACCCAACTGGTATCTTAACTTCTGAAGACCTCTTCCATTTGCTAGGCTTCTTTCTTCACTGTCTTTATTTCTTGACCAGAGATTGTGGCTACTTGTGTCCTATTCCATTCCTCCACTCTGTTATTCTAAGGCCACACCCAACTTTGATCTCACTGTTGGCTAAATGGAATGACTAGCATCATTATTTTCTAGAAATTGCCTGAGTCATTCCCACTTCTGGGTGGCCTACAGCAGCACTGATACCTTCCCTCTTCATAGTATTGAATTAAGACTTCTGAAAGGCATTTAGACAACAGAGATCACTCATGGGCCCCAATTCAAGCATCAGTCAAACCTGTTACTTGTATAGGTTAATACCTTGTTAAAGATTCCCAATTTTTATATCTTTGTAATTAGATGTATCCCAGCCCTGGGGAGTAGTAGTCTTCTAGAATTTCAGGATTATAATGGTCAGTGAAAAATAATTGACTTATGGGGATATATAAGTGACCTTTGAGTTCAAATTGGATTACCTGGATTGAATTTAATCTTTTTTTATAAAAGATTCTATCTATCTATCTATCTATCTATCTATCTATCTATCTATCTATCTATCTATCTATCTATCGTCTGTCTATGTATGTGTGTGTGTATGTGTGTGTGTATCAGAGGGCACTGTGTGTCCCTGTGGATAACCAAAGGTGACATCAGGAAATCATTCTGGATTGCTTCTACCTCCTTCTTGCTTCACTCTAGGATTTCCCAGGCTCTGCCCACCAGGGTAGGAAGTGCAGGCTGCAGCTATTTCCACTTGGCATTTTTACATGGGACCATTTCCACCTGGTATTTTTACGTGGAACCTGGGATCTAAACTCAGGACTTTCTGCTTGGGAGACAATAATGTAATCACCACTGGCACTTGAATGTTTAGAATTCTTTTGGCCACATATTAGTGTGTCATTCATGTGTGTGTGTGTGTGTGTATGTAATTATTCAGACAGAAAATTAAAAATTTCCTAAACTTTAATGTGCTATGAGCACATTGATTTTGAGAATTCTAATTTATAACATATTGTTATAAATTATTATAAATTATATATTGAATTTCAGTAATATTTTGGTATACAAAATGACTCATTTAAATGTTCTCTCTTTGTTTCTAGAGCTTTAAAATCATAAACACAGAGAGAAGATTGGTGGTTTTAGGGTTAGGAGAGAGAGGAAGGAAGAGCTGGTGTATAGTACCTGTAGACTTTCAGTGTAGTTGTTAAAAATGCTCTGGGCATGGATAGGGCAATGGCTGTGCATCTGTGTAAATTGCACTTAGAATGGCCAGGGTGGTATGATTTTATAACAGTCTGCCACAATAAAAACTGTTTCCTGTTTAAACATTTTTATGCATTAGGGCCAAATTATTAGAAAGTGAAGCAGTTAATGAGAACCTTCGCAAAAATTTGACAAGAGTCACAGCCCGATCACCGTACTTCAGTGGATCATCTGCTTTCTCGCCTACTATCCTGACTTCAGACAAAGAAACTATTGAAATTATAGACCTAGCCAAGAAAGATTTAGAAAAGCTGAAAAGAAAAGAAAAAAAGAAGAAAAAAAGGTAGTATTATAAAATCAAATCTTTGTTTTTCTTTTCAGGGCATTTTAATTTATAAAATAGTGAGTATGCCTAGTTTTATAATTTATGAATATATGTAAAATTCATTTATTAGCTTACAAATTACAGTTATATACTTTGTAATTGTTTATTTCTACTTTTATGTAAAAAAGTTACTGTAAATGTAAGTATCTATTAATGAGTTTTATTTAGAGTATGAGAAGGTAAAGGTACTATTACAAATGATTATATTATTTCTTCAAATTGCTTTTGCATTCCATTCATCTTTTCTGCAAAGCTTCTATGTGCCATTATAAAACAGTGCTTCACGTTTTCTCATTTCCTAACATATTTAAATATTCGCATGGATATTCTAATTCTTGTCAGATTAGTTTAACTAATGGCTAAACTAATCCATTAGAATGTCCTTTGGTCTCTAAATATTTTCTTCACATCTTCTAATTTAATCATGTGGAAAGTGTTCATGACCTTCTCCACTTTTCACCACTGCTGAAGACTTTCTCTTTGCATCATGACAGCATCTCCTTCCGAGATCAGCTGGGTGCAAAGAAGAGGGAAAACAGGAAAGTTTCACCACTTACAATGTGGGAGTGATTAAGTGCCAATAAATCATTTACATAGTTACACATTGATCCCATGGAGCAGTCAAGTTATTCATTAATGTATTTAAACATCCCAGTGAAGTTAAACTTAAGCATTTTGGCTAGATATTCAAACCAAGCCATCTTATTTTCCACATGACTTGCCACAGACATAGGCTTCGCCCACCTATTGACATTTTGCCTGCTGCCTTGCTTAGCTCATTTAGAAATTTGTGATTAGGAGGTGTTGCATCCTTGAACTCTTAACGATCCTATAAGTGCCTTTCATGGACGACTGGCTACAGCAGCATTTGGCCACTTGTTAATGATTGGCTCTCCCTTTAGGATAAATGGAACTGAAATAAGGATCACAGGATTATGGAAGCTAGATGTAACATCCTGAATGAATGAACACAAGACATTTGCACATGAAAAATTTAGTTCTGCAGCTGGTCAAATGTCAAATGTTATATCTTATTCTAATGCTAAGATGGTACATATTTGTGAATAATCAGTAAGCATAATCATAGGTATATTTTCAAGGTTATGGGTTAAGTCTATGTTAAATTTAGATATTTCCTTTTTATTTGTTGAATGTGAATAATGAACAGCAAAAAATCTTTATAATAATGTTTGTGATATTTTTATAGTGTTGATAGGTTTCCCTAAATAATGCCTGTAGTTTAGGTAATAACCATGCTTAGTTGATAAGCAGTACTGACTGAAAATACTTTATTTACAGTTGTCCTTGTTTTTTTATTACGAAACCCTTTCCATCGTAACGGAAACAATTGAAATAAAGTAGTAGTTATTTCAAGTCGAATATTTGTGAATAACTCACTAAATGTGGTAGGTGTAATAGTAATTAAGATACAGATGACAATACATACAAATAATAACTTACCAACAAATAGACATAAATATAGAAGTATCTGTGTGAGGAAAATAAATCACCTTCTAATAACCAGGAATGTATTTGGAGATAATATTATTTTTTAGAAGAAATCATAAGCCAGATAAGACATGAAAGCTTAAAATGATGAAAACAGTATTTCCTAAAGTTACTAAAACAATATTTCCTAAAGTTGCTAATCATAGAATGCTGAAAAAGTGCTTTATAATTTTACATACATGTTATGGCATTTCTTTATAAAAGTCTCATTGAGAATATTTATCTTGTGTATTTTGAACATTATGTAAAAGTCTAGAGAGTCAAATTATGAAGTCCCTTCATATATAATTTATTTATAGAATTAATGAAAGTCTTGGTATTTTATGACAAGTGATTTTTTTACTATTTTATTATTTAGTAAAGCATCCCTTAGGCAGAGGCTTACAATGAAACAAATATGTAATGAACCAAGAGTTTCAGGGGGAAAAATATCTATATTAGAAATAGAATACTTGGGCTCTTCATCAAGAAACCAAATACTTTGAGTCACTATTTTTTGCATTATTTCATATATACAAATAAAGAAAAATTATCATCCATACATACACATTTAGTGGTATAGTTTTGGATATCTAGCTTTAAATGACTTACAATTTAGAGAACACTTTATTCCTCTTTCAGACTGCGTTATCTTTGTGCTTAGGGATGTTGGGTTGAAACTCTTGAAATATGGATTTTGTGTTGATTGTCCTTTTTCAAATCCTGTACTCAACCATTTGATCCCTGGTTACTATCATGCCATAGTTGTTTTCTCTCAGATTGCTGGTGTTATCTCATGATAACAGTATGTAAGTTGATTATGAGACAATCAAACCAAGAATCACATGACAACACACATCAGAAGATTAAAATGAGGAGAAATTACTTAATGAAATAATTAAAAACTCTTCATTTTAAAATTTTGATTCCAAAACATCATGTATAGATAGATTGCTGAAAGCTTAGCTAGAGCCTAGAATATCTACTTTTTTTTGTCTACATGACAAATGCTTGTGTGCAGTACATTCCATTGAGTAATGATCTCCAAGTTTGCATTTTGATTATTCTTTAAGTTACATTTCAAATTCTTTTATTTCATAGTTTTTCTTTTACTGTTCTTATTAAAAAATAACCTTGCCAATGGAAAGTACTAAATTTCCCATTGTCTTTCCACTTTTGTCTTAGTTATGCCCTTTTGGTAGCTAGTTTATAAAAATAGGTATGGTGAAATCTTAATCCCAGCTTTCTGAGATTTTATTTTTAATTGATACTTAATTAATATAACTATAATTCTCACCAATAACATGCATATTCATTTGTTTGTAATATCATTTCATATACAATTTTGACATAGGACTTTTTTAAACTTACATTTGGTGATGTTTACATGCAATTTTTTAAAAAAGTCTTTAAAACAGTAATAGTGTGCAGTGTTAACATTTTCATATTATGGTATGAAGGCATTACTTTGTGAAGTTCTTTGAATGATGCCATGAAGTCTTTTGGAATATTTAAGAGGAAGAGAATGCTACTGATCCATTTTAAACTAGAAACACCAGTGGCATCTAAAGGCTTTTACTAACTTAGCAACTTATATAAAGTGAGACTGTACATTTTACTGTTCAGTAATTTCATTGGATAGTCTATGTAGTTCTCTAGATGTAATTCTACTATTATCTACTTGCTTTGTTTTCATATAGAATGTACCTTTTTACTGTGTATTGTCCTTTAATAACATCTTTTGAAATTTATTTTTAAGTCTTCAAGCTCATGCACCATTTTTACCTTCTTACCACTTTTCGCTTTTTACTGTCTGGTTTGTCCTTCATTGGCTTGGCCTTCCAATACTGTGCCTCGTGATTTTGAAGGCTACAGAAACTTGAGGAAAGCAATCGAGAAGAAAGAAGGTTGGAATATTTCCCAGGTTTTTTTTTTATTAAAATGTCATTGAAATACTTAGTTGCCATTCACAAGGAAACATGCTGTAGAATTGTAGATTTGCTTCAGAGTAGATTTGCTGTATACTCCTACAAGTCATATTTTTTATAAAAATTACAAAAGTAACTGAAGAACTTAAAAGAGCTCTTTAAGAATAAAACACTCTGAAGTTACTTGAATTAAAATTGAAGCAATTCCATTTGATTTCAAAATTTTACTGTCCAAGATTATGATGAATAACTCTTTTTAGTGAAATTGACCAAACAAACCTCTACCATTTGATTCATAAAAAAATTTAACAAAAAAATCAGCAATTTTCTATCTTTCAGAAACTTGTGAGCAAAATGGGAATCACTGTGGGTGGGAAGTGACTTTTTATAGCAGGCCTGTGAGCTCTTGTCTGCTCTTTTCATCCTTATTGGTAGAATATTTGTTGGGAAGCATTCAAATGGCAAAAACCCAAAAGGAAACTGTGGCCTCACTGCAGATATGGTGGACAAGGAATCCATAAAGTCAAACTAGGGAAGCAGTATTTGCTTTCATTATGCATTCTATGTAATCATCAGACTTTAGCTGGTCTCCTGTCTTCTCTTTGAGGCTTCGATAGCATTTAGAGGGACATTGCTGACCTCCATGGAGTGAAAACTTGTCTTTCTCTGATTCTGGATTATGATTGTTTATTTGAATAAATAAATATTTTACTCCTTTTTAGAACTTCTCTTCATAGATTTCTGTACAAGTCACCAAATTAAGTAGATAAATTGATTTTTACAAAGAAATTTTAAATGAATATATAATTACTTTTAAAGTATGATAGAAATTCATCTTATTTAAAATAAGAACTTTACCATATGAATGATTAACTTTAAATACCTTAAACTATGAACAAAGGCAATTTATTTTATAATATAAAACCATAATTATATTCTATATGTTATTTAGTATTCTAGTTTCTTAGTTTATATTCTATAACTTTTAAAAGAGTCTGTAATTAGAATATAATTCTTATTATCTGTGGATCACAATAGAACTTACCTAATTGTTATTTTCTTACTAATAGAGTAAGTAAATTAAAAACATTACTTCTATCTGGAAAGGTCAGAATAAAATGCTTTTTAAAAGTTCCATGTGGAAGAATTTACTACATAAAATATTCAAATCCTTTACATAAATGTTCTTTGTAAATACAGGTTGCTTCTGATGTAGAGGGACATTGCTGACTCCATGGAGTGAAAACTTGTCTTTCCCTGATTCTGGATTATGATTGTTTATTTGAATAAATAAATATTTTACTCCCTTTTAGAACTTCTCTTCATAGATTTCTCTACAAGGCACCAAATTAAGTAGATAAATTGATTTTTACAAAGAAATTTTATATGAATATATAATTACTTTTAAAGTATGATAGAAATTCATCCTAAAGGACAGAGAGAGTAGAGTAGTTTAGTGTTCTATGATTACTTCTCAATAAAGCCTATCTGTAGTGATTTTGATAAAATGAAGTTTGTGCTTCAGTATCAAGAGGCGGAGCTTGACTTTCTTCCTTCTCAAGCTCCCAGCGATGCGGGTACTTCAGGGCAGGGCTGAACTTGGAATGTAAGATTCTTCAGTGCCTGTCTGGGAGTCTGGACACCTTTTCCCAGTTTGCAGAGGATAAGCGTCCTCAGGCCACAGTTTCTTTTGTATTTGTCAGATGAAGGGGCTAATTTCTTGTTCATTCCACCTCCCAAGATTCTGATTCCAAGTATAAATTTAATTATCTTCTATTGCTAATTAAGTGGCTATTCTAGATAGCAATTTGCTTCTGTTTATCAAGGAAAACTCGAGTGTTTGAGACATAATACTTCTCAATATTAATTCACCTTTTAAGAACTCAGGGCTTAAAAGTGATTCTTAGAGACATGTTAATACTTTCTCACTATGATGCTGATATTTTTCTGTGTCACAGAGAAAGGGTAACTTGTAATGCATGATTTGGGTATGTAAATAAAGGTTGACATTATAGGCTGGGTTTTAGTTACCTATGGAGCAAAGAAATGTTAGATATTCAGAATAAAATGGTGTGGTCATATACCTGGGTCAAAAGGGATTTCTAATAGAACTTGAAGCAATGAAGGAGCCAAGAATAATGGAAAATATTTGCTACGACAGTTACAGGGAATGAGGAGGAAAATCACTGACAGATATCTTTCCCCATGCATTCTCCTCCAACCCTGAACCATGAGTCCAAGCCTCTAGTAGAGCCATATTGGAGTTTGTTCTGCTGGACTTTTAATATGATTAGATAAAGGGGCAATTTCTTGTTAGATTTTTAACTTGAACTATGCAGTGTTGGAAAATCAGCAGCCTAAGATCCATGCAATGTGTCATGTCAATTATTATCTCAAGTGCTCACTTTTGATGTTTCCTTCTTTTCTTCAAGTTCATGTTTCTCTAACACAATGATTGAACAGTGCTTAAGAAAATTGGTTCCAGTTTACTGAACTTCAATTATGACTTCCGTTGCTATTCTTATTGGCATTTACCTCTTATTACAGAGGTATGCTTTTTTTTTGGTGCATCTATATGAATTTTCCAAACTATCTCAATCCATTCCAATTTTTGTGTGCAAGACACACAGGAAAGTTTGAATACAAGTATCCAAACACATGATTCTTGCTTTCATGAAGCTTTTATAATAACAGGTATCAAGTAATCACACAGATAAACATAAGTTACAAATTTTGCAAAGTGATTTTGAAGACTAATACTCATATTCATTTTGTTCCAAAAATAAAGAAATCTATGAAACTAGATACCAAAAGGTAAACATTCAAATTAAATAATAGTAGCAAAGCCTAAATGAACTTGCTTAAAACTAGAAATAAATCCATATATCAGAGCAATTATTAACGTAATGTTTGAAAGAAATGTTAAGTTGCATGAAGCTGTTCTGCTGAGGTTTTAAAGCTCTTTCAGGAAGAATTTTAGTGAAAAAATATGAGTGGTCACTTTATGCTCAATGATTTTAAAATACTGCTGTATCATAAAACAAATGATTGATTTTAAATTCGCTTTGTGAATATTATCTAACTTAAATATGCGGTCTAGTGAACAGAAGTATAGTTTCTGTACATAGTTTGCCCTGCTTGAATCAGAGTTTGCCCATGCAGAATCAGAGTGATTCTGGCATGTAAATTAAAGTCTTCTGTGTCCTGCCAGGATTACCAAGGCTGACTTAGGTTAGCCAAAACCATCTCACACTTTTGTGGGACTGGACGACTGAAGAGGAACACTTCCAGTTTTATGATGAATATTGTGGCAGATCCTTGAGTTCTTTATCCAGTTTGAGCCCAGTCTGAGTTCAGACAGTCACAGCGCACAAAGACTCACCGTGTGAGACCATGAGAGGTGGTCCTCTGCCATGCTGATGGCCTGAGAAAGCCTGAATACTTACTGACAGATTCCCCCAGTGTAGACAAATCAGGCAGAATGATTTAGAACCTTAAATACAGTAAATTTATTAGGATATCAACTGGAATGCAGTTTTATAACTTTCTGTTTATATGAGAATAGTTTTCATGTATTCAGATGGAAAGTAAAAAAATGTCTGTTTTGATTTTTTTTAATTTAAGTTGTGGAGCATTATAATTAGTTGACTGTTACTGTGCCAGACTCTTGGACAAGATCTTGGACTGCAAGATGTGACCTGGTCCTCAGGGTTTCTAAAAAACACACTTTGCTTCAGTGATAAAAAATCTTTACCTTGGTCAGGTGGTGATTTCTGTGATGCCATAGGTACCAGGCAGGATAGTACCTTCCCTTTTTTTTTTTAACAATTATTTTTTTTAAATCTAAAATAGAAAGAAAGCAAGTTTTTCTCTGTACTTTGACACCATACTTTATATTATTTCTTTTTTTTTTTTTTTTAGTGTGGCTGGGAAAGAGGATAATGCAGACACTGACCAGGAAAAGAAGGAAGAAAAGGGTATTTCAGAAAGAGAAAGCAATGAGTTAGAGATGGTACGTATGGAAGAGTGAGCTTGTATTCATCACTGGTTCTAGCTTATTGTTTGATGCTGATAACTGATTGCTGACTTCTACTTAGAGGAGAGAAGCGGTTATCACACATTCAAGTGTGTGCTGTTTCCTTGAGACCCTCTCCTTCAGAAGTATTGACCGTTAGATACTGTCTCAGGATTATGAAAACCGTGTGTGTTTGTGGGTAGATACTATGAGACATGAGTAATTCTTTAGGGCACAGTTGTTGAATAATAACAAAATCTTGTAGTGGTTTTTTGAACTAGGGAGTAGTGAAAATCTTGTACTTCTGTGGTTAGGAGGCCAGCATCTCTCTGCCGGGGGCAATTAGTTTGTCTTGTCAGTGCTGGGCTGCTCATGATCACAAATGACATTGCAGGAAGAAAATCAAGAAGTCAGTGATCGAGAGGAAGAGGAGGAGGACGAGGAAGAAGACGAGGAGGACGATGACATGGAAGGGGGTGAAAGTTCTGATGAGTCAGATTCTGAATCTGATGAAAAAGGTACTTGCTTTTTTGGTATGAGGTAGGAAAATCAGTTCAGGTCATTGTTGAAACTGTGGTAGAAACTTGGAATGCCCTTAGTCAAACAATCTTCATAACTTCTGATCTGTCGACACCATCCAAGACTCAGGGTCTCAGCAAGTGAGTTATCTTTTCTCATACCAGATTTAGTCATTGTGTGATTTCCATTCTTTTTTTTTCAAGTAAAAATTGCACCTCTTATTTTGTTTTGTTTACCTTTTAGATTTTGGCTGGGAATTTTTCCAATAGCTGCCAAGTGAAATCCTCAATATAGATGACTGTTTTTACATTCTTGGTTATAGGTACAATTACCATATTTTGGTCTATTTTCCAGTATTTTTACTTTCTTTCATAAATAGCTAACTATCAAGCTGATTTAGCAAACATCACTTGTGAAATCGCGATTAAGCAGAAGCTTATCGACGAGCTGGAAAACAGTCAGAAGAGACTGCAGACCCTGAAGAAACAGTATGAGGAGAAGCTGATGATGCTGCAGCACAAGATCCGGGACACGCAACTGGAGCGCGACCAGGTGCTGCAGAACCTGGGTGAGTGCGCGGCCTGCAGCGGGCGGTGCTCCAGCCAGAGCATCTGCTGCCCTCCTTCCTTCAGAAGAAAAACTCAGAACCACATTTTTTTTTTTTTTTTTTTTGCAAATCAATTTACAAAATGCTTATAACCTTTTTTTGGCTATGTTAGGTATTAGTTTCCTTTGGGTCCTCCTCTCTGATGAGATGTAAGGATTCAGTGGCATTTCCTAGAACTCTTTCTTGTGTTCTCCTTAAGTACAGGAACACTATTGTGGCTGTTAATCCCTAGCTTGTAAGGATCCTAGTGCCAAAGGACATTATTTAAAATACT
Source organism: Typhlomys cinereus (assembly GCA_023101885.1). Taxonomy (NCBI): domain Eukaryota; kingdom Metazoa; phylum Chordata; class Mammalia; order Rodentia; family Platacanthomyidae; genus Typhlomys; species Typhlomys cinereus. The sequence goes on along the minus strand of JALPQD010000347.1, from coordinate 2,337,173 downwards.
GTTAATTACTTATCTAGGCTACTTAATTATTCAAAGTATGACTATTTTAATATCTGGCTTTGTATTGTGGGCTTTTTAAAATAATTTATTTATTTATTTATTTCCGCTCATACAAATATAATAGGTATCCCGGTTCCTTCCCTCCCTCCACCCCTCCCTGGACTTCCTTGTTCCCTCCCCCCTTTTCCCCTTCCTTTCCCCCCCTTCCTCCCTATCTCCCAGTGCCTCCTCCCCCCATCCCTGGAGCATCCTTTAATCTGTATGTCAAACTTTCCTGTGGGTCCTCCTTTCTGATGAGGTGTAAGGATTCTGTGGCATTTCCTAGAACTCTTTCTTGTATTCCCCATAAGTACAGGAACACTATTGTAGCTGTTAATCCCTAGCTTCTAAGGATCCTAGTGCCTTATATTGTGGGTTTTTATATTAAAAACTGCAAAAATTGTTAAGTAGATTGATAGATAATGAAAGAGAAAATGAACAAAGATGTCCAGATAATTGACAGAGTTATTGTTGCCCGAGTTTGGGTATTTGAAAGGGAATTCTTCTCTAAGGTCGTATGTTGTATATCTGTGAAATAAAAAATCAGCATCTCACAAAAACAACGCAAATGTCCTTTGGCATTCAGGCTCAGTGGAATCATACTCAGAAGAAAAGGCCAAAAAAGTTAAGTCTGAGTATGAAAAGAAGCTCCAAGCCATGAATAAAGAACTGCAGAGACTTCAGACAGCTCAGAAAGAGCATGCAAGGTTGCTTAAAAACCAGTCTCAATATGAAAAGCAACTGAAGAAATTGCAGCAGGATGTGATGGAGATGAAAAAAACAAAGGTATGGCCTGCATGTCCATTAAAGCTTGGTGTGAGGGTGGAAGCCCCATTTCATAGCTCACTGGGGCTCCTTCCACAGTCAATAGAAAGTAACCCAATTATTAGAAGTTGTTTCTGGTGGTCATCCCTCACCTTAGCCTCTCTCTTTTTTTTTTTTTACTATTAATACATTTTTATTATTATTTCAGCTCATACAAACTTAATAGGTACACCGGTTCCCTCCCTCCCTCCTCCTCCCCCCATACCTCCTACTCCCCTTCCCCTCCCCCCTCCCTCCCTATCTCCTAGTGCCTCCCGCCCCAATTCCCAGAGAGTCCTTTTTTGTGCATGCCTGATTTTCCTCTGGGCCCTCCTCTCCGATGACGTACAAGGACCCAGTCTTAGCCTCTCTTTTGAAGAGCTGAAAACCTATCTTGTGGTCAGTAGGGCTTCACTGACTTTGGTGGGTAGTTTTCTTTTTGAAACTCTTACATGGGATTACCAAATGTATGAAAGAATTCAAGCATTATCTTAACATTATATCCACTACCTAATTTAAAGTATTATAAATAGGCAAATACTAAACTTCTTGAGTATGTCTTCTTGATCATGTTCTCATTTATCAAGAGGTAACAGTTATCTCAAATTGCTATACATTTATCATTCCTATACATGGAAATTTTTTTATTTTTATTACCCTAATCAAAGAGAGCATGTGAATACTTTCATCAATTTTTTTTCTTGGGGATTGATTATCACAAAATTTAACAGCAAAGCCAATATAATTTCCTTAAAATAGCTAAGGTGGAAATGATTAGGATGCAGGTACATCAGCTGGTATAGTAGTTGGAAAAACAATAGTTGAAATGATAAGTTCTTGCTCTAGAGCAGGTTCTATGACATGTAGTCATAGGATTTTCACAGTAGAGGAACCAATGAAGGCCTAGAGAGCCACATACAAAGTCACTTGTATGACCTTATGTTATTTTTATTAAAATTATAGACCAGTTGAACATTGATTATGGAAAACATAGAGTAGTCATCAATTTGGCAGAAATATGTTGAGACCGTAAATGCACCAGCCCTCCAGAAGCTAATCACTAATATATGCAGTAGACTCCATGCTTCCATGTCATGTGATTGCTGAATGCCTGTAATTGTCATGTGTATATTCAGTAGAGGGACACACCTCCTTTTAGGTCCGCCTGATGAAGCAAATGAAAGAAGAACAAGAGAAAGCCAGACTGACAGAATCGAGAAGAAACCGGGAGATTGCTCAACTGAAAAAGGACCAGCGTAAAAGAGATGTGAGTAGACTTGGTCTCAATTATATAGGACGAGGAGGAAATTTTCTGATTATATTAAGTTCAGACTCGAGATGATAAATAAGCATTAACAATATAAAATTGTTGGCTCTTAATTCATTTTCTGGCAGTTTTATAGCTAGGGATTTTTACAAATGGTCTAGGGATAATATCCAGTCCTCGGTAGAGGATGCTTCTCTAAAAACTTTTGTCCTTGAGCTTAAGAATTCTAGTTCCATGAATTCAGATTTAAAAAAAAAATCAGAAAAAAAGTTTTAAAAATCTTTACAATTTATAATTGTGAAAAAATTGCCTAACATTAGAAAGATGATTAAATTGTCATCTTCTCTGTTAATAGGTTTTTATACAGTCACTAAAATATTGAATTTGGAAAGAGAATAGATATGAAAGACGATTACATTTTATTATTCAGTATAAAACATCACTCTTTCAATACACATATATGCTAGATTACAATGAGGGAGAAGAGTTCATACTGAAATGCTAACTGACTAGATTGCGGATAATGGTCGATGTTTTTTTTTTTGTCAAATTTCTGGTAATATGGTATTTCTTTAAGGAGAAAATTTGTGTCAAAGATCAACACTCTCCCATGGTCCATTGAGGATCTCAGTAAAAACAACTACACCCACTAAGAATCTCTAGGAAATCTGATTGAGAGAGTTGGCATCCTTTTTGTATACTTGGCCTCCATATAGAAAGAGGAGCCTCCACACTTGTGGCTTTACCCACTGAAGGGCCACATATACTACCACAGAGACCTGGCTCCTTTCTAGTCCAAGCAACCCAAAGGGAGCCTTGTGGGCCATACATCATAGGGACAGGAGGGTGGAGGAACAGGACTGGTGTGGCGAAGGGAAAAGAGGGTTAGGAAGGAGAGGGAGCAGTCAGGGGAAGAGTGGGGTAAGGATAAAAGACTCATTTTGTTTGCATATGGAAAAGTCTCAAAAAATAATAATGAAAATGTGTAAAAAAGGGAGAGACCACCATCCCAATCCCCATTATTATTTAGATTTCAACCATTGTTTTTTTTTTTGTTCAATTTTTAAATTTTTTTGTGTAAGAAAATAAGGGCATTCTTTGTATTTTAGAAAATGGACCATGCAATTAGTTATTCTTTTAAATCTAAAGAGATTACATTTATGACTATGTTTCTTGAAGTCAAGCAGGAGCACATTCTAAGATACTGTCATTTTTCTGTTATCCTTTAAAAACTGAATTATAGTTCATATATCATAAAATTCACAATTAAAAGTATGCATACCAAATTTTACACTGTTTCCAAAACTGTACAACAGTCATTATACCTGATACTTAAATAAAGAAATGCCTGGTCTTCTAACAGTCACTGTGGTCGCCTTGACTTCTAGCAACCAGCAGTCTGCCTTTCGTTCCTATGGATTTCCTGAACTAGATATTTCATATTAATAGAATCCTACCTTTCATGTCTGGCCCACTTGATTCACATGATGCTTGTTTGAGATTCACCACATAGCAGAAAAAACCAATCCTTTATCCTCCTGCATGGCCGCAGGGAGAGAGCATTTTTTAAATTTATTCATTAGTTGATAAATATTTGAATTGCTTCTAGTTTGGCTATTTGATGTTTTTAATCAAAACTTTTAGATGACAAGAGTTATTTATTTGTGGTGTGGACTTTACTTCCTTATTAATAATTCATATGAAGTACAGAGAGCTCAGCAGTGGGCACCTAACTTGTGGGATGAATGTTCTACTTCTTATGAGTAGCATATGGTGTTCTTCCAGGAATGTGCAGAGACAGTCAGGCACACAACTAGTTCACACTCAAACTTCTTGTCTTACTGATTTCTTGTGTCATGCATAGGTTGAGCTCTTTCCAAGATTTGGTTTGCGGAGCTCACTCTTTTGGTGTTTGAGACAGAGTCTATATGGCCAAACTGAGCCTAACTCCTTATCTTGTGTCAGCTTCCCTAGTGCTGAGGTTTTAGGTGTTTACTTCTGTGCTTCCCAAGTTTTGTTTTCAATAGGAAGAAATTGAATGCAATTTCAAACTCCATGTTGTTTTGGTTTTGGGCATTTAACATTTGATTCATTAAAAACTTAATGACTTTGCTTCTCTGCCAACAAGTGCAGTAAGCAGTGTAGATTTGGCAGAAATTGATGAGATAAATAGGAAGAGAGCAAAGGATCTTTTGGATTTGGGACACCAACACAAGAGATTTTTGCTATCTCAAGAATTTAAGTGTTAGCATAGATAGTATAATGAAATCTGAGCGTAACCCTTGGTGGAGATCACAGAGCTGAATACATGACAGAACCAGAATGGGACAATCTGTATTCTTTTTTAGATCCAAATTCCTTTCTAAAGGGCATCTCTACTGAATGGCTTGATGTGTTCCATAACCAGTTATCCTGATCACCCAGAGCATTGAAAAATGTTCAATGCTGGTGTTGCAGTCTGTCTGCAACATTGCAGATAAATGACCATCAAATGGCTTAAGGGAACAAGGGGTTTATTTTCTCTTATGATTACTGGTTATAGTTCTTAGTCCAGCTTGATAGGAGAGCATGTACCAACATCAGGGCTGAGGGAACTAGCCACACCATCTCTACATAATGGCTGAGAGAAGGACGATCCTTACTTGTCAGACCAATATGTCTGGCCAAGTATACAAAAAGAATCCCGACTTTGTCAATCAGATTTCCGTGATTTATTCCAGGTCCTAGTCCCATCCACCATGGGCTGGACTTTCCCCATCAACTGGACAATCTCTTGCAGGTTTGCTCTGGGCTTAACTCAACCATCAACTCTCTACAAATGTGCCCAGAGCTCAAACCCTGAACAGTCAAGTTGACACCTGTGCCTAACTGTGACAGCTGGTGTGTTTCATTTGTCTGTTTACTTTATCCATCACAATGAGATTTCCAAAGTTTTTATAAGGCACTAATAATATTAGCATATTTCTCCATGTGCTTAAAGCAATTTATGTTATTGTATTGAGAATAGTGAAATATTGAAAATATTTTAAGCCGCATTTCTTCCTGTTTATGCCTTGTTCCTCAATTAAAATGTCTAATAAAAATTGCATGATCTTATTTGTAAAGCATTTAAAAATACTCATGAATTATGTATTACAGTGTTTGTTAAACACTAATAAAAAGCATAGGATGGATATTTAGCATGTGGTTGTGCTTGCTGTAATTTATTACTGTACAATAGATATGATTATGCACTCAGAGACTGCTGAGAAGTCATATTTTCAGGTAAAGGAGAAATTTGTTAGTAGAACTAAAGGTTAGTACATGTTTCAGTTTACCATGTCTCAGATTGTTCAATTTAATTTTGTAGCATCAACTCAGACTTTTGGAAGCTCAAAAGAGAAACCAAGAAGTGGTCCTTCGACGCAAAACCGAAGAGGTACGGTAAACAAGTTGACTATTTAAAGAAACTTGGACCTTGAGAAATATACTTCTTTTTTCCTATTTTGTAGTGTGGTGTTGGGAGTTAAACCGTCAGCCTTGGTCATGGTAGACAAGTGATCTACCAATAAGCTAAATGCCAAGCCCTTAAATATTTCTACAGACTGGGAACATGCATAAACCTCTGCTATTTCAGGTTACAGCTCTTCGTCGGCAAGTGAGGCCCATGTCTGATAAAGTAGCAGGAAAAGTCACTCGGAAGCTAAGCTCATCAGATACCCCTGTTCAGGACATGAGTTCCAGTCCAGCTTCAGGGGAGACAGGCACCCCGCAGAAGATGAGAATTCCTGTGGCCAGAGTCCAGGCCTTACCAACTCCCACAACAAATGGAACCAGGTCCTCCCGAATCTTCTCCTTTCATTCTATGATCCTTTGGGGCATTCATACTGAATGCTGTACATAAATGAAGCAACCCTTGTTATTGGGTGGTGCAAAATCAAATAAGGATGCAAGTAATCATATGTGTATTTTACATGTTTTACAGAAAAAAATATCAGAGGAAAGGATTGACTGGCCGAGTGTTCATATCCAAGACAGCCCGAATGAAGTGGCAGCTGTTGGAGCGACGGGTCACTGATATTATCATGCAGAAAATGACTATTTCTAACATGGAGGCAGATATGAATAGACTCCTCAGGGTGTGTAAAATAGAAACTAGACAATAGAAACTAGTAAGGAGGCTTACTGACTGTCACTCACTGTGATGATGATCCCACATTTTTCCTTGGGAACATTTAGTGTCTACTGAGTATAATGTGATGTGTAGGTGCACATCATTTCTTAACCTCTTCTTTTTTCCCCCATAGCAACGGGAAGAACTCACAAAAAGACGAGAGAAGCTTTCAAAAAGAAGAGAGAAGATAGTCAAGGAGAATGGAGAGGCAGATAGAAATGTGGCTAACATCAATGAAGAGATGGAATCCCTCACTGCTAATATAGATTACATTAATGATAGCATTTCTGACTGTCAAGCAAACATCATGCAGATGGAAGAAGCAAAGGTATGTAACTTTAATAGATAAGCACACACACACACACACACATATATAGAGTGAGTGATATATATATATATATATATATATATATGTATATATAGACAGAGAGAGAAAGAGAATTTCTACCATGTTATATCAAAACAGTCTCTAATCGTGACTGGTCTTGAACTCCCTATATTCCTATGTAGCATGCTTCCACCTCCAAGTGCTGAGGTTACAGGTATGAGCCACTACACCTAGGATCTCATGTGTCTATTTTCGACTAGGACCATGTGTGTGTTGATGCAGGAATTATTGCTCCATCTTTCTGAGCAGTCTCACTGGCTTATTCAGTACTACCAAATAAATACAATAACCTCTTACTTTTGGGTTAAATGTATCTAGCATAATTAATGATCATTACACACTGTTTTGATGTAGGAAGAAGGAGAGACACTGGATGTCAACGCAGTCATTAATGCGTGCACACTTACAGAAGCCCGGTACCTACTAGATCACTTCCTGTCAATGGGCATCAACAAGGTAAGATTTAGCTATCCTATGCTTTGAGTCATACGTTATGACCAGATTCATCTTTGCTAACCTCTCTCCAGGAACTCTTGTCTTGGTAGTAATGAAGCAGATTCTTAATTTCTTAATTCTCAATTAAGAAAATTTTTCAGATAGAGTTGAGGAAAGTCAGCAATATTTAGATCAACTTATCTAGCTCATCCTCTGTTATACTTTTGTATTAGATTGTAAAGATAAACAAGAACAAATAATGCTCATTAACAAAGGAAAAACTTCGCAGATGGAACAAATAACAACTGACTTGATACTGTCTTTATCCAACTCCAAAGAAAATCAGGCAGGGAAAAAAATACAGTCATAATCCCGTTTTCTTTTTAATATAAGTACATTAATTTGTCAGCAGTAGGAAGCTTCTGCCACATGTTTAAGGTGATGACTCCTAATTTCCTCTGGGGCAGTGTTAGACACTCATGGTGCATTCTCTCCCTACTCCTGTGAAGTGTTCTAGAAAAGTAGGTATTATAATGTTTTATATGTAGGAAACGCAATCAGGATGAACTGGTGTGTATCAGGTCTGTCTGATGTCTGCGCCTATTCATCTTAGGTGTTTGTTGTTTGATGTGGGTCTTTGTGTGGGGACTTTTATTTTGTCTGAAAGAAGACGATTTGCCCTTGTGGTTGTCGTTTCAGGGTCTTCAAGCTGCCCAGAAAGAGGCTCAAATTAAAGTACTTGAAGGTCGACTCAAACAAACAGAAATAACCAGTGCTACACAAAACCAACTCTTATTCCATATGTTGAAAGAGAAAGCAGAATTAAATCCCGAACTAGATGCTTTATTAGGGCATGCTTTGCAAGGTAATTTGGATGACATTTTAGTTAAAACAGCTGCATGGTAGTTTTGGACATGCCATACTACAGCTCCCTACCTTATAGCTTGTATGAATAGATGCTATACTTACTTATGCTTTTAATACTTATTCTTCTTTAATTTGCATGTATTTGTAAATTTTGGGGGAAGTGATTATTGTCATTCCAAGAAACAATAGTCAACTTAAAAAGGGTTATTTAACCTTATTAAGCAATTAGCTTTTACAGATAAAGGACACAAACTAAGTTTCTGAATTGGTTATTTCAGTTAATGAAAAGATTAACCAAGTGTTTTTGCTTTAATCTGCATACTTAATTGCCCTAAAAATACATAGATAACTGTTTGTTATGGCATCTATTCTATATATCTTAAAAATGATACATAATCTTATGCTATATAGGAGTTTTTAACATTGGATCTGTTTTGATTGGAGTATTGCTTTTTGTTTCCTTCTGCAATTGTTTACACAGATCTAGATAGCATCCCACTAGGTGAGTATATCTAGCTTTCTGTGTACCCCACAGTCGCATGATTACTAATTGTTCCTGTACACTAATTGTGGTACATTTTATTTTAAAATATTTTATTGGTAGTCCACTATTTTCTGCATGATCTTTTTGAAGTGTGTCCATGGTCAAAATACATACTAAGTCTTCTGTCTTTCTAAACATTCCTGATTTTTAAATTCCTAGATGTTTAGGAAATGTGCCTTAGCTGATAGTCTTTCTCTTTACTCAAGCTCCAGTTACGGCTTTAGTTTTATGGTTCCCTGAATTCTTTCTCTTTTTTATGAAAAATATGGAATGTATGTTCCTTTTTAATATTCAAATCAATCTGTTAACATATCTATTGTTTTAACCTCACAAATAATATTCTTTCATATACATCTTTGGTATATATTTTCTAGATTCTTACCTTTTTATATAAAATTAGACCCTTTTTAAAGTTTTTTTATTCATTTAGAGTTTCATACAGGAACACAAAAAATTTATGACATTTTCACACCTTTATCCCCAATCTCATCTCCCCTCCTTTTCTTACTACAGTCATTCTTCTTCCCTACCAGTCTCTCGCCTATGTCTTTTTGTGCTGAGTTTCATGTGGTTTGCCTTTGATGGCATGTGTAAAATTAGGCATGCATTTTTATAAATTGAATCAGATACAAGGATTTTACTTGGACATTTTAAGACTGTGTAATCCTGAGCATATTTTCAAGTAGTGGGGGTTTTGCAGGTTATTGAGCATAGGATTTTGAAATTATTTCCTGTCTAGTTCTTTACGAGCTATACTTGTCCAGTGGTCACATCTTTCCCTCTCTTCATGATGTCATGTGTAGAATCAGGAGTGTTGGAGAAATTTTATTACTGGTAAGAAGTTAGAATTGTAATTTTGGAAGAGTTTTTATTTAATTAAAATTATTGAAAAATTTTATCACAGTCCTTTTCCTGATTACACAGTTGTTAAAAGATTCCTAAATGCTTATACTTAAAGAAGAGGAAACTAACACAAAGGTTAATCTCAGTTATATCTCCATGCCATTAGAATGAAAGGCCTGGGACTCTATTTGCTTAAAAAAATAAAATGCTGGACCTGTTTGATTTTTATACCGGATAGGATTGTCAGAATAATATTTCCTAGCGATCACCTGCATAGTGCATAGTTAGACATTTATGTGGAAAAGCTTTTATTTTGACCACTCAGGCTAGGATAAGGACTAATTAAAGGCAATTAGGGATAACTAGTAAAAGGACCTGTTTGGCTAATATGTATGAGTGACAATTTTGTCCAGTGCATGTCCTCACTTCCTCCCCTTTTTTGTCCTTACTTTTGTTCTCCTGGTTATGGGTTTTCTCCTAGTTCTCTTACTTTCTCCTTCCTTCTTTCTCTTCCTTTTCCCTTTATACTTCTTCCTTGCCCTTATTTATGTCTTCATCTTTTTCCTTATTCTGAGCATCTCAGCTTAGTATAATATGTCTAAACTTAGAACAAAAATTTTAATATCCTTTTCTATAGAAAAATACCAGACTAATGCTTAATAGAGTGTTAAGTTTTACAACTTTCCACATAGAATCTGCAGAAGGGTTATGTAATGGTTACTCTTCACTATTGCTGTAAGGTAGTACCCAAAGTCAAACAACTTAAGGGAGAAATGGAGATTTATTCAACTTACAGTTCCAGAGGGGAACTAGATACAGTCTTTCAAGGCAAGGGAAGAGGCATGGCTGATTGAAGCTGGCAGGCAGGCTAAGCCACAGCAGACCTCTGTATGGCTGGAGCATTCCTGGAATGTCTCTTTCTGCTATATTCTGTGGTCTCTTTTATATGGTCCATTACTGGGAGGTTCCTATGAGAGCTATGAAGGTTCTGATGGGATCTAGGGTGAGTATAATCCCTTCAGGTGATCTTTCCAGATGTGATCTCAGCTGATCTTAGTTAACAGTAGGTGTGCGAAGTTGACACCCAGGATTACTGTCACAGGTTATAAACAGAGAATGTAAATGTAGACAGTAGTCACTCAGCCACTGAAATTTTCCCCAGAGAGGAGACGAGGACATGCATGGAAGGAGAAAGAAATGGCTACTAAATGGAAAAGCTAGGCAGTCATAGATACATATTTCTATAAACCTTCACTTAGCTCCCTGATTTTATCTAAACATTGGGGTCGCCCTGAGGGAGACTGAGATATGTCAGAACAAGGGCACATAGGTTGTTAACCCCCCCCCCAAAAAAAATCAGGTACTTGCAGATTTCTTTGTAGAGGATGCGACTCTGAGCTGATGCAGAACAGGAGAATCAGATGAGAATAGCACAGCTATGGTATGTTCACATAGCCATGGCATTCCCTACACGATGCCTGCACACCGGTCTGTTCTCTGGAGCAAGTACAGGGCCACTGCAATAGAACTGAAGGCTGGAGGCTAAGCAAGGGCCAGCACCTCACTGTCTGAACCTCTGTAGCCTTTGAACTACATTTTAATTTCTTTTCATCCCTTCCTATGTTGGTGTCTCCGAGGGAACTCCCACCTCCAGAGATTTGCTAAAAGCCTTATGTAGTTGTATCTGTGGCTAAGATTTATTGAGAGTGGTGTGGTGAGGACACACAGCTGGATCAAAAGGAGGAATGATAAGCTTAGGCATCCACATGTAGGTTTCCTTTGCATCTCCCACCCTCGAGAGAAATCTGGGAGTGCAGACCCACGGGACAAAAATGTTTGGGCCGTGCTTGCACAAGGAAGTCCACTGGACAGTCATCACCAAAGTCACGCAGGTGTGTGTCTAACACAGCCAGAGTCCTAGGCTCCCAGAAAGAAAGGTATTCCCTATATGTTGTGCGGTTTGCAGTAGAGGCACAGTGTCAGATGGCAGCCAGAGTACAGACTTGCAAGCAGGCATTTTTAAGATGACAGTCAGAGGATGACTGTATGAGCCTCCAAGCATTTGGTTAACCTCCAGTGCAGTTGTACGTGCAGCTACTCCCGGATGTGGATGAACTTTAGGCCATGTGGGAGTTGGGTCTTTCCTCTGAGTTCTGCTGTGCTGAGAACACACAGAGATGGCCGTGGGCTCAAGTTACATTCTCAGGTTCAGCAGCGAGGTGATCTGATACAGACTTCTTAGTCCCAAAGTCATGTCTGAGCTGGCGACTGCCTGGCCAGCTACTCTTAGCTCTGGCCAGGTTGTTTATGTTAAGACAATTGTGTAAGCAGGACAGGTTCATGATCATGATTAAGTGGCTTTCACTTGGTTTAGACTGCGTAATATTTAAGGTTCTGTTTCCACTACTCACTGCAAGAAAAACAGCAGCAAATTTTAGCTCACTTTCAGAGTTGTCATTCCTTTATAACTTTTTTTATATTGTAAACAAATTCAGTCATCTCAACTAATTAAAATGACTTAGTTATTTACTTTGGGATGACATCCCTGAGCTTTCAAAGAAGGGCTCCAAGACACGCAATGCCTCCTAGACCACTATTTTCTTCCACTAAAAAGTAAACTCCCACTATGTAGTCCCTGGATGTGGTTCCATTTGGGTAGTACTATCAAATATCATTGAACTTTCACCAAGGTGTGTGCTAAATGGAGGAAGCAACGGAAAATCAGTGGAGAGACAGAAATTGGTGGACTCATGTTTCACTGTCCATTTATATAAAAGGTGATTCCTGTGTAGTTTTCATCTCTCTTTCTCTCTCTCTGTGTGCGAGTGCATGTCGGCACACATGTGCGTGTGTGTGTGTGTGTGTGTGTGTGTGTGTGTGTGTGGTGTGTGTGTATAGGTATCTTTCATAGCTCATCATGTCTTTAGTTTTATGAGTGATTTTATTATGAAATGTGTATGTTTTAAAATCTGCAGTTGTATTAGGAGCTTGCTGACAATTTCAGTCATTTACTTTTTGTAACCATTTTATTTCCTGATTTCATACTAGATTAATGTTTGGTTTCCCCAACTTTTTTTCTGACCAACCAGTTTTTTCTGGATAGCAGTAGTCTGTTCATAATGGTTCACAGATCTGTTGCATGCAAGCCTTTTGTCTTTGTCCTCTGTGTATATGTGATGACATGCATGCTGGTTTGTGACTCATGAGTATCTTTCTATATACTCTTTCTACTTGAAGGTCATTTTTTTTAAAGGAAAATTATTTAATAGTTGACATAACTGATAAAGTATGATAAATATACTTATGTTTACCTAGCATTAGTGTTTAGTCAAGACGTTAAAAAAACTCTGGTAGCATTTATTATAATCTTGTATTTTTAATCAGTGAATTTGTTTCTTTGGACAGGACACATGCACTAAAAGTATGCTTTCAGATAAATATATAATGTGATTCCTGTTTTATGAATTCTATCTTTTCATGTTTCGCCACTCAAAGTCAAGGTCGTAAACATACTCTGCCTCATCCCAGCTCACAGAATCAAAGAGGTTTTTTTTTTTTTTAAATTTTGTTCATTTTGATCCAGGTATTAAAGTTATATGCCCAGTTTGAGATACCGAGCTTACTTGTGTGTTTAGCCTAGGTACGGAACCACATTCAAACTGTGATACGGATAACACTTGAAGTTTTTCCTTTTCTTTATTATAGAAAATGAAGAGGACAGTACAGATGAGGATGCACCTTTAGCCAGTCCAGGATCAGAAGCAAGGTAAGAGCTCTGGAAGACTGGTGAGGTGGCTCAGCACATATGATGCCTGCTTGCAACCTGGAGACCTGAGATCAGTTCTCAGAAGCCCATATGGTACAAGGGAAGAATTCTGAAAGCCACCATCTGACCCACACCCATGAGCAATAGCATGCATGTAGCATCTCTCTCTCCCTCTCCAAAATATATAAGTAAATTCATTAATAAGAGAGAAAGAAAGAACCTCTAAAACTTATTTCTGTAATTTTTAAAAATTTGCATCTTGCTACATTAATTATCGTAACATGGAAATAATTTTGAATGTTATAATCTAGATGATAACACCAGAAGCAGTAATATAGAAGCTAAGCAATGTCATGCTTAACTTTCATAAATTATGAAGTAAAAATATGGGAATATTTGATGAAAAATAAATTTTATTGGTTTTATCTTGATTTAAATGTTATTTGTGTTTTGTGTAAACATGTGACTTTTTTCATCACTGCAAATATAAATGGTATGTAATTTTCTATTATGTGCTTAAATTTGAGTTCATAGTCAATTCCTTGTCTACACACAGCACACTGTCTTCAGACCTTATGAAACTTTGCGGTGAAGTGAAACCCAAGAATAAGGTAGGGAGAAGCGAGATGCCAATGACCACTTCTCATTTTTCTCTCTGCTTTCACTAAATTGACAGGCTTCAGATTTTTCTCAACAGAATAGCAGTGGGCTTGCTTTCAGTCAAATTCTCTCATTTATAAGAAATTTAGTTTTCTGTTATATTCTCTTTTCATAACTGAAAAAAATCAGTGTGAAAATTCTCTGTTGAAGCTTAAGCCTTTCTGTAATCTTGCACTACTTCATCTTGATAAACTGTAGGAAGGAGCCTGACTCTTAAACTGCTGGTTACCCTGTAATTGACCCTGTAATAGTGTATAGTTTAAGTCTTTTAGATTTGTGTGATATTTTTGATTTTTTAACAGTTTAGTATGCTTCTTAGGTGTATCTTGTTTATTTTGATCAGTATCCTGAAGCAATTGACTATCATATTAAAACTCATGAAGCTATAATGTATATTGCTAGAAAAAGAAAGGCAGAGCCTCATTGACAAAGGAAATTAATGCTAGATAATTTTATATGTGAACATCATTAGAACAGAGGACTTTGTATCCATGTTTGGCTTTATGGTGGAAAAACATTAGAGTGGAGGAATGATAACTTAAAGCAGGAATAAAGTAGAAGATGGATGACATGGGATGGGGGGGTTGGTAGATCTTAAGCCTTTTGAGAAGTTTTTCCAGTGTTTCTAAATCTACGGAGGCCTACAAACAAAGATTTTATGCTAGATTTTAAGCATAAAATCTAGATTTTATGCTTTCAGAGTGTGGTAGGAAATTTTACATCATATGGCATAGATTGGCCTGGCCAGAGTGCCAGGAATCAGGATGGCACCCACAAATAATTGTCTGGGCCCTGAGTTGTGAGGAGGAAGGCTGGGTTTGTGAAGGAGGGCCGTGGGGAAAGGCAAGATAGGACAGGAGTCATGGCTTAGTTTCTGGGCAGGCACTCAGAGGGTCTCTGATCTAACAACATGTCAGTAGAATTTTAACAATTAAAATGATGCATCCTGATAGATATGTAGGAAACATGTGACCATTTGATGTAGTCCAGTAGTTGTGTTTGATACTAGATAAGTTGATTAAGGGACTGAAGATGTTGAAAAACCAAGAATTCTTGGAGTATTTAGTGTGTTTATTGAAAAATTATATTGCAAATTAACAAGATAGACCTAAGGTTCATGGTAGCTAATTAGACAATATAAGTGAATTATTTGACTTGATGTAGAATGAATGGGAGATGAGTCAGGGGTCACTGATTACTTAAGGAGAACACACCTTCATCTCAAGCAAATCGTCACCATTAAGTCTTGATGATTTATGCCCAAGTCTACCAGAGGTCACTGAAGGTCACTGAATTATCACAGCTGCTCTGTACCTTCCTGTTGCAGTGGGAAGAGCCGAGAGTGGGAAAGGTGGCTGCAGGACTTTCTCCTTCAGTATTTTTCTGATATCTGCTACTCTTAAACTGCAAGCAGTAATATGAGCTCTTTTTCATTCTTGGAAAAAAGAAGTTGAGCTCAGTGAGATGGAACGCCTGCCCTCTGGAGGATGCTTGCCCAATGAGACCCACAGTTCCCTGCTGATAGCTTTATGGTGCTGTCAGTCAACTCTCAGCACTAGCAGTGTGTTCATTTGGTTTCTAGGAATGAGTAAGAGAAGGAATTTATATTCTAGGAAAATAATTTCCACCTGCTTCACCAAATATGAGAAGCTGGTACTGTTGATATTGATTTTTTCAGTGGGCAGATTAAGCACGTTTGAGGTGTCAGAAGAAAAGGGTCATAATAATTGAAAAAAATTATACTAAATTGAATAGTTTATATCAAATTTATATTTGAATTCACTTGAGCTTCACGGTAATGGACGTTTTGTCTTAATTTCTTCTCATTCATTTCCTTTCCTTTTCCTTTCTCCTTTTTTCCTTTTCATTTCCTTTTTAATTATATTAAATTCCTTTCTTTTTAAAAGTAAATACATGTGCCAGAGCTGGTCACTTGTAAGAGTGCAGATCACCTTGTCTTTGGCTCCAGCTTTTCACTTCTATTTGATTGACTCCTGGTAGGTTGTTTATCATTGCTATACTTTCTATCTTGTTTGTGAAACAGGATTACTTGTCTACAGCTAATGTCCTATCATGGGTTTAGAAGGTTGAGAAGCTCACCTGGAACATTAGTGCAATCCAAATGCAGGCCAGCACAGCGCCCCCCCAAAGATCTTATTTGTCTGTAGTTCTGGCTTGTCACCAACTTCACACGCTGTTTGACACACCTCCAAGGGAAAAACACGCTTTATGTTTTTACCTATTTCAAACTAATATAAATCTCTGTTCCCTAATCAAGTTCTATGCATAAGTTTGCTCCTGATTGCTTTTCCTTCCATTCTCTAACTAGGCCCGAAGGAGAACCACCACTCAGATGGAGTTGCTGTATGCAGATAGCAGTGAACTAGCTTCAGACACTAGTACAGGCGATGCCTCCTTGCCTGGCCCTCTTACAGCTGTTGCAGAAGGGCAAGAGATTGGAGTGAATGCAGAAACCAGTGGTACTTCTGCTAGGGAAAAAGAGCTTCCTCCCTCATCTGGCTTACCTTCTAAGATAGGCAGCATGTAAGTCTGGCCTTGCTATACTAACTTCCTTTCTTTTGGCTTTTTTAATATGCATGTTTCCAATATCTTATTTCTATTAAAAATAATAGATATATCTGTGGTTTTCAAAGTTATTTCTGTTAGGCATTGTCTACCCTAAGTTTTGAATAGTCAAAATAATTTAAGATGAAATCTTTATTGAATTGGTTTGTTTTATCTTTTAAGTTTTAGAATTATCCTAAAGAGTTATAAGTTTCTGGATTATGAACTTTAGTCAAATGTATTCAGAAACACCTAAGTATATATATATGGACGCTTCAAAGATTTTCATTTGCCTCAGATTACCTATGTCTTAGTTTTAAGAGTCTAGCCAAGATATAAGTCTTTGCTAGCCCTTTATGGAAAAAAATAAATATTGATTAGAAACAGCATATTTTGAGTTTTCCCAGCTTTTTACCTTGACACTCACTGTATGCTAGGGATGACTGTCTACACAAAGTATTTTTATTCTCATCAAAGTGTTGAAGAAGAGGAATACTCTCCTTTCTGTGATATTCCAAACATTAAAACGCTTTGATTCAAAATAGTCTTACCTAGATTTTCTTTCTTTTTATTTTGAGAACAAAAAGGATTTCCCTGTACAGACTAGTATGTGCATACCCCCGTGTACATAAATTTCGATGGTCAGATTAAAATTGTTGTTATTTCATTTTAAAATATTTCAATGATTTTTTTTGCCAACTAACCCTCACATACATCCAGTAAGTAGTGGACAGTGTAAATACCTTTATTGAGAAACATTGCCTCAAAGCAGCACACACTCTATGACTGCAAATAATACACAGTAACCAACTCTTCTCCTTGTGTGTCTGTTCCCAAAGTGTTCTGCATTGTATGAAAGTCTCTCCATTAGCTTCCACTCAGGAACCCCATCTGTTGCCTTCACTTCCAACATTACTTTCTTGATGACAGAACTTCTTGCATGTGCTTGATGTGGCTGATGTAATTAACTGTTCATTGGATGCTGCTGATCAGCATTGCTGCAGTGTCAGTGCCTGTGTGATGAGTGGGAAAGACATGCTTTAAAGGTAGTGACATGGAGCTGAAGTGGATATTTAGCAACTTGCACGTGTTCAGCATTTAGTATGTCTTGAGTAGGGACTTATGGAACGTCAACATTAACTCTGTGGCCTGGAATCCACATTCAGGTAATACATCTTTTTGCATTCTATAAATATATCATTCATAAAAAATTATAGAAAATATAGATAATTACACTCCGCCTCTTCATGAGATACTGTAAGTTTCCATGAGTTTAGAAGGTTGAGTTTACATCTCTTTACAAGTATTCTGTTTTCTTTTTTTTTTTTTTAAGACAGAGTCTCATGTAGCTCAGACTGGCATCAATTGACTCACTATATAGTCAAGATTGATCTTGATCCCAAATCCTATGGCCTCCACCTCCCAAGTGCTGTTATTATCATACTAGATTTAGTCCTTACAGATTTGAGTGCTGGTCACATACTTGGTGCAGTAACTTTAATTATCGTTGCAACCATTTTCATTTTCTTGTGATTTAGATGACACAGGATTTCTTCTGACTAGAAAAATCATGCACATAAAATTTAGCTAAGTTTTTTCTTTTAAATAGAAATTATGAAAGTTTATTCTGGGAGTTTGGCTTTCTAATTCCTTAATTTTTTTCATATCAGTAGATGTACAATTTTTTTTTGCAATTAAAGTTCATCACTACCATTTGCAAAACTAATAGCCTGAGACTTCAATGAAGCAGCAGTAGCTCATTATGTAGCCCAGACTGCACAGGTGTAATTTTCTGCATCTTTTAAAGTCAGAGTCTCAAGAATAGTTGAGAAGTAGAAGAGTGGATCAAAGAAATCATTTAAAAACCAGGTGAATCTATAAATCGCTTCAGAAGCTTTTGGGGGTGCTTCCTTGTCTGTAATGTAAACAGTTCGGTCTTTCCTCCAAATCGTGTAATTTTAAAAGTAGCATGCTTTTTGATCACGGCTTTCAGATTTTTACCAGACAGTTTATCATTCCTGCCTCAGCCTCTCATTTGTTGGGAGTGGCAGGTATGAGTCACCACATCCATGATGGCAGGAACATATTTGTTATTACTAAAACATTCAAAATTGCTAAGGAGTATTTAAATCTAGTTTAGTAAAAAGAATCATATTGCCATTGTCTTTTGTGATGTCTGTTTTGCTATTTTTGTAATTTTGTCTAAATATTTTAATTATTAAATTGTGTTATTTCTCATATTGTGATATTCTCATATTTTTTCTCTTGTGAAACCGAAAAGATAATTTCCTTTCAGTTCAAGCAATTTCCAATGAAGCTTTGCTACTTATTCTTAAAATATTTATTCTAGTTATTCTGTGTTTACATTCAGAGATAATAGTTTTTCAATATTTAATATAATTTCTAATTTTAATAAAATGTACAATTTAAAATTTTATGCTTTTGCTAAACTTGTAGTTGTCAAGTTAACTAAAAATAAGTCAATCATCTTCTCTGCCACTTTCACTTTTTACCCCAAGAAACGTGCAACTTCATTGTCTACTAAAGCTTTTAGATTAATCTAGATGTACACACAAAAGATAATTAAAGAATCTCTTCCTGTTTTAGTTCCAGACAGACATCTCAATCAGAAAAAAAAATTCCAGAGCCTTCCCCTGGAACAAGGAGAAAGATGTACGAGAAGACAGAAAAGCCCAAGGCCAAGGAGCAGAAGCAGTGAGTCCAGTGCAGTGTCAGCTGCCAAAGGGGAGTGATGGTTGCCAGCATGTGGTCATGACTGATTCTCCAGTCAAAACAGTCAAGTGGCTTGTTGGCTTGGCTTTCTGGTCATATGTGTTAACTCCACTTGAGCACTTCTGGTCTGTGAGTTTTGGAGCAAAACTCTAGAGTGATAAACCTGTAGAGTCATCATGTTAATCATTCAGTGTGCCTGGAGTCTTTTCTTGTTCTTCTTTCACACTTTGTTTGATAGAATCCTCAATGGTTTCTTTGCGTTCATCTGAGGGTTAGCTAATGTAGCACTGGGTGATAGAATCTGCCAGTCCATTTCTCTGGTCATTTATAAATTGCAAGCACCACAGCATGCAGAAATGGAGAGGATTAGATCATTAATTAAAGAGGCCCAACCTCTGTCACTTCCCACTCCTTCCTCAGATTACCCAGGTAGTATGTATCACAGGCAGGTGGCAGATACATCCTACCTAAATAAATGAAATGCCCACCTTCATTTAATATTATTACTAATATTAGTAAATATTAGTGTATCTCCTTAAGGCTTTAAATTAAGTGCTTTTCTTCCCTCCCCTTGTACAAGGAAATGAACACTCTAATCACTTGCATAGCTGACTTGAGTGTCATACAAAATATCCTTGTAATTTTCCTTTCTTCGTATATCTTTAAAGAGATAATTTGCCTGTTACTGTTGTATCCAATGTCTCAAGAATAATTGCAAGATTATGGACTGGAGCAAATAAATAATTTAAAAATCAACTGAATGGAGAAGTTGCTTAAGCTCTTTGGTTATGCATATCTCTAAAGTAGCAAATTGGCCTCAATTCTAAATTATAAAATTTTAAATTCTATTTGCTGGTGGATATTGGTTTAGTATGCAGAATCTTTTGTGTAGTGCCATCTAGTGGCCAGCACCATACAATCTAGTGAAAAAATTTTAATTGCTTAGAGAGCATCTTATCTCTTTAAAAAAAAAAAAAAAAGAGGAGAGGAAGAAAAGAAGGAATTCTTTACTGCAAAGCTTTTTAAAAAAGCATGTTTCTATAATTTTCTAACAAAGCGTAACCGATTAAAGCCACCTGTTCAATGTTCTTTTCTCTCGCAGCTCAGATTCTGGAGCGTCAGAGGCTAGTCTCTCCCCTCCTTCCTCCCCACCAAGCCGGCCCCGTAATGAGCTGAATGTTTTTAATCGCCTTACTGTTTCTCAGGGAAACGCATCCATTCAGCAGGATAAGTAAGTCACTGTGAAAGAGAGCCCAGCTTCTTACCCTCCAGAACAGGCTGTGGAAACATTTAACCATCTGCTTGGGAGGTGGAGTCTGATTAGTAAATTCTCCCCATGCTCTGTGTTTTTCAAATGGAAAGGAACTGTATAGCCCAAATTAGAGAAAATGATTTTCCTGCTGAACATTATTCCCTGCCATAGACTGCATTGCTCTGTTTTCAGTACTTGTCTTACCTCTTCTTGTGCAAGTAAATTAGAAATCAAAAACCTTTGAGCACTTGAAGTTATTCCTTGCTATTCCTCAGCTTCTGAAAACCACAAAACTTCTAATCCTGACAACCCATGTTGAGAAGTAGCCATTTTCTTCCCTTCTTTTCTCTTTCCCTCCCTCCTTTCATTCTTTCCTTTCTTAACTTTTTGTAGGTACAGCAACTTACAAAACCTACTATTTTATTCATTTGGTTGTTCTATATAAATACACCATAAAACTTCAGTAGTCGTGTTCATGGAATAGGAAAGTATTCGTATGGATGGAGGATGGAGGGCAGGGGACGTTAGAGGGATGTGGAGAATGTAAATTTTTGTCAGTCAGAAATGGGAAAATATCCCCATATTGATCCAGAATCTTTCTTGCAAGAATTTAGTACTAACATTGTTGCCACAAGGTATTGTGATTGTATCTGATTTGTCTGCTTGGAGTTTGAAAGTAACTGTGTCTGTGCTTGCTATCCATTTTGCTGATCCCTAACTGTGTTACCGTCCTGCATGCATCAACCAGTCTCAGATTTATAGCATGCCATTTAAGATCTGTAGCGTAGTTAGGCTGCATTAAATGGCTCTATAAATGTTATCACACTTACCATTTGGAAATAACTTTTAATCTATTTTATTTATAAATTATATATTTTGTTGGATTTTAATATGTCCATAGATGGCATGTCCTTTAAATTGTGTTATTAAACAAAAACAGTCTTTAGTATCATCAAACCATTAGCTCAGGAAAATAGCACATGATGATTATCTTTAGGAAAAACATTTTAACTTTTATCTACTCTGTAGTCACAGTAGTTATAAAATTTTCTGTCACAGCAGGTGTGGTGGCTCACAGGTGTAATCTGTGTTCCCAGCATTCAGAAGTGTGGACCAGGAGGATTGCTATGGGGTTGAAGGCACTCCTGGGCTACCTAGTGAGGTTCGAGGCAATTCTGAGCTATAGAATGATGATCTATCTCAACAGTTTTTTTTTTTTGGTCAGTTTCAATAATCCTGACAATCATCTATTGTTTCATATCTCATTGCTATAATATTTTATGAGCTGCCACAATTTGACTTTATTGTCATCTTTTCAAAAAAATTTTACTCTTAGAAAGAGTAGGGAAGAGAAAGGAAGAGAAAGCACGCACATGAGTACATCCAGAGGTCAGAGGATAACTTTCAGAAGTCAGTTTTTTCTTTCCACCGTGCAGTCTTCTGGAGTGAACTCAGGTGTCAGGTGTGTGAGCAGGTGCCCGCTGAGCATCTTGTCAGTCTCCGTTGTCATCTTTATAAGCTGAAATTTTGAATAACTAACTTTTCACTTTCAGAAATCCCCACTTTCCATATGACCCTTTCTGTGGGGCTCCTCTTGGAGACCACTGTATTTCCCTGGTGGGATGCACAGTGCTCCCTGTAGGTACTCACGAGTCTCATTCTCCCAGGATGGCTGTACAACCTGAACAGTAATACTAGCTAGACTTACTGCCTGTGTTGGAAGTTCCCAGTAGAGTTGATAGTATTTTGCCTAATTATAACTAGCTATATTGGGGAGGGGAGGAGAGCTTCATTAAGAGAACTCAGTGTTTTATGAAATGAGTTAAAACCAAAGATTATAAAACATTTGAGCAACTTACTTTTTTTGCAAATATACAATGTATTTGTGAAAATTTCTGGGTTCTGTATCTAAGATAACTATCAAAATTAAATTCATTAATAGTTAGGAAATTGGAAAATTCCCCCAAGTACTTAGCAAATAAGTAGGGTAAACCTTGAAGAAATACAGCTCATGTACTTGGTTTATTCCTCTTCAGGACTGAGGTTTAGAATTGAAGATAGATTCTTGGGTTCCCAGTAGGTAGAAAGAACCTTAAAGTCTTGGTAGAAGACCCAGATTCTAATTTCTTGCTCCTATCCAGTGTAAACCGAGAAGCACCCATTCTATTTGTGTTATTCATGCTGTTGATTTTCCAGTCTAATGTCAGAATCTTTGCCTGTATTGACATCTGTATTCTTTTCCTCATAATTCTAACTCTTCCACTGTAGGTCTGATGAAAGTGACTCCTCTCTGTCGGAGGTACACAGGTACTTTCTGTCTTTCCTGCGTTCTTAATTTCTCCGATATTCTAAACGCTTCTAGAAATTCTAAGCAAATCTCATGTTTTTGTTGCATGAATTACTTGTTATAAGTCACGTGAAATTATCAATTTTATTTTATTCAATTTTAGCATATTTTGTGAGGTTATCTTGTAGAAAAAGCAATCGTAAGGCCTTTGTATAAAAACTTAGAAGTTTGACATTTATTTCCTGTTTAAATCTGAGTTTTTTTCTGTAAAAGGTGTCACATTTCACAAATATCTATGTCAAAAGGGTTTTATTTCTCAGTGATAAGTATTTTTGTTACTTAAGAGTCAGAATTAGATAGGAATTCTCTCTCGTTGTTTTAATAGTTTTTAGGTAAAAAGTTAATTTTATACAGGTATACTAGAATATAAAAAGGGCACTTTCATGCCAAAAATAGAACAAAAAGTAGAAAATAAAGGAACTTTTTAAAAAGATTTTTTTAAAGTGATAGATAAATGTAGTTTTAAAAACTATAGCACTACATTTTTTTAAGGTTATGGATTTCTAGGGCCCTTAATCTCTTTTCTTTTTGTCTTTCCCTTTCCCTTCCTCTTCCTCTTCCACTACCCCTTCCTTTCCCCCTCCCTTCTGCTTATCCTTTTCTCCCTCTTTCCACTTGTTTCCTTTGTTCTGTTGCCATTTGTCTCAGCAGCAGCAAATTCCCCAAAAGGTAGGCAGGGGAAGGGAGAAGAATTAATCTCTCAGTTTTATAAGACTTCATTGGTGGTTTGCATGGAATAAAAACAAATATTTTCTTCTTTAGGTCAGATTAGTTGTAGAAATTTGCAATGTTCAACTTTAACTTGAAAGAACTGTTCTAAAGGCCATATATTTCCGAATGTGAGTTGATTAATTAGCATAGAATAAAAAGAAATGCCTTATAGTACATCTCCAGTGTCTATATTTTTGTTTCATATTTGGTGTAATGACATAAAATATTAACTCTAATAAAACATTAACCCTAAGTCTGAATATTTGTGAACAGTTTAAAATGAATAATAATTGGTTTTAATTTTGAGATTATTTTTCTTCAGAAGACTGAATAATCAGTGGTGTTAAAACACATGAGAATGGCAAAAAGCTCCTGCTTCCCAGGAGGTTAAACATATCACTGGGGCCAGATTTTGAATTCTTTCATAATGTGGCTTCTACCATGACAGCTTTGTGCTGGTTAGCTCTCATTAGTGGGAACCTGAAGGAAGGCGGCTTTGAAAACACAGGTTACTTAGCTGATTAAGGTATAATTTTTCTCTTTGTATTATTTGTATCATTAAATTAAAACAGCTCTTGGGCACTTAACATCCCTTTTTTAAATTAAAAACCTTTGCTGACTAATAAATTTGCATTTGAGAAGTTACAGTCACAGTCAGCTCCATAAGAAATCATACATTTTAAATATTTGAACTAGTGTTTGTCCATTGGATGGCACTTTTCCATTGCACCTTAAGATATATAGTACCTTGTATCAGTAATTCAAAGTGACAGGGTCAGACTTCTGAGGGGGGGTTTCCCCCATTTCAGTTTTAATTATGTTTAAATTCTTACATTAAGTTCTTTATTAATTTCAATCATAATATAAAATTGTACATGTAGGCAAATAATACCATGGATAATCATATATCTGGTGATAACAGTTCCTGGAGTCATTTCTAATAATGTGGAACTTCTTTTGCCTGAAAGTGAAAAAAAAATGATAACAAGACCTTCAGTATAAAAGTTACTTTTTAATGGACCCTAAGTTTACTCTTTTATATTTCTGATCATTATTTTCACCAACTTTCTTTAGCTATGTGGGAATATAATTTAGATCTTTTTATATATAACACTCTGATCCATCCTTTTAAACACACATTAAAATGTATACTTTAATAGGTCCGTTTTTTGTCTGTTCTTTACGTTGGAAATGCTCCAGTGTCTTAGTGTTCTTAGAACACAGCATCTAGAGCTACAGTCCTCTCTAGATGCGCCAAGGCAGAGTGTGGAAGGCCAACACCTTCTGACATTTTTGTATCTTGAAGCAAGCATTGGTAGTCTTGGTAGAAGAATCTTTTCATCTATTATTCAACAGATGCAGCCCTTTAGCTTTTTAGACATATGTTCTTGTTGATCCTTTTTTTCTGCTTGTAAAATGCTATTCTATCCTGGATTTAAATGTTATGATTAAGTTTTATTCACTGGTTATGTTAGAGCTACATAGGTGCATAGCATAAAATAAATGACTTTTTTGTTTTTGAGACAACAATATAACGTCCAGCTCTTCAATATTGTTAATTTAATTGGCATGCCATCTTTGTCTTTAGAGCCAGTTGTATTAAATGCCAAAGATCTTCCATATTAGCTCTTTAGTCCCCTATGGGACTTTACTATATCAGTTCCATTTTTACCCCAGCTGTCCTCAAGGATATCATCTGAAAAACATAGTGTATGAGTTGTACTGGATCCAATGTACAATGTATACACAGCATTCCTCTTGTTTCATATGTTTTAACCCGGCAAAGAACTCCTGCCATGAGATTGATGAGACCATGTCATGTCTTACTGATATTTATTGGATCTTTAAGTGTGTTTATAATGATTTGACTAATATTTTTCCATGTGAGAATTAATCAGAAGTTTTGACACATCTATAGTTTCTGAAATCTTTTTGTCCCCCTTTTTGATCTTTTTAATGTCTTAGAGTATTGGCAATAATCTCTTCTCTATAGTAGCATATATTTTCAGAATACTATGAATAATTTAAAAACAGAAAGTTCTGAGATTGTCTTTGGAGGAGTCTCAGCTGTCAACACCCATGCAGCTTAGGCTTCTCTTATCATCATGTCTGCCTCATGCCTCTTAAAGCTTGCCTGTCACAGAAGGTGGAAACAAGACAGTCTTGCTTTAATGCAATATTTATCCTAATGTTATGCCATCTGCCTTTTGTAGATATATTGCTGCATAACTTTATTTCCTTCTCTGAGCTACAGTACATTTGAGTGACAGATTTCCATTCTTAGTTCATTCTCATCTTTATCCTTCTCCAAAAGATTAATTCAGACCTTATCTTAAACCCACTTAGGAAAGGTCAGACCTTGGACATAGCCTAGTTTTGGGAAGTAGAAACTCCAGAAATAGTAAATATATGAGAAAGCTCCCTAAATAGCTTCACCGCTGCTTAAAGTTTTAATATAAAGTCTTCGACATTTTTTTCTTTAATTTGCTGTATTTTAGTAATCCTCCCTTAATTTTCTGTTTATGCAATCATTCCTGTATTTTCTTTAGTTTTTGTGCGAAAAGTGCTTTCTATGTGGTTAAAGTGGTATGTGTGAAACTTCCTTCAACATTCTTTATGGCACAGAATTCCACCCTAGCCATGACACAGTATCGTGCATTTTTGTTATTCATCATTTCTACTTCCTTGTTTGTCAGAATAAGGAAGAGTTGCTAGAGAGACAAAATTGTTAACAAGAAAATCCAGATATAGTGTAGACTTTGCAGAACTAATTGCTAGCAGATACCTAATTAGTTTCTGCACTTCATCACTACGGCTTAGCACTTTATCTAAGTTCTTTTTGTTATTAAAAAAAAAAAGGCAAGAAAGGGGTCTGGATTTCCTTACCAATTACTTATGAAATCTTTTTAAAATAAGTGGGGAAAGTAACCTGGTCTTAAAATAGAGCTATTGAAGTAAATCTTTGTTTCTCCCCCATCTCAGGGGCATAATCAACCCATTTCCTGCTTCCAAAGGAACCAGAGCATCTCCTCTTCAGTGTGTTCACATAGCTGAAGGGCATACAAAAGCTGTGCTCTGTGTGGATTCTACCGACGATCTCCTCTTCACTGGATCAAAAGGTGCCAGCAGTTATCCAATGCTGATATGTGTATATTTTTTAAAAAACTTTATAGCTTTCTGATTGGACTCAAGACCCGCTTGTAGAATAGTACCCATCCCGGTTACGGTAAACTAGCACAAGAATCTAAGAAAAGGGAAGGAAATAGATCAGTAGGGAAGAACAGCCAATGAACCTGTAGGTAGGAAAACAGTACATCAAACTGCTCTGTAGGCAGCTGTTCTTATACCCATAGAATGGGAACTCACAGTGGATACCTTTGGTCTAAAATTGGATGAGTAAAGAGAAATGCATATATCAGTGGGGTGGCCTGAAGAGAGGTAATTTTTTTTTACTATGGAGGCCTGAGCCCCCACAGGAGTAGACAAGCCAGAGTGAATCCTGAAGTCCGTAGAAGCATACAGGCAGAAGGGTTGGAAGGAGTGGGAAAAAACGGGGAAGGGAAGAGAGGGGATGGGAGGGAGGGAAGCTGGGATGAATACTCAATATGCTTGTAAAAGTAGAAAAAAACAATAAAAATGGAGGGAAAAAGAAATAAAATAACAGTAAAAAATTTAAATTTTTAAAAAGACTGTGAAAAAAATCAAATTATCCTGGTGGATATCTGATGTGCTGGTTTAGCACCTAAGTTACATAAAATATGCTTAGCAGGGAAGAAAATACATCCACTGTTTATATTTCATGAATACAATAATGAGAGGATGTATCACCTATAAAGAAATTGACATCTCCTCTATGCAAGGGTCTGGATTTTGAAAAACACATTGGATAAGTGATATATACCATTATGTACATACAGTGTGTTAAAATAAGAATTAGCCACTACCATTTCTTATTAACAGCAGAGATTGTGAGACAAACATCTTGTTTAATTCTCACAAAACCGCAGTCACACACACACATTGTATTCTCCTTTTGCAGATGAATGAACTCAAGGTTCAAGAGATTAAAATAATCTTCTTGTTTTAATTTAGCTAGTAAGTAGGAGATTTGGAAACCCAGATGGTCTGTCTCCACTCTTGCACATTGCTTTCTGTGGTTCAAAAACCTAGAATCATTTAGGGTGAAGCCATAATAGGTTGATTTTGTCATGACAGGTGAAGGTAAATACCAAGAACAGCCTTAGCTGAGAATGTAAGATACCAATGGGAGTAAGCCTGGAAACAGTCCAGTTGGGTGGGAAAGTAAAATACACGTAAGAGTTTTGGGGAGTGATGCAAAAAGAAATGTGTAGGAATTTGGGGAGTTAGTAAAAGGTTTTTATTTTTAAAGAGATATTCCAGATAAAATTTCATTTTATTAGCAAACCTTTCTTGCTCATTTTTTAGAAATCTCCTGTAGTATTTCCCTCCTTCTCCTTTTATATGTTGTAAGAAGTTAAACATGTGAACATAAGCTCTTCTTCACCTTCATCTGTTGTGCATGTGCCTTGCCCATGAAGTTATTGCAGAGTTCAGGATGTACATATGATGTCTATTGCAGGGTAATTGAATAATTGCAGTCTTCCTTTACTGTTTCTTTTTCATAGGAGAAAATTGTCTAAATAATTTACTGTTAAGAGCACCTAAAGTAATTCTTACTAGCATTATTTTCTGTGTTTTTGTTTGTTTTAGATCGTACATGTAAAGTATGGAATCTTGTGACTGGACAGGAAATAATGTCACTAGGCATTCATCCAAACAATGTTGTATCTGTAAAATACTGTAATTACACCAGTTTGGTCTTCACCGTATCCACATCTTATATTAAGGTGTGGGATATAAGAGACTCAGCAAAGTGCATCCGAACACTGACGTAAGTAATTTAAAAACAGCAAAAGAAGAAAATGTTTTTTCTTTTCTTCTATTTTTTGTAAAATAAGAAAATATAGAACTGTGTACACATTTTAGATTTTTAAAAATATCTATACCTGTTCCTCAGAGGATGTTAAAGTGTCAATAAAAATATAGATAAAGGTGCACATTTGCCAATCTGCTGCAACTCAGTTCAGACAAGTAAGAGGTCTCATATATACCTTACTGTGTACATTTCCACTGTTCTATGCAAACTTGACTTGTACAAGTGAGAGAACCCCCTACATCTTCCCTCTCATGCACACTTCCACCAGCACATGTCTACTTAGCATGTATAAGCAGGAAGTCTCCAGACCTCCTGCCTTCTGAGCATACTACTGCCACTCCACAACAACCCAGCTGTTTTCCAACTTCTTACTCCTGTGTACTTTCCTGCCTGCTATATTGCACTGACTTGACTTTAACAGATAAGTCTCCATTTCATCTGTCTTCTATACATACTTACACTGCTCTGTGCCAACCCAGAGGTCTGTATACGACTCACCTCCTATGAACATTTCTGCCTCTCAGCCTGCACTCCAATCAGTCAATCTAGACATCCCTAAACCTGCTGCATTCCACATTGTCAGCTGAGCACCTGTACTGAGCTCTTTGTTTATGCCACAGATAGTTCTTATTGTCACTCACTCTGGGACCTGATGCCCACCATTTGAGGCCTTGCAGAATCTGCTGTTCCTATAATCTGCTGGTGAGGACAGAAATCATGCCTACCTTTCTTAAACTAGGAATGCCTTAGTTGTCCCACTCATGAATCAGCACTGAGTGGCCCAGATCCTAGCTGATTCAAAAACCTGCCAAGCTGGGTGACAATGAACAGAACTCCAAATATGCACATGACTCATATGTGATACCCAGAAATTGTGAAAATATAACATGAAAAATCAAGATACTTTGTTTCTCCTACACTTCATTAAAGTGGCTTCTAATGAGAGCAACTCAGAGGACACTCAAGACAATGAACTCAATGGAACAGCTATATGTGTTCAAAGACTTCAAGGCATAAATAAATGCTGTAAGGAAGACCAAGACACAGTTGAATGAAATTCAGAACATGAACACAGAAATTAAACAGTTCTATACATGTATTAAATGTTCAGTACAGGAGTACTGAGGAGATGACTCAACTGTTGGCTGCACAAACAAAAGAATCAGAGTTTAGATTTCCAGATCCCACATGAAATGATGGGTAGGTGTGGCAGTCTAGTATAACTGCACAGTTGAATGAAATGGAAACAAACAATACAAAATATATGAGCTATAATGAAGACAGTTCTAAGAAGGAAGTTTATAGCTCTAAATGTTTACATTTTAAAAAGTGAGAACGCAAGTAACTTAATGAACTTTAAGGCCTTGGAAAAACAAAAGCAAATCAAGCCTTGTAACAGTAGATAGAAGATAGAAATAATTAAGAGCAGAACAGAAATTAATGGACTAGAAATGAAAAAATGCAAATAATGAAAAGATGATGTTCATGGAAAAGATGAACATTTACAAACTTATAGGCAAATTAACCAAAACAAAAGAAAACCCAAGTTAGCAAAACTAGAGATGTAAAAGGAGATTTACAACAGATTCCAGTGGAATTCAGAAAATCATAAGGAAATGCTTTAAAACCCATGATCTAGTAAATAGGAAAATTAAAAAGAAATGGATGAAATTCTAGATACTTATGTCCTATCAAAATTCAACCAAGGGTAAGTAAATAAATAATCAGCAGTGAGATTGAAACAATAAACATATTATCAACAGAGAGTAAAGCCAGAATAAGGCTTTACTGCAGAATTCTACTGTACCTGTAAAGAAGAACTAAGATACATACTTCTTAAGTTACTCCATAAAGTAGAAAAGGAAAGAATGCTAACAAACATTTTAAGAAACCAATATTACCTTGATACCAAAATCAGGCACACACAAAAAAATTTCAAACTGGTTTTCCAATGAACATAAATGCAAAAATTCTCAATAAAATAGTTGCAAACCACATTCTTGATCACATCAAAAAGACATGATCTTGAGCAAGTTGACTTCATTTGAGAAATTCAGATATGGCTCCACATGTAAAAATAATGACCATAATCCATTGTATAGATAAACTCAAAGACTGAAATTATATAATGAAGACATGCTGACTATCATTGCAATAACATGAAGACTTTTGATAAAATTCAACATTCCTTCATGATAAAAGTCCCAGAGTAAGGATGGAGAGACGGCTTAGGGGTTAAGACTGTTTTACAAACAGAAGGTCCTGAGTTTGGATCCCCACATAAAAACGCCAGAAAGAAATGGTATAATGGTGGTGGCCTGCACTTCGGCTCTGGAAGGTGGACCTTGGAAACCAGACCAAAGCAAAGAGAACAATCACTCTTGGGCCTCCATAGGGCACACATAGTGCCCTCTGATTCACACAACAAGACACATATATACATACACAGAAAGAAAGAAAAATAAGAGAGAGGAAGAGAGAAAGAAAAAGGAAGTATGGGAGTAGCTAGGTTTACAAGAAGTATACTTCAGCATAAGAAAGGCTGTATATAACCTGTCACTAGCATCATGCTAAATGGAGAAAAACTTAACGGCATATCCTTTAGTAATCAGGAACAAGAGAAAGATTCCCACTCTTTGTTGCTATTCAATATAGTGCTTAAAATCTTAGCTAGAGCAAAGAGAGGGGAATAAAAGAAATACAAAAGAAATTATAGTAACCCTATTCACAGGTGATAGCATTCTCAAGGTAAGAGACCTGAAATCGAGTAGCTAATGCTAAATTTTAATAGATTGCTTATGACTTAATGTCCTAGAACTTAGAAAGGAAAATGTTTAGAAGATTTCATTTTATAAATATATCTGAGGAAACAGGAATGATCTATTAGTATTTTTTCCAGTTGCTCTAACACAATACCTGATCAAAGCAGCCTAAAGAAGGCAGGGTTTATTTCGGCTCATGCATAATTTAAGAGTACAGTTCATGATGGCAGGGAATTCATGATGGCATGAACTTGAGGCTGTTGACCACACTGTGTTGATAGTCAGCAATGAAAGCTGGTGCTCAGCTCTTTTTCCTTTTTTATTAATCCAGCCCATGGAATGGTATTGCAGTAAAGATAGGTCGTTTTACTTCATTTCATCTAGAAAATACCTTAGTGACGTGCCTAGAGTCTGTCCTCTCTAGTCTGCCCTAATGTCTCACAGTTGTTCCCAGAGGCTTGTATTTTAGGCGATTCTCAATCCTGCCAACTGTTTAGCTTGTTAGTACAGAGTAAATATTTTTGTACATAGTAAATACTTTTTGAAGTACAGAGTAAATATTTTTTGAAGCACAGCCCACAAGTAACTAAAAGGGTCCCAGTATCTTTAATCCTAAAAGGGAATATATACAATGAGCAAGCCAGTCTAGCAATGGGCATCTGAAAACTGCACTTGATTGAGTTATCTTTATGATACTTTATCGCCTACTGAGATTTTATCTTTAACATATAAAAATTTTTGAAATACCTTTTAGTCATCACCAGTTCAAGGCTTGAGATTTCTAGCATCATAATAAACATACTCATGAGTCTTAAAACATGTCGGCCTGGCTTCTTCATTCACTTAGCCAACATTTATTCCTGGGTGAGACTTCCTGTTGGGCGCTGAGCTAAGCACTGTGTGTAGATCCATAACAACACATATCTCCTGTTGCTATGCACAGTCAGACTCCTAAGAGTTTAGGAAACTATAACCCCAAGTCATGTTGGAAATGTGACTTGTCTTGCTTTGTTTTGTGTCTGATAAAGGTCTTCGGGTCAAGTTACTCTTGGAGATGCTTGTTCTGCAAGTGCCAGCCGGACAGTGGCCATTCCTTCTGGAGAGAATCAGATCAATCAAATTGCTCTAAACCCAACTGGCACTTTTCTCTACGCTGCCTCTGGAAATGCTGTCAGAATGTGGGATCTTAAGAGGTAGAATTTTTTGAAACCGTACCTCTTGCATATAGCAAATGCATCTTTAGGTTCTAGTAATATTAATGCTTATGGAATCTAATTTTTGTAACCTCAGAAGTCAACATAAATCATAGTTTTACATTTTTTATTGTTTATTATTTATTCAATTGTGCATGAATGTGTGTGCGCGTGTGTGTATGTATGTGTGTGTGTATAGAACCACGGACGAATTCAGGAACCACCATGGACGCCTCCACCTCCTCTTTGTTTACTCTGCCCCGGGATTCACAGGCTCCGCCCTACCAGGACCAGAAACGCAGGCCGCCCCCGCTTCTGCCCGGCGTCTATACGTGGGGTCTAGGATCCGAACTCAGGACCTTCCGCCTGCAAGGCAGAGGCTTAACCCCTGAGCCACCTCTCCAGCCCCATAAATCATAGTTTTTAAGCAAAACACTGTTAAATGTTTTCATTTAAGAATAATTTTATTTATTTTTTGAGCATTTCATGTGTGTGTGTTAGGTATCTTGATAGTATCTACACTCACTCTCCCACCTATCTCCACTTGGCCTCCAGTATATTCCCTGCCTTCATGCCTTTTACTTATTTATTTTTAATAACCCATAGAGTACTATTGGTACTACTGCATGTGCCTGATTGTAATGCCATCAGGTGTAGCATGGGCATCCTACTAGCAGCCACATCCCAAAGAAAAATGACTTTCCCTTTCCCAGCAGTCATTAGCTACCACAGCTCCTCGGCTAGGGATGGAGCCTAGTAAGCCCTCCCTATCTGTACTGGACTGTTGAGTAGCTGCATCTTGTGTAGGTCTAAATGTCTCTTCTTTCCCCATAATTTCTCTTTCTCAAATGCTGGGGAAAACAGTGAATGGAGGAAAAATAGTTATGGTAAATCATTATCCTTATATCTGTCTCATGATTGTGTTATTAGGAAGACCCAACTTGAAGCAATTATTCACTTAAATATTTTAGTTTATGAAATTAATGTTATAGCTTTGAGCATCAGATATATATGATGAAATACTAAGTCTTTTAAAAAGTAAAATGATGAATTGAAATGTAAAACATTTCATATTCCTACTTTATTTTTATTTGCCATTAGATGTAAATGTTCATCCTTTAGTATTTATTTTAGGTTCTTTACTGTTCCTAAAGTATTTCCAACAGAAGAACATTCATTTCTAATTTGATAAATATTTACTCAGCACCAGTATGGCAAGTATTGTTAAGAGTAACGACTGAACAAAGCACTTATGGCTCCTTTCCTCTGGGTACTCAGCGGAACCCAGGACAAAGGCAGTGATAGATTCAGAGTTCAGTGTTACTGCCCACCATGCTGTTGCTGAGGACCTCAGCTACTGCCGTTCTGAAGCACCTTCACAGTGCTTTGTGACTGCTTTTATTAGAACACACACAGAAGATACACACACAGAAGATGCAGTGTCAGATACAAAGGAGGTTACAAAACATGACTCCTTAGAATCACAGACAGAGAGGAAGGTTATCATACTTTGTCCACAACATTGTGGGTGCAGATGTGCAGACATCCTATCCCTGGAGTCTCTGGCCAGTCAAGGTCTAAGAAAGTCTGTTAAGTAGTGGACAAGATGCCATTATTTCTAAGGAACTTGAGGGGAGGTAACATATCCCCTATAGTTAGGGACTGTAGTGCTCTTGACCAGAAAGAAATTTTCAGTGCTAGGTAAAGTGGATACTTAATTTGAAAAATTTCATGTGGATACAGTAGAATTCCTAAAATTCAAAAGCATAACTGAGAAAGTGTTATGTATGATTCATAGATAAACAAGAAGGTAAAATCACAGTTTTGAATACTATGTTGGTAATAAAAATATAGAAAATTGAAAACAGTGTTAGTTCATAAAAATTTTTAAAATGATAAGGACATTGATTATTCTTTTTTTTTTTTTACTTCTTCCACTCATACAAAGTTGATAAGTACCCCATTCCCCTCCCTCCCTCCACCCCCTCCCTGGATCTCCTTGCTCCCTCCCCCCTTTTTCTTTTCCTTTCCCCCCTCCATCCCTTTCTCCCAGTGCCCCCCCCCATTCCTGGAGCATCCTTTAGTGTGCATGTCTGATTCCTCCTTTCTGGTGAGGTGTAAGGACTCAGTGGCATTGCCTAGAGCTCTTTTTTGTGTTCCCCTTTAGTATAGGAACACTATAGTGGCTGTTAATCCCTTGTCTCTAAGAATCCTAGTGCCTGTGATCCACGCTAGACTTTGGGAGTTCAATGATATGTTGGTAATTGCGCAGGTCATGGAAGGTCCTATTATGATTACTTCGGCCCTAACTTGTATGGAGTATCTTGCATATCGTTGCTCCTCCCCATCTTTAGGCTCTTACAATCTTACTGCCCCTTCTTCCACAAATTTCTCTGAGCTTTAGGATGGGGAGAGATTAGGCTGGCTTGGTCAACAAGCCATAATTCAAAAAATCAGAGATATTGATTATTCTTAAACTATGTATTTGACCTGTGTCACTCACAAAGGAGAATGGTCAGTGTCATAACACAAAGTAGAAGAGACACTAGATTTTATTATACTGATCCTTTGAAAATAATTTGATTTCAGTTGCATGATTAAATATAGATTTAATAAAGTAATGAAAAGGAAAGTTTTTAAGAAACTTATAATATTAATATCCTAGGATAAAGTTATAGTTGTATTTCAATAACTTGATTTGGGTGTAGATCTGTGACACAGCTCCATTGTCATCTGCTGACAGTTGACCTCATTTGTTGTCTGTCTGTCTATCTATCTATTATCTATCTATCTATCTATCTATCTATCTATCTATCTATCTATCTATCTATCATCTATCATCTATCTCTATCTCTCTCTATGTTCTGTCTATCTACAGTAGATAGGTATTGTTTATTAATAGGGTCTTCCTTTATTTCCCAGAGTGGTCTCAAACTTTTGAGCTTACTTGAGCTACCCATTCATCCTCCTGAGTGCTAGGATTACAGACTTGTACCAGTAATGCATGACTGATTGCATACAATAATGCATGACTGATGTCATGACTGATATCCTATCATTTCACCTGATTGATATCTGTACTGGTCATTTTAGTAACTTAATAATGATCAATGAAATAGATAACCTATTTTATGATATACCTATGTGTACATATATGTAGATATATGTGTATATAGGGACATACATGTGTATATGTGAGTGTGTGCATGTGTTGTGTAAAAATGTGTACAATCACGTAATCCCACTCTCTGTAGTTTCATTTATTTTGCAAATAGTGATATTGTTTTGTTAAAATACAAATTGAGTCTAAAAGCACTAGCCATATGTCTGTCATAAATTCAGATATTTTACAGATTAAAGTTGACCTAGGCAGTTAAGATTAGCCTTTAGGAATTTCTTAGTTTTTTTTTTTTTTTTTGGTTTCTCCTTAAATTGTATTAATCAGCCTTGGATTAACTTACTTAGCCCTTTCCCACTTCCATTAGAGAATATGTTTACTCTAACCAGAGCTTCAAGAAGTAGAGCTGAAATTAAAAAATATAATACATGAATAATTGTATGAACAAGTAGGGATTATGTTGAGTTTTGTGTTATGCTATGAAATGTTTTAATAGTCTTTTCTGTTCTCTTGAAAGGTTTCAATCTACAGGAAAGTTAACTGGACACCTGGGTCCTGTTATGTGCCTTACCGTAGATCAGATTTCCAGTGGACAAGACCTAATCATCACTGGCTCTAAAGATCACTACATAAAGGTATGTTTGAAGTATATTGCTCCTTTCACTTTGCCAATTTTCTGGTTCACATTTCCTGCCCTTTTGGAGTTTTTTCATAATCATTTCTTTATTTATAGCTCCTGATTTTGTACTGTGTTTTGTTTGTTTTGACACAGGATCTCATGTAGTTTAAGTTGGATTTTAAACTTGCTGCATAGCCAAAAGTTACTTGAACTTCTGATTCTTCTGCCTCTACTTCCTAGAGCAAGGATTAAAGACATATGCCACCACATTCAGAGTTTTTGTTGTTTTGTTTTTAGTTTTTTAATTTTTTTTATTATTTTTCTAATTTTACAAGCATATTGAGTACTTATCCCTGCTTTCCTCTATCCTCCCTCCCTCTCATTCCCCCCCCCTTCCCTTCATCAATCCATCCCATTCCTTCCCATCCTTCTGCCTGTCCACTTCTATGGACCCCAGGGTTTCCTCTGGCTTGTCTACTCTTGTGTGAGTTCAGGCCTCTTGTGGGATACCAAGTTGCCTCTCTTTGGGCCATCCCACTGATTGGAGCATTTTCCTTCACTCATCCAGCTTTAGTCCCCAAGGTTTCCACTGTATGCGCTTACCTCTCTTGAATTCCTCAATAATCTATGGGGCCACGTTGGTATGTCAGTCATTATGCAGATCTGGTAATGACACGTCTCACTGCAGTGAGTTCCTGGATGCAGCAGTCTTGCCTTGAATGGCATATCTTGTCCAACAGTAGATATCCCCATCTTAGGACCATTCCTAAACCTTAGGATGGGGTTGTATTTATTTTTTTTAATATTTTTCTTTGACAGTTTCATACATATATACATACAATATCCATGCTCCTACTTTCCTCAGACCTCATCATCCCAACCCCTCCCACCTTTCACAATCCTCTTTTTTCGTTTTTATAAATTACCAAATGTGGTCAGTGCTGCTCACATGTCTGGATATGGAATCACCCACTGGAGCATGGGCAACCTATTGGTCACCACAAACCTGAGAAAATGGTTTTCCTTCCCCTAGCAGCCAGCTTTCCTGTCAGTGCTGGAAAGTTGACTGACTTCATCACAACCAGTTTTATGACATATTGGGAATCGAACCCAGGGCTTTACACATGCTAGGCAAGTACTCTATGAACTGACTGAGCTATACCTAGTCCTTTTATTATTATTCAGTCATAAAGTTTTATTTCTCATAGGGAGATAGATTGGGAGGGATTTTCAAGATCGTTTTTGTTTAGTTGTCTAATAATTGAATCTTACATTTACTTTTAAACTAACTTACCAGTCTTTTATACTGAGCATGTGTGGCCTTTGAGATTTTATAAAATTAGCTGATAAGTGAAGATAGATTCATAGTTTGATTCTAGAAATGTATGTTTGAGATTGTGACAGAGGACATTCACATGCAGGTCAGAAGGCCGCTAGAGGTGAAGCCCACAGCACTTCTAGTTAGTGCAGGTTTAGGAGGAGCCATTCAAACTGAACAGGTGTGTCAGGAGTTAGGGTTGATGAGCCTGCCAAGGAAGAAAAGTTACCAAGACTCCTTGGAGAACAGATGTAGGTATCAAAAGAAGTTATAAAAAAAAAAGGTGGTCATTGCAGTTAGCTTGCATAGTTGCCAATAAATTCATGACCACACGGCTTAGGTGAACAAGGAGTTTTATTTTGGTTTACAATTGTCCTGTTATGGTCCACACCAACACCAGGCTGAGGGAACTGGCCACAACATATCCACAGTAGGACTGAGAGAGGGACAAACTTCCCTTGACAAAATAGCATGTCCAAGTATGCTGAAGAATGCCCACTTGCTTAGCCAGTTCCCTCTGTTTTATCCACCTGCCCAGAGAATGGTTCCACCCATCATGGGCTAGTCTCCCCCATTAGACAATCTCCTGCTTAGGGTTCAACTACTAATACTTTACTAATATGCCAAGAGCCAAAGCCTTCAATTACCACGTTGACACCAGTAACTATCTAAAGGGAATTTAAATCCTTGTTATGGAAATAATCTAGAGATGAAGAATAAGTTAGTGATTTGAAAGTAAATGTTTAGAGGAGAAGAATTTCCCTTTAGAAGATCTGGGTGATTTCTGTGCTCAGACAGTGAGATGGGTAGAGAGGCGAAGACTGAGAAATGGGAAGGAGGTGACTGGTGAAGGGCCATCAGGAGCTGGTTGTAGGTGAGTGCCTTGGCAAAGGTACATCCTGGTGTCTAAAGGACAGGGGAGGGCAGGTCTTTAAAGATGAAAGGAAACTTTTGAAGTGGAAGAAGAGTCACAGTTCAGTTTTGATTGTGCTGACCTTTTGAGGAAGGCACGGGGTCATCAACATAGAGGGATGCAGGCAACCGAGAAAAGTGATGAGGCTTCGGAAAAGTAGCCTTGAGGACTGGAGAGGCTTCCAGGATTGCACAGTTACATGACTGTGATTAAGGAACATACTGTTTATTTCAATTTCAAATGTGTGTTCTTGTGAATGTGCACATGGAGATGCTTATTTAAACTTAAGTGAATAGGTGTGTGGAGGGGGATAGTTCTGTAGGTAAGGCCCCTGCTCGAAAATCAGGTGACTTGAGTTCCATTCCAGAAATCCACATGATAGAAGAGAATTGACCTCTGGCCTCTACCCATGTACCATGGTTGTATGTGCATTCTCTCTCTCCTTCTCTCACTTTCTCGCTTCCTCTCCTTCCCTCCATCTCTTATAAACAGATAAGTATAAAAAAAAAACCCAACCGAGATAACATTCTTCTTTCTTTTAGATGTTTGATGTCACTGAGGGGGCTCTTGGAACTGTGAGCCCTACCCACAATTTTGAGCCCCCTCATTATGATGGCATAGAGGCATTAACTATCCAAGGGGATAACCTATTTAGTGGGTCCAGAGACAATGGAATCAAGAAATGGGACTTGGCTCAAAAAGACCTTCTTCAGGTGATTCAGAACCTTTCCATATGACATAGAGGTTGTTTTCTTTTTAAAGTTACTTCGTTTTTGTTATTACAGTATACATGTATATATGTGATGTCTGGGAGTGTGTATGTGCATGTGTGCCACAGTACACATGTAGAGTTGGCTCTTTCCATCTACCTTTATGCATCCGAATTCCAGTTCTCAGGCTGTGCAAGAGCTTTCACCTGCTGGACCATCTCACCAGCTCCAGAGTGGCTACTTCACAAGCTCACAGTAGTCTATTCAGGACCTTATATGAAGATTTTCATAACTTAAGGATGATATTAATCAGGACATTCTCTTGAAGAATGCTTTAACACCAAGTACACAGTTACTAGCTAGGACAAGGGAAACAGTCAATTTTTAATGTATGTGAGATGAGACACAGGTAAGAGCTGAAGGCCCTGGAAATTCTGTGTACTTGTATTTATAAAATACAACCACCTTGAAGTGGAGCAGTTACAGCTGTTCATTCTTTTAAAATGTCTATGCATTCCAAAGCATGAAGCTTACCTGAGGTTAAGAGTGATACAGTGATAATGAAATTATAGGAATATTTTCATGAATCCCAAGTGCCAGCGCTTTTATTCCTGTAGAATGACAGTTGAGCTGTAGTGTTATGTCAGTAAACTTAATATCTTTTACTGGCTGAGGGGAGTGATTATTTGACAAATGAAGTTGTTCACATTTGCAGTGTTTCCCTTATGTGTGTAGATTGTGGCAGATGGTATATCCAGATGGTTTGCAGCTGGCTACCTCCTCCCTGCTTTCAGTCAGCAGACAAAGACCAAGTGAGCAAGAGGCATGAATATTAATAGGAAAAACTTGGCAGCAGACACATAACTATACAAACTCTTCTTTCATATACACATATTCATGGTTGGGACTTTTATAATGCAGTCATATGGTATTATAAGTTTTTCATTCATCATGAGCATATAAATTCACTCCCATTTTCTAGAGCCAAACTTTAGTCCTCTTTATTCCCTACTAAAAGTTTTAATCAGTAATTTCATGTGAAAGTTCTCATAATGCACATATCAGTTGGTAGTTTTCAAACATGTTTAATTTTACGTTTTTTTACAAAGAAGTGATAGTTATTGCCCATGAGGATGTTATATTGAAAAAACGTATGT
The DNA here is from genome assembly GCA_023101885.1 of Typhlomys cinereus. Classification (NCBI taxonomy): domain Eukaryota; kingdom Metazoa; phylum Chordata; class Mammalia; order Rodentia; family Platacanthomyidae; genus Typhlomys; species Typhlomys cinereus. Next base: position 2,297,052 of record JALPQD010000347.1, on the reverse strand, counting down.
TTTTTAGATTCTATAAATTATAGCATTATCAATACTGATAATGATGATGGAAATTAGGGAACAAATTACAGTATTTAAATCACTGAATGATTGTGAAGAAAACGAACTTTCATCATCTTCAGGCCATTTCACATTCCAAATGATCAATGTTCAGTGTTCCAAATGTGCCACTGGAAATATGCTCGATGAATTTCAGTGTGACCAGGTCAGTTTTAGAAGGTTTCTGTTCAGCTTCTATTTCTCTTCCCTCCCAGCAAGTCCCAAATGCGCATAAGGATTGGATCTGTGCCCTGGGCCTGGTTCCAGGCCACCCAGTTTTGCTCAGCGGCTGCAGAGGGGGCATTTTGAAACTCTGGAACGTGGATACATTTGTGCCCGTTGGAGAGATGAAGGGTCACGACAGCCCTATAAATGCCATATGTGTTAATTCTACTCACGTTTTTACGGCAGCTGAGTAAGTTTCCCTTCACAGTTTGCTGTGTGTTGGTTGCTTGTGCTCAGATTTAATAAATATGCTGAGTTACTAATCTCTAGAAACACTAATTACTATAATTTTATCATCTATTTTAAGGACTCCATTTCTTTGTTTTCTATTTTATTTGTGAGACATGGTTTTGCTGGGTATCCCAGACTGACTCTACCTCCTGTGAGGTGATGTTTTAGGGGTGTACCATGGTACCTAACTCTGAATTTATGGATGAACTCAGAATTCCCAACAATGCATGACTTCTGTGTTGGTTCTCTGTGACTGGGCAGTCTGCCACCAGGTCTTTTCTTGGTGACTGTGAAAAACACAATTCTTTTTAACAATATTTTAATTATTCCTTGACACTTTCATGTATGCATATAGTGTATTTTGATCATATCTACTCTCCCACTTCACATTCCCCCTCCCAACTTCATGCCATCTTTATTTTTTAAAAACAATATATGTTTAATTTCTGAAGATTTTGTTTACAGAAAGGCAACAAATTGGCTCTTCTTCATATTTAAAGACATTACTTGTGCTTCTTGTTCACTTAGCATAGAAGTTTGAGGTAGTAACATCTGCCACCTCCCTCTTTCTTGCAGCTGGATTGATTGATTAATCCTTCCTTCTGTTTACTTGCAATGAATGTCCTTAGTGCTGAGCACAGATGGAAACTCTTCTTTTCCATCCTAGTGAAAAGAAGAAAAATAAGATACTGTGATGAAAGTAAAGCTAGAGCAGGGTTGCAAAATACAGGGGTCGGCAGAAACCTTAGTGAGAAGAACGTCTTTAAAAACAAGGTAGAAAGATGTGACCATGACACCTAACATTATGTTCTGCTGCTTCTTGATGGGATGGAAAGTACAGCTTTCATCGGTGTTGTTTATTGCTACTTTTTTTTTCTGTGCTAGAATTGAACCCAGGGTCTCATGTCTCTAGGCAAGTATGCTATGTCTGAGTACTGTCCGAGGCTCAGGTGACCTTTTAACATCTTCTGTAATGCTATTTCCAAGGTGCTTTGCTTTCTCGATTCTCTACTTATACTCATGTTGCATCCTTAGAAATTTGCTGAAGATAACATGCTCAAAATAAGATTTAAATATTTCGCATCACTAAGGCCTGGGATTTGATTTGCAAGGTTGCTATTCTTACCTTTCATGCAATGATTTCACTTTTGAAGACCTACACTTCACAGTTTACCCAATGATGCAAATGTATTTACTATAGATGTTCAAAATTATCAGAAAAATGACAATGACTAAAACAATCTAAAAGTTTAAAGCTTTTTGTGGCGGTACTGAGGATGTGTTGCAGTTATTCTGCATATAACAAATTCATTGGCCTATTCTCACTCCTGTTTAGCAGGAGAATCCATACCAATACCAGGGGCTAAGGAAACTGGTCACACCATATCTATAGAACTACCGAGAGAGGGACAGTCCTCACTTGCCAGACAGTGTCTGTCCAAGTATGTTCCTTATGGGCTGGACCTTCCCAGAAGACAGTCTCTTACAAGCATGCTTAGGGCTTAACTCAACTACTAATTCTTTAAAAAATGTACCCAGATCCCCAGCCTTCAATTGCCAAGTTGACATCTATAGCTTTTTACCACAGGATGGAACTCTGAGAGTCTTTCACAGGCTAGGTAAGTGCTTTACCACTGAGCTATTTACTCTCCAAACCCAAAAGGCCTATTTGAAACCTATCTCTTTCTCTCTCTCTCTCTCTCTCCTTTCTTTCTTAAACTTTATTACAGTGCCTATCATTTGCAAGGAATTTTTTCTAATAGAGCATTTAGCTTTGTCAGGTGGTTCACTGTCGTTCTTTCAAGACTTGTTTTAAGTTTTCAAAGGAGGCCTAGAGTGACTTGTATTCTAGGGCTAGCTGATCCTTCTTGCCCTAGTATTCAATACCATCTCTGGTCAACTCAGTGTGAAATGTTACATTTTCAGTTCACTGGTATGCAGGAGATTAGCCTTGCCATCTTCCTCTCCTCACGTAAGAATTAGTATTCAGATTTTTAGCAGACTTCTATGGAGATGTATAAAGTTCTTTTCCAGAACAGATTTCCTTTTTTTTCCCCTCTGGCCTGGCAACTTCGGCCTACTCCTCCTCTTGCTTTCTTGCTGGGTGATTCTGTGGGTCTTTGCATGAGTACTCCCTGCCCATGCTGGGCAGTGTAGGAAAGGTTTCCAGGCTGGAAGCGGAGTTGTCACCATTCACCTTTGGTGTCCCTGTTCTCGGGCATCACTGCTTATACTTCTCTCTTCTCCTAATATTTGAAACAGTTTTTCTTTATTTGTAATGGAAGAGCTGACCTGATACAAGTTTCTATTGAAGCTAACAGTAGAAGTTCAAATTATTTTAAATAATGTATCCAAAATCCCTATAAGAAGTGTGCTTGTATTTCCCCAGGGCAAAACCCTTAGTTCTTTTCTTTCTTTCACAGTCCATGTGAATATGTAGGATTTTTTTTTTTTTTGAGTTTAAAAAAAATGTTAGAGCATAGAGCTAACATAGTGTCGAGCAAATTCTTGGTAAACATTGTGGGATGGATGGTAACAAATGGTGGAATGACTGAGAGGCTGCACTAATGAGTGTCCTGCAGCTCTGTTCATGTATCTGAGGTGTGGGGATGGATGAAAACCCAGAATGCCTCCTACCTTGACAGTGTCACACTTTGCACACCTCTGAATCCCCTTTTCCCAGGAATGCACTGCATAAGCTCTGAGGTGACATTTGCTCATAAAATGTGCTAGGGTTTCTTCTTTAATTTCAGATTGTCTTAAAGACATGAGAAATGTTAAGAAAAGTAATTGTCTCATGACTGACCCAGTAGCTACATACTAAGTAAAAGAAAAAAATCCCACAGACTATTTAAGTTTTCATTATTTGTGTGTATGTGCCTGTGCTTATGCATTCGCAGACACATTGCCTCAGCCTACTTGTGGAGGTCAGAAGACAACTTTGTGGAGTCTTTTCTTTCCTTCTATCCTAGCATCGTGGGAATAAAACTCATCAGGCTTTGTGTGGCAAGCACAAGTACAAACTAAGCCAGCTTGCTGGTCCTTTTTCCCTTTTAAAATTACTATTTGAGAAGCATGGGTGTGTGACATGGTGCATAGGTGGAGGTCAGGGGTCTACTTCCACAAGTCAAAGGTCAACTTCCAGTAATTAGTTTTCTACTTCCATCATGTAGATTCCAGATATTGAACTCAGGTCTTCAGGTTTGAACACTGTTGTCCTTACTTACTAAGCCATTTCACCAGCCCCATTCCCCTTTTTAAATGCAAATTTTTATTTCAAATTGGGAAAATGTACCTGTGTGCAAACCTGGCAACCTGAGTTCAATATCCAGAGTCCACATCAAGGAAGGAGAAAATCAGCTTCTAAAGTTCTCTTCTCTGTCTCTCAAAGTTTTATTATATATATGAGTGAATGAATAGAAGAACAGTTCCTGGTGGACTAGACTAAATGGATTTAGATCTCATATCTGTCATTTATTTTATGATCTGGATTTGCTCATCACTAAAAAGGGCATACTATCCTAACTTTTTTAGAGTGTGGCAACATAGTGAGTCTGTCAAAGGGAAAAAAAATGTGTTGTGGAAGAACCTATCTCTAATGGTAATTAAATGGGATTAAATGTATAATGTATGTAGGAACTACAATAAGCTCTGATGGTGAAAGCTAGCATCATTCCTATGAATATGTTTGCTTTTCTTATTTAACAGTTCCATATTTTACTTGTGTTCATTAAATACAAGTAATGTATTTGTATTTGCCCTTTTGAAAAAAGTATTTCTACAAGTAATTCCAAGAGCTGTTTCTTTGAGCTTTCTGCTCACATGTCCATTTAAAATTTATTGTTTTGTAGTGATCGAACTGTGAGAATTTGGAAGGCCCGCAATTTGCAAGACGGTCAGATCTCTGACCCAGGTGATCTAGGGGAAGATACTGCCAGTAATTAAACATGAATGAAGATCAGTCACAAGATGGAGACTGTGATGACACTGTGGGTTCTTTTTTGAAATGTTGTCCTGCATTTATTATTATTGGAATTAACTGGAAAATATTATTGGAATTAACTGGAAAATATGAGTCTATCTGCTGAATATGAATGTATTCTGATTTAATCCATATACCATCTTTTGTGTGTTATTTTAATATCTACCAGTATGTATGCTTCTTACAATTGATATAGTGCTTGAATCACACTGATTGTGGCTAGATTTGTGTGCTGAACTATAAAAAATACCTTCTAATTATTTGAGTTATAAGTTATATGATATCTACTTTTGTGACAGTGAGAAAATGTACCTGGAAAAACAAATACACCTTCCTGCTAACTTATATGTGTAGTATATTCAGATGAATTATGTAATTCAACTTATTGGAAATGTTAGTCAAATTGTCTACTTGTCAGGAATTCATATTGACCTAGGGAGCAGTCTAAACCCTCTGGAGCTCCAAATCCCCTGGAGGATATGATTGATGATTTCCCTTAATTGACCATAATCTACTAATAAAGAATGTTTTCACAGTTTGTGTTAAATATTGGCATTTACTTGTTTTGACCAAAGTGTTCGGTGCCCAGGCTTAAAACCCTGTTGAGTTGTTTTGTTAGTGCCCAACCTACATTCTATGATGGCAAATGATTTTGATGTCCTAACAGAAAGATATTTTGATCTATTTTCCTATGAAGTGGTTTCTATTTTCAGCTTTTAATTTCTTTTTTTAATTTAATAGTGATATTTCTTTTTCTCTTTGATCCAATTTTATATGCTGCTAAATATATTTTACATATACTACATTTGCACACCTTATTAGCTATGATGAAGACTGTTATCATTTGTGTTGGGAAAACTATGTAAATAGGTAGACTGTAAAGAGAGACTATCTTGCATTGTGCCTGTATGAATTTTAAAAAAGCTTGTTGATTGGATTTTGTGAAAGGATGTATAATTTATGTCTCTGCTGAGAATATTAATTTGTAAATTCTGCAAGTTTAATTTTTATGTAGATGATATAACATTTGAAAATTTGTCTTAGATGATTTTTTGGTCCTGAAAATATTTGCTTGTAAATGAAAGCTTAGCTAGTACTTAAATAAAGATATTGCTATGACTTATTTTCACTCTATTGTTCTTTTTTCTAATTGTAAGAAATGTTTCCAGTAATAAAACTGCTTTGTGTGTGGTGTAAAAAGACTTTGTTTTTGAGCTGCTCCTGTCTTTGCTTGGAAATACGAAATTTTCTTGAAAGGTTGAACCTGTCAACTCATCTTGAACCATGGAAATGCCATTTAAACCAATTAAGTCAGCTGATGTAATTTAGGGATTTAAACATAGATTATAAAATGTAAACTTATTCCAATAAATACTGGAGAGAGAGGGAGAAGATGATGCCTGGCCGTGTCAGCAAGTGGAAGGACAACAGAAGGAGCTTCTGGGGCAGCTTAGAGGGCAATTCGCTGTTTCAGTCTAGCTTAATAGAAGAAGTCACACCAATATCAGGGCTGAGGGAGTAATTGCCAATTACATGTCTTAGTCTACCTTGGCAGAAGAACTCATACCAACACCATGAGCCAAGAGAGCTGGATTCACCATATCCATAGGGATTTCTGAGAATGGAGATAACCTCACCATACTGCAAGTCTGTAGTATGTCAAAGTACCAAAGAAGCCCCCTCTTTGTTACCTAGCTGCCCAGGGAATGGTCCCATTCACTATGGGCCGGGTCTTCCCACGTCCATTAGATAATCTCTTGTAGTACAGCTTAGGGCTTGCCTTAACTACTGACTCTTCACAGATGTTCTCAGAGCTCAGCCTTCACTTGTCAAAAAAATTTGCACATGTATCTAACTGACACATCAATATTTGTGGACAGAGACCTCTATAAAATTTAAAGTAGGTCTTTGTTGCATGGTTCCCACAGCTCAAGTAAGTTTACCCTCAACTTGTCCCATACTTTGAAAATATTTATAATCAATCTTTGGAATTTATTGTCCTGACAAGACAGCATAATAGGCTCTTCAGAAAACTCATCATCTGAGAACACTGGAATTGTTACTTTTTGTCTCAACTGAATGCACAGACATTTGATAAGTAACACAAAGCAAAACAGAGATACTACTAACATCAAGTGCTAAAACTGCATCCCAGATAGAAGACAACCATCCCACCAAAGAATCAGTACCCAGTGACTTCAGATAGAACTTCAGTCAACAACTACCCATCCCAAAAGCAGTATACACAAATAGAAATCCTAACTCAGGGAGTAGACTCAAGCAAAATAATATAAATCGAAGAAAATAAGCAACAATCTAATTCCACTTGCCACTATCACATTGGAAAAATAGAAAAAACACAAGAAGCCAAGAAAACATCTCCTCCCAAGACCACCAATAGTAAGTCCTCAGTTCCCACAGCCCATTGGAAAGTATCCAGGAGAGCAATAATCAGGGCAATAAATTCCAAAGACTGATTATAAATATGTTCATATAGCCCCAAAAGTAAATAAGATGAATGCTTAAACAAACTTGAAGAACACAAAAAAGCAAGACACATTAGAATGAAAGTTGAGGACCTGAAAATAGATCTAGAAACACTGAAGAAAACCCAAAGAAAACAGGAAAACACTGAAGAAAAGAAAAATAGGGTTAAATAACATTGGAATTAAAAATCAAGCAGTGCAATAAGATATTCAGTGGAGAGTCTGAAAAATAGAATTGATCATGTAGAAGACAGTCTTAGATCTTGAAAATCAGAGAAACTGATAAATTGAAAAACATGCTTGAATGGAACATACAGGAACTCTGAGACACCATCTAAAGGCCCAATATGTGGATCGTGGGTATCCCAGAAACATACACAGGAAGATCTAGGATGGATAATTAATGAGATAATAGGAAAATTTCCCTGCCTAAGAAAAGAGATACCCATCCTGATTTAAAAGGCTTTCAGAACACCAAATACCCAGGACGAAAAAATAGCCCATGGCGTGTGTTAGGACATACACCAAATATGCACATTAAAGACATGATCTTAAGAGCTGCAAAAAATAAGGAATAAGTCACATAGGCAAACCCATCAAAATAACAACTGACTTTGGTATTACAAATGATAAAAGCCAGAAGGTCTGGGAGAGACATAACACAAGTTCTAAATGAACACAAATGCCAACCCAAAATATATCCAGCAAAACTGGATATGATAGAAGGTGAAAGAAAATATTCCATGACAGGAACAGGTTAAAAAACTACATGACCACTAAGCCAGAGCTTCAGAGAATATGGGAAAGAAAACAGAAGATGGAAGAGAAGTATAACCACATTCAAAAGGTTAAAGGAAATTAACAATACCTGCACAAGAACTGAATGAGGGATTAAAAAGACCACAAGATAAAAAAGTCAGGAACCATTAAACACCTTTCAATAATAACTTTAAATGTCAATCAAGATACATAGGTTTATCGCTTGGATCAAACATCAAGACCCATCAATTCTCTGTTTCCAAGAAACACACCTTACTATAAAAGTCAGACACTTCCTCAAGGTGAAAAAATGGTAAAAGGACTCCAAGCATCTTAACATCAGACAAAACAGACTTTCAAACTAAAGCAAACCATAACTGGATACTACCTCTTAGTTGAGAGAACATTCCAATAGGAAGCTCTTACAATCCTAAACATATATGCAACAAACACAGGGGTACCCAAATTTATCAAACAAATACTATAGAAAACAAAACAACTAGTCAACCCAAACACAGTGATAGTAAGAGACTTCAATACCCCACTTACACCATTGATCAAATCGATGGGTCAAAAACTAAGCAGAGGACTGGCTCAGGGGTTAAGACTCTGTCTCCCAAGCAGAAGATACTGAGTTTGGATCCCAGGTCCCACATAAAAAAACATCAAATGGAAACAGTGGTGGCAGGCACTTCCAGCACTGGTGGGTGGAGCCTGGGAACTTCCAGAGCAAAGCACAAAGGAGGTAGAAGCAACCCAGGATGGTTCCCAAAGTCACCGTTGGTCCTCCAAAGGAACATACAGTGCTCTCTGACCACACACACACACACACACACACACACACACACACACACACACACTGAATAAAAAAAGCTATAAAAAAACTTAGCAGAGACACATTGAAGTTAAGTGAAACTATAAATTAAATGGACCTTACAGATACCGATAGAAAATTTCACCCAAACACTAAAGAATACACATTCTTCTCAGCAGTCCTTGGAACATTCTCAAAAGTAGAAATATATGCTAGGATACAAATCAAGGTTCCATAAATGCAGAAAAATTTACATCAGTCCCTGTATACTATGTGACCATCTTGGAATAAAGGTAGTCATCTACAACAAAGGAAAAACAGAAACAACAAAAACTCATGGAAGCTAACTACACATTTTTGAATGAGGAATGGGTCTAAGAAAAAATAAAAAAAAGAAATTTAATTTTAAAAATTTAAAAATTTAAGTCCTTGAGTCCAGTGAAAATCTATGTGACACATTAAAAACGGTCCTAAGAAAAAGTTTATAGTATTAAATGATTACATTAAGAAAAGGAAAGATCTTGAATAAATGACTTAATATTACACCTGAAAGCTTTAGAAAAACAGGAACAAACCAATCCTAACATTAGCACACAGGAAGAAAGATCCATAATCAATGCAGAAATCAATGATTTGGAACTGAACACACAAAAAATTAGCAAAACAAAGAATTATTGGTTTTTTGAAAAGATAAACAAGATTGACAAATCTTTAGTCACAGCATCCAAAAAAAGAGGAAAGAACAACAAAATCAGAATTGAAAAGGGGGAAAATGACAACAGATACTGGAGAAATCCAAAGAATCATAAGGATTTTAAATTAAACTCATAAATTAAAAAAATTTATATTCCTTTAAATTTGATAATCCAAAGGAAATGGATGAATTCATGAACACATATGACTTACCAAAAGTGACTCAAGATGAAATAGATACTTTAAATAGACCAATAACAGGTGATGAAATTAAAACAGTAATTACAAGTCTCCCAACTGAAAAAAGACCAGGCCCAGATGGATTCAGTGCAGAATTCTGCCAGACTTTCATAGAAGAACTAACACCACTACTAATCAAATTACTCCATAAAATAGAAAAGGAATACTCACAAACTCTTTCTAGGAAACCAGTATTACTGATTCCAAAACCAAGCAAAGACACATCAAAGAAAGAAAATTGTAGGCCAATATAACTAATGAACACAGATGAAAAAATCCTTGATAAAATACTTGCAAATTGAATCCAAAACATTTCCAAAAGATCGTACACCATGGTTTAGTCAGGTTAATTTCAGGAAATGCAAAGATTGTTTAATATACATAAAATCAATAAATATGGTTCATCATATTACCAGACTTGAAAGAAAAAAATCATACAATCCCTCAAAATATGCAGAAAGGGCCTTTGGCAAAATTCAATATAACTTTCTTTTTTCTTCCCTTCTTTTTTTTTATTATTATTTCCGCTCATACAAACTTAACAGGTACACAGTCCCCTCCCTCCCTCCACCTCCTCCTGACCCCCTGCTTCCCCCTCCCCTTTCCCCTCCCTCCCTCCACCTCCTCCTGACCCCCCTGCTTCCCCCTCCCCTTTCCCCTCCTTCCCCATCTCCCAGTACCCCCCCCCATTCCCGGAGCATCCTTTACTGTGCATGCCAAACTCTCCTCTGGGTCTTCCTCTCCGATGAGGTGCAAGGACCCAGAGGCATTTCCCAGAACCCTTTCCTGTGTTCCCCTTAAGCTTAAGAACACTACTGTGACTGTCAGTCCCTAGCCTCCAAGGATCCTAGTGCCTTTTTTAGTCCATGCTAGACTTTGTGGGGTCAATAATGTGTTGGGCATAGCACAGGTCATGCAAAGTCCTATTATGATTGCTTTGGCCCTAACTTATGTGGAGTATCTTGCATATCATTACTCTTCCCATCCTTGTGCTCTTACAATCTTACTGCCCCCCTATTCCGCAAATTTCCCTGAGCTTCAGGATGGGGAGAGATTAGGCTGACCCAATTCCAAGTGGTTGATACAGTCTCTGATGTTCTGAATTATGGTTCGTTGATTTTTTTTTGTTTTGTTTTGCTGCTCCTGCAATGCCCTTGGCTCCATCCTGATGGGTATTGGATGTCACCCCCTGGCCAGAGATAAAAACCTATTACATTAGAGTCTTGTTATATTCAGCAGTCATAGATGGGGTGACTTATCCTGTCTCCAACTTCAGCTAGCCAGCCAGACATGCCACTTCTGCTGTGAAAGTCTGTTGTCCTCCTCTGGAACTGTAAGTTGAATAAATCTCCCTTTCTCCCTTAAAAAAAAAGAGTATATTAAAAGATAGATGGAATAAAAGTAGAAGACCATGGTGAGAGAGGGGTCAATCACCCATTTGCAAAATGGTTATTTTCTATCTGGCAGCCTATATGCCCTCCCCTTGTGGTGAGATCATACCCCATCAGTTGCAAATGATCAGGAAGGAAAGTCTGTTAACTTAACCAGATGTCTCATTACTTACTTGCAGTCCTTGATGGTGGCCTATTTTCTCTGCTGTAACATGGTACGCTCTCTCCTTGTTTCTGGTGGGGTCCTCCTTCCCCATTCCTTCCCCATTCCTCCTGTTTATAATCTTTACAATTACTGTAGGTATTACAGAGATTTGTCTTTGAGTGTTTCTAAGTGGGTTTGGTACTAGGATCCACCTATTAGGGAGTACATACGGTGCTTAATTTTCCGTGTCTGGGATAGTTCACTCAATATGATTGTTTCTAATTCCATCCATTCACTGGCAAATTCCATTAATTCATTTTTGATGGCTGAGTAGTATTCCATTGTATAAATGTACCACATTTTCCTTATTCACTTGTCAACTGTTGGACATTTGGACTGATTACATGACTTTGCTATTGTAAACAGTGCTGCTATGAACATGGTCGTGCTTGTGCTATCGAGGTGAATTTTGCTGTATGGGAGGTTACCCCCAAAAGTGGAATAGCAGGTTCATATGGCATTTCAATCTTTAACTTCTTTAAGAATCGCCAGACAGCTGGCCAGAGTGGCTGTATGAGCCTGCATTCCCACCAGCAATGTAGGAGAGTTCCCCTCTCTCCACATCCTCTCCAGCACTTGGTGTTGTTTGTATTGTGGATTTTTGCCATCCTGACCGGGGTGAGATGATGTCTCAGGGAAGTTTTGATTTGCATTTCCCTGATGGCTAAGGATGTGGAGCATTTTTTAAGATATTTGTTAGACATTTTAATTTCGTCCTTAGTAAAGTTTAAGTTTCAAGGCCCATTTTTTAATTGTCCCATTTGTTTCCTTGGTGTTTAGTTTTCTAAGTTCTTTGTGCACTCTGGGTAATAGAGCTCTATCAGACATGTGGTTTGTGAAGATTTTCTCCCATTCTGTGGGTTGCCTTTGTGCTCAAGTTACAATCTCTTTATCTGAACAGAAGCTCTTTAATTTCACAAGATCCCATCTGTTGAGTGTTGGTTGTACTGACTGTGCTGTTGGATGTCTGTTTAGGGACTGTTGGCCTAACCCAAACAGCTCGAGGGAGTTCCCTACCCTTTCAACTATGGTTTTTATAGTCTCTACCCTTATATCTTGATCCATTTGGAATTAATTCTTGTACATGGTGACAAGTATGGGTCCAGTTTTAATCTTCTGCATGTGGATATCCAGTTTTGCCAGTACCATTTGTTGAAGATGGTATTCTTTTTCCATTGGATTTTTTGTCAAAGATCAAATGGCTGAGTTGTGTGGACTTATATCTGGGTCTTCAACCCTTATCCATTGATCTGTGTGTCTATTTTGGAGCCAATACCAGGCTGTTTTTACAACTATGGATGTGTAGTTTAGAGTAAGGTTTGGTATGGTGATACCTCCAGCCGTGTTTTTGTTACTCAGGATTGTTTTTGCTGTCCTGGGTCTTTTGTGCCTCCATATGAATTTTGAGATTGTTTGGTCAACTTCTTTAAAGAATTGCTTTGGGATTTTAATTGGTATATTGAATCCGTATATTGCCTTTGGTAGGATGGTCATTTTTATTATGTTGATTCTGCCAATCCAGGAACATGGGAGGTCTTTCCGCCTTCTGGTGTCTTCTGCAATATCTTTCTTTAGGGTTTTAAAGTTTTCATTATAAAGGTCTCTTACTTCCTTTGTTAGGTTTATACCAAGGTATTTCATTTTTTTAGGGGCTACAGTAAATGGGATTGTTTCTCTCAGGGCCTTTTCACTTCTTTCATTCTGAGTATATAGGAAAGTCACTGATTTTGCACATTTATTTTGTATCCTGCCACCCTGCTGAACTTCTGTATTAGTTCCAGCAGCTTCCTGGTGGAATTTTTGGGATCACTCAGGTATAAAATCATGTCATTTGCAAAGAAAAATAACTTGACTTCTTCCTTGCCAATTTAAATCTCTTTTATGTCCCTTTCTTGTGTTTGGCCTCAGCTAAAACTTCAAGTACAATATTGAAAAGAAGTGGTGAGAGTGGACAGCCTTGTTTAGTTACTGATTGAAGTGGGAATGCTTCAAGTTTTTCCCCATTGAGTAGAATCCTTGCTGTTGGCTTGTTGTATAAAGCTTTTATTAAATTGATAAAGGTTCCTTCCATTCCAACCTTCTCTAGGGTTTTGATCATAAAGGGCTGTTGAATCTTGTCAAAAGCTTTTTCTGCATCTATTGAGAATATTATGTGATCTTGAACTTTGGACTGGTTTATATGGTGAATTAAATTTATTGATTTGCGTATATTGAACCAACCTTATGTGCCTGGGATAAAGCCTATTTGATACCTGTGGATGATCTTTTTGATATGTTTTTGAATCTGATTTGCTAAGACTTTGTTGAAAATCTTTGCATCTATGTTCATCAGAGAGATTGGTCTATAGTTTTCTTTTTTAAGTGTATCTTTATTAGGTTTTGGGATTAAGACGATATTAGCTTCATAGAAGGAATTTGGTAGTGTTCCTTCCTTTGCTATTTGATGGAATAGTTTAAGGAGTATTGGTGTTATTAGCTCCTTAAATGTCTGGTAGAACTCTGTGCTGAATCCATCTGGTCCAGGACATTTTTTGTTGGGAAGATTTGAGATTACTTACTCAATTTCCTTATATGTTAAAGGACTATTTAAATAAGTCATAACTTCCTGATTCAATTTAGGTAATTTGTGTTTACTTAGGAATTCATCCATCTCTTTTGTGTTGTCAAATTTCACCGAGTATAAGTTTTTGAAATATGATGTTATAATTCTCTGGATTTCTTGGGTATCAGTAGTGATAACTCCATTTTCATTTCTAATTTTGTTAATTTGGGCTCTCTCTCTCTTGCTTTTGGTTAATTTAGCTAGGGGTGTATCAATCTTATTGATTTTTATTCAAAAAACCAGCTTTTTGACGGTTGATTTTCTGTATCGTTTTCCTTATCTCAATTTCAGATATTTCTCCCCTTATTTTGCTAATCTTCTCCATTCTACTGCTTTTGGGATCAGATTTCTCTAGTGTCTCTAAAGCTTTAAGCTGAATTGTTATTTATTTGTGATGATTCCATTTTTTTGATGTAGGCATTAAGAGCTATGAACTTACCTCTTAGGATAGCTTTCATTGTGTCCCAGAGATTTTGGTAAGTTGTATTTTCATTATCATTCACTTCCAGGAAATCTTGAATTTCTTTTTTAATTTCTTCCTGAATCCAATTCTCATTCAGCATCATAGTGTTAAGTTTCCAGGAGTTCAACATAACTTTATGATAAAAGATTTGGAGGGAACAGGAATTGAAGGGATATATCTCAATGTAATAAAAACTCTATATGACAAGACTAAGGCAAACATTATTCTAAATGGGGAAAAAATTTGAAGCATTCCCACTTAGATCAGGAATAAGACAAGATTGTCCATTTTCACCACTCTTATTACTTATTGTGCTTGGAGTCCTAGCCAGAGCAATAAGGCAAGGGAGGGAGATAAAAGGGATCCAAATAGAAAAGGAAGAAGTTAAAGTATTCCTATTTGTAGATGATATGATTCTATATTTGAGAGAATCACATGACTCCACCAAGAAACTACTGGAATTAATAAATACTTTCAGTAAAGTGGCAGGCTACAAAATCATATAGAAATCAGTAGCCTTTTTATATACCAGAGATGAACAAATTGAAAAAGAAATGAAGAAATCAATCCCATTCACCATAGCCTAAAAGAAAACCTTAGAGTAAATTTAACCAAGGAAGTAAAAGATCTATATGATGAAAACTACAAAGTACTGCGGAAATAAATTAAAAAAGATAATAGAAAATGGAAAGAACTTCTATGCCCATGGATTGGTAGGATTGATATTGTGAAAATGACTATCCTACCAAAAACAATATGCAAATTCAGTGCAATTCCATTCAAAATCCCAAAGCAATTCTTCACAGAACTGTGAAAACCAAACTCAAAATTCATATGGAAGTATAAGTTAGTCCCGATTAGTCAAAACTATCTTGAGTAATAAAAACACTATACCAGATTTCAAGCTATACTATATTACTATATAGTACATAGTATACTATATTACTATAGAGCTATAATAATAAAAACAGCATGGTACTAGCACAAAAATGGATTAGAGCAGAGAACCCAGATATAAGATCCCACACACATAGCAATTTGATTTTTGACAAAGGTGCCAAACATACACACTAGTGAAAAGACAACATCTTCAACAAGTGGTTGGAAATATTGGATATCTAAATGTAGAAGAATGAAAATTGACTGCTACCTCTCACATTACACAAAAATAAACTGTAAATGGACAAGAGACCTAATGTCAAACCTGAAATCCTGAAACTATCAGAAGAATTAGAGAGTACTTCTAGGAATATTCCAAAAAGACTCTTCATCTCATTACAAAGACATGTTTGTTGCAGCTCTATATAATAGCAAGAAAATGGAATCAGTCAACATGCCATCGAGAGAGGAATGGGTAATGAAAATGTTTTATATATATATATATATATATATATATATATACACACACACACAATGGGATACTGTTCAGCCATCAGGAGGCATGAGATTATGGAATTTGCTGATAAATGGATGAAACTGGAAAATATAATATTAAGCAATGTATCTCAGACACAGACAGACAAACCACATTTTTTTTTCTTATATGTGAATGCTAGCTTTGATCTGCTATCTGAAATATTTGGCTTGGAATTACTGAAAATTTGAAAGAAAATAGTAAGTGGAAGATGGGAAGGGAAGTTGGGCGAAACTTTTGGATGGGGAGATATAGGATACCATGGCAGGTTGGCAGGTTGGGTGAGGGAGGGAATAATGGGAAAAAATATGTAGGGAGCCTGTTGCTGTATCCCCTGCTGGAGGGGGGACAGCGGGGCCTCAGGGCTAGAGGCGAATGGGCGAGCCCTCGACAGGGTCACCACCAGACCCTGGAAATCAGGTGAGAAGCAGCAGTGGACGAGATGCCGCATATTCAGAGTCATTAAGGGCATTTGGGCTTATATAGGGTCAGGGTCCAATTAGGTGTTTCCTTTCATGGGGTGAGGGGGACAGCCACCAGTCATTTAACTGTTTACTAGGTGTCCATTGCAGGTGCAGGTTAGACGGTCACTTCCCATTGGTTGTTCATCCCTCTGCCTGCATGGTCCTCTGTTGGAACATGTCCTGGGCAGGTCTGTATGTCCAGGCTTGTCCTGAATCCGGGAGCCTGGCTAGGGCCTCCCTGAATCGTTAGTGCCACAGGGAGCGATGAGTGGATGGGATATAGGATTGCTTGGGGGACTTAAAGAAAAACCTTAAGATAGTAGGATAAAACCAGATAGGAACCTCCAAAGGTATCAATATGTCAGAAAACATGTCTTTTAAAAAAGACATAAGAATGGACAGTCCCTATACAGAAAGGCACAGAGAGAGGAAATCAGGGCAAAAAAAAAATTGCCTGGGTTGCTCCACATAGAACCCAGTTCTATATTAGAAGTAGCAGGAATGTGACACTTCTTGATAAGTCATTTGTCAGATAGTTCTCAACTCCCCTCCCCAACAGTATATAGGCTTTTGCCATTGCTTTGGTTGCTCTTCAAAAAACTGACAGTAAGACCCTATTATTGAAGATGCAACACATATGGATCACAGGATATAGACAAAAAACACCAATTGGAACTGGTTTTGAAGCTTCCTCCTTGCTGAATAGGCTTACATGGCACCAAAGAGTATTGTTGAAACTACTGGGGGAGAAAAACAATCAAATGGTTCATCAATCTGTGAGAGCTGTAAGTAACAGTAAAAATCACCATGGCAACAGGTGACCACCAATGTAATAGTGACATGAGTATCAAGAAGACAACAAATGGCTTTATAATTGGATTTAAGGCCCACTCTTCAGAGTGGAATAGATTTTTATTACTGTAAATTAGAATAAGAATCTGTGAAAGGGAAGGACATAAGTCACAGATGAAAAGCAGACTGTGAATATTTAATTAGGAAGACAGTACACCAAACTGCTTTGTAAATACCTGTTTTTATACCCATAGATTGGAAGAGCACTCAGCATTCAACTTAGAAGCCCTTTTCTATAACAGAAGATGTTTATTACTAAATGCAGAAAATAAGTGTCTGTAGACTGCTTATCCCTAAACAGGACATATAAGCCTCACCTCTCCCACTCTAAGACTCAGGGAATATCATGGAAGAGGGTGTAGCAAGATTGTAACCTTATCTCCTGGACATGACATAATCATGATATACAAGATTTCATGGCATATATGTATACTTACAGAATAAACACACAGGAACTGTCTTATTAACATCTCACCATAACATCAGAAAGATCTCAAGAAGCCTCTCTAGAGACTGATGAGGACTAATACTGATGGGGAAGTAAAGGAGCATGCTTTCTTCAATGGTATATCACTGATCTGGGATGCTTTCTGGAACATGAATCAGGTCAGGCTTAAATCATCACAGACCAGATGAAATACAGTGGACCCAACAATCAAAAAGATTTGAAAATAGGAGTGAATCTGACAGAGGAGATGAGAGCTTGTAAGGGAAAAAGCAGGGGGTTGAGATATGAGACTAAGGGTTGAAAATATTATAAAATCACTATATATGTATACAGCATTAAAAATTAAGCTAGACATGTAGCAGATTACTTCTACTGTGATTGTTATCTTTTTCCTAAGCAGGATTTCCTATTCTTTAAGCTCAAATTCATTTCAAATTCTCTTTTCATTCTCAGAATAATTATTCTCTTGCACCGATTTTTGAGAATTTGGCTTGCTATTTGCTGACCCAGACAATCAGGATTTTGTTTTTACAAATTACAGATATGAAGTCTATAAATTACTATGTATGACCATCTTGATGGATAAATAAAAATTACTTATTCCCATTTCCACTGCTAATGAGACGCTGAGATGCTGAACTCATTTAATAATTTCACAACTGTTATTGATCTTTCCATTTTTTGAGGGCAGTTTTAATTATAATTACCAGCACTTATGGAGTATTTACCATCATCTTTGATCGTGTTATCCCCTAACATGGGTGAAAATCCAAGATGTCTTTTTATTTTGTCAGAAGCACTTGATTTCGGAGGTTTTTAATCATGTAAAAAAGCAGCTGTCCTCTTAGAATTGATGAAGTACATCAGTGCATAACACAGGGGAGAGCACTGGGCAGGCAAAAGTAGTGGCAATGCCCACTACTCCATATACAGTAGATAATGACTCTAAACCTGCTTTATGTGCTCAATTTAAGAAAAGCAAAATTCACATTTCTCAGACTTTTTATCTGTGTCCCACACTTATCTGTCCCACACTATCACCAGACAACAGGTGGAGTGGGAGAAGACAGGGCATCCGCCCCACGGGGCACCCACTGGGCACCGCACCTGGCATCAAGGGGAGTGAGAAGCATCAGTGCATCAGTTCCAGGGTGGCTGAGGCACTTGTTTTGTTTGTCACAATGACAGGGTCTCAGTGGCTGAGCACTGGCAGAAGAAGATGAGAGATAAGGCTAAGGGTTGCTTTTGTTGATACCTAACAGTCTTCAAGTCAGCACTGGTGTGCTGGCTCCTGATTCCCATCTTCGTGACGGTGGTGAAGACTTCTCCCAATGATACTGCCATCATTCATTTCCCTGCACTAAATTTCCTTTCTGTTTGTTTACAATTGAATTTAAAAGGATAGAGTGTTGTTATATGTTAATTGTTTTGAGATACTCCTTCTATTTATTTTTTCCTTCAGTTGCCTGATTCCTTTTCGATGCACCATACTGCTGCTTTCCTTGTCCACCATGGTTCTGTTTACCTGGGTTGTCAGGACAGGTGGGAATGTGCACACAGAAGTCTGTGTGATTGAGCTGTGTAACAGTTTACTCTTAACTATTGCTGTGAGAGACCATTCAAACTCAAGCAACTTAAGGGAGAAAGGGAGATTTATTTAACTTATGGTTCCAGAGGGGAGATACAGTCTTCATGGTGGAGGCAGCAGGCTGGCTGGCCAAAGCGAAGGTCAAGTCAGGCTAAGTCATTCCCATCTGCAAGGCTGAGCGCTGCAGACTGCTTGCTGCAAAGGCAGACTTCTCCTGGAGGTAGGGTGGGACTTATCCACCCTTTGTGACTACCTTCCTTCAGGAAGGCTCCCCCTCTCAAGGTGCCATGACCTTCCCAAACACATGAGACTATGGGGACACATTGCAAACCATGAGAGGCTGGAACTTAACATGTTGTTAGTTTCTGTTGGCCTCTATGCTTTGTTTTTAAGTGTTTGCCTTCTTCCACATGTATCATGTGGCTACCTCAAAGTTCAGCTGTGTCTAGATTTAACATTCAAAGGTACTGCTCCTGGCAGGAGGGAGACACCAAGAGAAGCAAGGGAGAAAGGAAAGGGGGAGAAAGCCAGGGATGGAGGAAAGAGTGCGAAATGGGAATCAGGGGAAGAACAGAAGGGAGGAAGGGAGGGGTGTGAGGGTATCTGCCCGTTGAACTTGTATAGCTAAGTTAAAGAAAAAAGTACTGTTTCTGGGCTGGAGAGACAGCTCAGGGGTTAAATTGTTTGCCTCACAAGCAAAAGGATATTTCATATACTCAATTACCACATAAAAACATGGGGTGGATATGGCAGCAGCCTGCAGTTCCAGCCTTGGAAGGAAGTACTTGGGGAAAACTCAAGAGCAAAGCAATAAGGAGGTAGAGCAGTCCAGGACAGCTTCCCATGTCACCCTGGGGCCTCCACAGACACGCTCATGAGTGCATACACACAAAAAAGCGATTCACTCCCTTAAGTCATCCACAGTTCTGTGTTCTCTGGCAATCTATTAGATAGATATACTCTCAGTTTGGGAAAGGGAAGTGACATACATTTTCATGCTTCTTTGCCCTCTGCAATCATTTCATTTATTTAAGTTTTTAATCAATCAATCAATCAATCAATCAATCAATCAATCAATCAATCATTGTGTGTGTGTGTGTGCGTGTGTGTGTGTGTGTGTGTGTGTGTGTGTGTGTGTGTGTATCAGAGGGCACTGTGTGTCTCTGTGGAAGACCAAGGGTGACTTCAGGAATCATCCTGGATTGGTTCTAACTTCTCTTTGCTTTGCTCTGGGATTTCCCAGGCTCCACCCACCAGGGCCAGAAGTGCAGGCTGCCTCTGTTTTTGCCTGATACTTTTATGTGGTTCCTGGGATCTGAACTCAGGATCTTCTGCTTGTGAGGCAGAGTCTTAACCCCTGAGCCATCTCTCCAGCCCTTCTGCAACCATTGTACACCACCACAGAAAAATATCTAGCAAGTTAAAATGGGGTGATAGGAAACACAGTTTTGCTTAGGATGGATACATCTACCCGTGCGGGGAATGTGCCAGAGGCAAGCCGCCAAGAATGCCTTCCACAGGCTCCCTCAGGAAAGATGGGAAGCATCTGAGGGGCTTATTTAAGTAATTTTTAGCACTCTGGTCATTACCTGCAGATCCTTCGTCTGACGAGTGGCTCAGCCTATTTTTAACACTAAACCCTGCTCTTCTGTCTCCATATATTTGTTTGCCTTTGAGTTCAGGGAGGGACTGCTATTTGTTTATAGGGAATCTCCACAGAGGAAAAACCGTCCATAAGAATGCTGCTAATGCACGGATGCTTCAAAGTAAGTTTGACCTTTTGAGATATCTCAGATATATAGTTTTATAATTTAAAATATATCATATATCTATATATGTACCACATGTTATCTATCTACTTATCTATCTACCTATCTATCATCTATCTATCCTCTATCTATCTGTCTACCTATCTACTGTCTATCTACACAAACACACATACACGCAACACACACACACACACACACACACACATGCATGCATGCAACAGGGACAGGTTTCCAGCACATGAAAGTAAAACACATAGCTTCATTATTCCAGTGTGAGCAGTGGTGTTCCTGGTGGATAAGTTGTTCCTCTTCAGAACTGGAGGTAGAAGTAGTCCTCAGCTGGTAGGGCCAGTTCCACATGAAGAATTTACTCCCTTAAAAATCTTGCTTCTTGGGCCTTTCCCGGGGTGCTGTGTTTCCCTGGGAGATCATGCCTCCGCACAAAGATCCCGTTCATCCTTCTCCAGAAGAGAAGAGGAAACACAAGAAAAAGCACCTGGTACAGAGTCACAGTTCCCACGTCATGGATCCTATCACAAAGCTGATTTCTTTTTTAGAAGCTCAGATTTCTATAGGATGTTCTCTACTACCTTAAAAAGACGGGACATAAGCATTTTTTTCCTTTCTCTTTCTTTTCTCTCTTCTTTCTCTCCTTTTCATTGTTTCATTCTTTCTCTCTTTCCTTCTTTTTCTCTTCCTTTTCCTTTCCTTTTCTTGTGCTGCTAATGGAATCCAGGGCTCAACATGAAATGAAAATAGTGGACTTCTTACAAGTTAAGTGTGACTCTTATGAGGCTAATTTGTCAATAGACCCCTGGGGGCCCTACAGCCTCCTCTCCTAAGTAGGAAAAGTTCCTCTTGCACACTGACAGAAGGCTGCTTACTAGGGAGTGATTTCTCTTTTTAATTAAAAACTTTGTTATTCAGAGTCAGGTAGTTGGACGTTTCCCTCTTTCCTGTTTCTACATTCCTTTCTTTATAACCTGAAGTCTAGGTCTGGTTGTACCACAGCGAGAAAATAATTGAATTTACCACGAAGATTATCAGGAATCAAAAGAATGGAGAGCAATTTCAGATGGAGATGAAGAACAAAATCTGCATTTTTTCCTTGTGAGTTCCTTTGTTTTTCATTTTCTTCTGCTGTTTTTTTCTTTACATAAAGAGAAGGAAATTGTAAAACTGCTTGATATGTTTTTTGTAATAGTTGCATATTGAAGGTTGTAACTACTTTTGCCTACTTATTAATGTTGTATATATGCATCTAGTCATATGTAAGCATAGATGTACTATGCTCCCATATATTTAGAGACCTGGAGGAGAATATTTTTAATGTGGTTTGACATTAAAGACAATGATAAAAAATATTTATTTTGATTCTTAACAATTCTTTAGTGTAGGAGTGTTTCTGTTTCAAGTAGATTTGCTAATTATAGGCTTATAAAATGATCATAATTAAGAAAACTGCAATAGTAATGATGTTATAAATAAGATATATTTATGGTTAATTAATATAAAATATGTTACATCATGAGCTGAATGAAACTCCTGCAGAATCTGGGGTCCCTTCCAGGGGCTCATTCCTCCATAGTTGGGATTGGGGGTATATATAATGATCTGGTAGTGACTGCTTATTCTATGGCAGACTCTTGGATTCTAATCTTTAAGTCCGTGTATTCAATCATGTTGCTTTATGAAGATTTTCCTACCACCAGTCTGAAGAAATGACAAATGGCACATAAAAGTGACACTGTGCACACACGTTTCTATGTATTCATTTATTTAATAGCAACTCTAGATACAAAAATGGTCAGAGACTTTTGGTAACAGTTCAGTATTAGGGCACTTCCCTAGCACATGAGGAGAGATTGCTGGTTCAATCCTTAGATCTGTCAGAAGAAAAAAAAGTGAACTTTTAAGCCAATGGGATGGCTCCATGGGTAAAGAGACCTGCACACCAACCTGGAGACCTAATTTGATCCTTGAGCTCACATGATAGAAAGGAAGAATGACTTCTAAAGGCTGTTCTCTGACCCCTCTCCCTATGTCTTAACAAAATAAAAATAAAATAAAAAATACGATCCAGGCATAATTCTTGCCCCATTACAGCTACAGTCTGCCAGAGTAATGAATACAGCAAAAGCACATAGTAAGGTATTACAGGTACTATAGGTGTTGTGGGGATTTTATTCATTTGACCCATGAAGAGGAAGGTAACAGACAGCTTTCAAAACAGGGGACTGTTGAGATCTGGTTGGATGAATTGCTGAGATCTGGTTGTATCTTTCCCTATATTACTCCATATTGTGTAAAGTAGTGTTTGTTGAGACTGTGTTTTACCCTGAGAGATACCATGTTACAAGCAGCTCTTGATTCTATTTTGAAAATTCTGAACTTTGGTGGACATTGTGTGGTGGACACCATGTGTCCAGCATCACCCAGGGGCACAGACAGATACATAGCTATTCTTCAAAGAATAAAAGAAAGAGTGTCATTCTATAAATGCATCCAAGTTAATTGAAATTGTATGAACATGTCTGTCTTAAAATATATGAGGAGAACTAGCTGTGAGAACTTATCAGCCATACCAGACTGAGATTGGATCCTACCAAGAGAACACCTAGCATCACTGGACATGGCTCCCAGAAACACGTCTTTCTGACCACTCATTAGGTAGTGAACGCACAGTGTACAGGTTATCCCGGGGCTTCGGCTCACTCAGTTCCCTTTAGGGATTCCACTTGACCATACCATCTCTTTCCTTGGTAGTGAATCTTAGTCTCCACCTTAAGTTAACTCAGCTGTGTCAATCACAGTCAGGAGTCCTTTCCACCTTTGTCCCATCTGGAGGCCTGCCGAAGAGATAGCCCCTGTTTGTGCTCTTTGTCCCTAGAAGCCTTATCTATGAACCAATCGACCAGTTTCCTGTTTTGCTTTAACAGGGGTCTACAAGCAATATTTTGAAAATACTGTGAAGGTGGAAAGGGTCTTCTGTCCTCAGGCGACAGTCATTCCTCACTATCCACCTGAGATTTTGTTCTAGTTACCAACTGAAAACATCCCAAATCTATAGAGACTGAAGTCACTTATTTAAAAAAATGGCAGATTGGGGGCTGGAGAGATGACTTAGGGGTTAAGTCTTTGCCTCGCAAGCAGAAGGACCTGAGTTCAGATCTGTAATGCCACATGAAAATGCTGGGTGGCAAAGTCTAGCATTGGATCACAGGCACTAGGATCCTTAGAGGCAAGGGACTAACAGTCATGATAGTGTTCCTATACTAAAGAGGAGCCCACGAAAGAGCTGTGGGCAGTGCCACCGAGTCCTCACACCTAACTAGAGTGGAGGACTCAGAGGGAAGTTTGGCGTTCACACAAAAGGATACTCCAGGAAATGGGAGTGGGGGAAGGAGGAGGCACTGGGAGAAGGGGAGGAAGGAGGTGAAAGGAAGGGGAAAATAGGGGGAAGGTGCAAGAGGGATTGGGGAGGGGTAAAAGAAGGGAGGGATCTGGGGTACCTATTAAGCTGCATGATTGGGGAAAAATAAATAAATATAAATAAAAAATGCTGGATGGAAATGGCTGTGGAGTGCAATTCCAGCCCTGGAAACAGGGCCTGGGAAACCTCAGAGCTGTACAATTAAGAAGTAGAGCAATGCAGGGTGATTTCCAATGCCACCCTTGGGCTTTCATAGGTACACACACTTAAATTCCTTTTTGTACACACACACACACACACACACACACACACACACACACACACGAATAAAATGGAATATCCATGTGTAGCCCACACATCTCCTCCCATAACTCTGAAATATCTCCAGGTCACTTTGACACAATATAATGGAAAATGCAAATAAACAGCTGTCACATTAAACTACGTGAAAGTTTAATGGTTGAACCCATGGATGTGGTAATAGTTGATATGGAATCCAACATAGTGTACCCATATATAGCAACAGGGCAAATATTACATGTGAGCAAAAGTAGTGACAATCAAGAAAAAGTGAATTTTTATGAAATCAGTTAAGTAACAAACACAAAAGAATTGCTGTTCTGAAGTTTCAATTTACTTAAAAGTTTTCTCTTATTCACAGAATAATTTGATTTCCCATTCTCTGAAACCTGATTCATTATCTGTTAAATAAAATTGCAGTAGTAATGACGAGACTACAAATTTTCAGATGATTTTGATAATTATGTAGGATTGACATCCAGGGGTTTAGAAAATAAAAGAAGTCACTGGGGAAAACTGCTTTGACGGCATCTTATGAAGGCAGTAGAATAGAGCAAAAGGCAGGTGATTCAACTTTTTCAACTGGAAAAGACCTGGGTGACAATAAAATGTGCAATTTGGAGAGGAATTAGAAAGTCCCTTTAAAAATTTGGCAAGTTCATATGTACGAAGAGCAGATTTTTAACAGATGCATGAATTAGAGTTCTCTATAAACCTCAACTGTGTAAGACTTTAGCATACAAAAACAAGCTTTTGCCTTGTATAATGAGATCAATATCTACTCACTTTAGCTGGAGATTTCAGCCTTCCAGGGCAACTGTCCTGATGACCATCAGATTGTGAGCAATTTGTTCTAGGGAATGAGAGATCAGGGCAAAGAAAGAATGTAGGGAAAATAACGTGGTCATCAGGACACCTTGACATTCTAGTCTTTGTATTACTAGGAAGTCATTTTTCTTTTTCTGAATAAGTTGTAAAGCAGTTTCACCAATAAAAAAGAAAATTACAGGACTTTTTTATTGTTTTTTTCTTTTTTGTGGCGGCGGGGGTGGGGTGGGGTGGGGGGAATGGGATTCTGGGCTACAGTTCTTCAGCATTTCCACCAGAGGGCAGTCTTCTACAGTGATGGCAACCATAATAGGAAAATTCACTGTTCTGTTTTTGCAGTTTACTGGGTGTGAGTGGGAAGCATGCATCAATTCTGACTGCCCACAGAACAGACATTAGGATACATTTGGAACCAAGTTCTTGCAGAACACAGGACAGTTAAATAGCACATTTAGAACCACGTGACTGCTTGCTAAATCAGTTTTGTTAAATTAGTAACATTTTGAAGGGCTGTTGAAATTGAAAATTCATCATTCTTGAGGTTCCAGTCCAGTAGACTTAAGAGGTTGAAAGACGTTGCATTAACAGGAATTACTTGTCTCATGAAACTTCAGGAACGAGTTTTCCAGAACAGATGACAAGGGACAGAGAATTACTTCTGAAAAACACACTTTTAATAAGTTCCAGTGCTGTCATTAACTTTACCTTAGCTTATCAGGAGGGCTTTGGTTGGAGGAAGGATAAAATTGTGCTTCTACCGGGTAAGTTTCATGTGCAAGGGCCTTAGTAAAAGCTGAGGAGCTCAGAGGGAGATCGATTAGAAAAAGTGATGAGAAGGAGACATAGTCTGGTTTGGCAGCTTAGGGACAGGGACCTCTATCCTTGTCTAGAAGCTGGAAATGTCCTTTATTCTGTTCTGGCTAGAAAGAAGCTCTTATTTCTACTATGGTATCTTGTTATTCTCTTTTACATAAGTAGTTGAGACAACCACTGCCTAAAAACAACAGGAAATGGGAGGCACTTGGTCACTTTGGGAGTGGGTCAGCTGCACTAACCAGCTCACCTCCCCATGCCTCACCCCAGTTTTTGTCATCAGTATGATAAGATGCCACTAGATAGTAGATCAGTGGTACCCCACTTCCCATGACTCACTCATGCCATACAGAGGCTCTGTTTTCTTCTTTTCTCTTAACCTCCCAACTATAATACTATAAAAAAAATTGTTCTTAAAACTCATACTGCCAGGTCAGTGAACTTCATTCTTTGACTTCATGAGCTAAAAGCCCAGAGCCACCGGTTCAGTGGAAGTTCTATGTGACTGCATAACTCCTGATTTTAGTCAACTTGACAGCTGAGGGCTCAGAGCTCTGGGCACATTTGTGAAGAGTTGGTTAGGTTGAGTTAAGCCCCAAGCAAGCTTGCAGGAGATTGTCTGATTGGTAGGGAGGTCCAGTCCATGGTTGGTATAGCTAGTCCCGAGGCAGAGGGGATAGGGGAGAATGGATAAGGAAGTTGGCATTCTTTGTTATATTTGGCCAGACGTGCTGGTGTAACAAATAGGGCTTGTCCCTTTCTCAGCAGTCCTCTCAGCAGCATACCACATGTTGAATATGATAACCAGATCCCTGGGCCCTTGTTGGTGTGAGCTCTCCTGCTAAATTGCTAGATGAGACTTTTCCCTTGAAGGGAGCTTCCTCAGGGAATTGGCATTCTTTGGCATACTTACACAGATATGCTGCATGGCAAGCGAGGCTTGCCCCTCTCTCGCAGTCCTGTGAATATGGTGTGGGCAGTTCCCTTAGTCCCTGGTGTTGGTATGATTTCTCTTGCCAAGTTGGACTAAGGGTGTTGCTGGATAATCATAAGGAATAAAACCCCTTGTTCCCCCTTAAGCCATTTAGTCATGAATATATCAGCAACATGCAGGCAAACTGCAATACCACCTAGGGTTAGTAAGCTTCTGATGCTCTCAAGGACCCTCCTCCTACTGACTCCCCCTTTGAAAGGACTTGTCTCAGAGTCAGGCAAAGCCATTCCAGTCCTAGTGGAGCCCTTTAAATGACTATGGAACCATGAGTTACATGACAGACATATTCAAAGGATATATATATATATATATATATATATATAGAGAGAGAGAGAGAGAGAGGAGAGAGAGAGAGAGAGAGAGAAGGGGGAGAGAGAGAGACAGAGACAGAGAGGAACAGAGACAGAGACAGAGAAAGACAGAGACAGGGACAGAGCGAGTGAGCGAGAGAGAGAGAGGGAGAGAGAGAGAGAAAAAGACAGAGATAGGGACAGAGCGAGTGAGCGAGAGAGAGAGAGAGAGAGAGAGTTCTTAGAGAAAGTCTCCACCTCCAAAAGTTTTCATCATTTTCCCATTCAGTGACATGAGCTTAGGTCCAAGAATTTAAAACACATGAGCTTAGAGAGGAATTTCATGTTTAAACCATGACACTTGCTGAGTTCCAAAGCCCATGTGTTCAACGATCTTGATGAGAATACCTTTCTCTTATCTTTTGCTTTGGATTGCCACCTCACATTTCATTGGTAGCATCATATGAAATGGTGGGCATCAGGGCTTTGATGAGGGCAGCTGAGGGAAAGCTACTTCCTCCCTGTCAAGAGACTCAAAATCTGAGTGCTACTTGTGGTTCTTGGATGAGTCATGGCATTCCAATCTAATCTAAAGATTAAAATGTTACATGCTCTTTTCCACTCTATTAAAATCCAGCAGTGCTCGTCCAGGAATTCCAGAAGCCCATCTTTTAGGAAGAAAGTCCATTGCCTGCAGACATGCTGAGGAGATGGCAGGAATAATCATACTCTATATTGACAGAATGAAAGGTGCTATGCCAGGGGGTCAGGGGTAAGAGCATCTATCAAGCAAATATCTTAAGGAGTTTATTGGAGGAATTTTTCCAAAAGCAATAATGGAGGACAACATTAAGGTGGAATGGAGGACAACTCCAACAACATGTAAAAATTGACATGAAGGACCATTATAAAGAGACTTAAGAAACATGAGTTTTATTAGACCTGAAGTGCTGGTTGCCAAGGGAACTTAGTTTAAATTGATAGTCAGAGAATATTAAAACAGAAGAGATAGCTTAATGTCACAGAGGATAGAGAGATAGTTCCCATGAACAGTATGGTGGAAAGAAGTCTAAAGAGAACACCTAACAGGGTGGGAGGAGAGTCCATAGACCAATCTTTCATGACTTTCAGTCATTGTTAGGGAAAAGGCAGTGTAGGGTGGGGGCTGGGTAAAAGAATGCCATGAAAAGATAGTCCCATCTTGAAAAGTCCACTGCTGGACAAGATATTCTACTCAGTGCAGGGTTGCTGCATCCAGAAACTCACTGAAATGAGACCTACACAATGGCTGAAAAATCAGCATGCCCCATAGATTAGTGAGGATCTCAGGAGAAATAATGTTAAGCTAGGGTTAGGCAGGTGAATGGGAGTGCCTCTATCAGTGAGACTGCCCAAGGAAGGGCCACTTTGTCTGCCCCAGAGGCTAGAGGAGATAGATGATCTAGAGAGAGCCCTGGGACTCATAGAAGCAGACAGACAGGAGGGTGGGAGGAAGTGGGATGGAGTGATAATGGGAAAAGGGGCAGTGGGGAGGAAGAATGGGACAGAAGGAAGGAGAGGGGAAGGAAGGGGGAGGGATTATTACTCATTATGCTTGCAAAACAAGGAAAACTAATAAAAGAAAGAAAAAAAAAAGATAGTCTTGTCTCAAGACCATTATGGTGGGGACACCAAGGATTTGGTGAGATAAATGGAAAGTGGATTGGTAGATTGGTATGGCTCTTATGGTCAAGTCCAGGCAAAAACCACAAGGCATGAAACAGGCATTTCATCCACGGTGGAAGAGACTTTTCAAAATGACATGGTTACGACAAATAGACATATGATCTCCTACTCCCTTATTGTCCCACAGATTAGACCAGATTGCGGGGTTGTTCTTTGCTCCAGGAAAAACAAAACCATCCCATTGCTATTTTTGAGAAGAAACTACTTTGACCTAGTAGTCATGGCAACAAAATAGGAAAATAGCTAAATGGTAATGGAGATGAAACTGAAAACTTTTCTACTAGAAGACAGAAAGGATCACAGAGCCCTCATCTAGAAATTACTTCTCCCCCAAGTCATCACAGAAGATGCTACAGTGTAGAGGAAGTGGGAGGTCAACTGAAAGTGGGATTCCATCTAAATTCCACAAGTACATGAGAAGTCTCATGGAGCTGGACTTTGTGCTGAAAACAGTTGTTTTGGACAGCACCTATGAGTTAATGCAAACAACAGCTCTCCATTCAGTCTAATGGAAGGCTTGACACAGGGTGAGTCTCTTCCAGGATCTTTCATTAACAGTGGAACTTTCATTCACACCTGTTCCTGTGAAAGACTCCTCTCACATGTTCTGTGAGTAACCCTTATGCAATAGATGTTCGTTCACATCTTCTCAGGAAAAGTTAAAGGCTGACTCTAGGCTGCATACATGATAGACATACAGTTGAAAGGAATTCCAAATGTACAACTCTCTAGGTATCTATAAGGTCAGGGACACAGAGAACATGCTTGCTTGTTTTTGTGGTGTTGGGTCTCAAAATCACATTCTTGTAATTATTCACCAAAAGATAGTCATTGTGAGCAAACTATGCCAGAAACATAGATGAGCACCATATTTATATCTTTCTATAATGCCAGAATTTGTTGATTAACAATAAACAGGTTAATTGTTAATTAACAAACACCAGGTTCATCAGTGTTTTGGGGAGAATTTGTCAAATAGTCCCAGGTCTCTTGACAGTTGGCCTAAACAGACACATGTTCATTTATTCCAAGCTTGATTGGTGATATTAACTCTCAGGTTACACATCAAATACAACATAGTAAGTCTATCTGTATACATGTTATACAGATAGGCTACAGAACAACTACAAAAGTCTTAAGAGATTGTGTAAGTTCAAGGGGTTTGGCAGAGTTCTAACCAGTGACAAGCAGAAGTTTGATAGGGATAAAAAGAAGAACTCTATATGGATAGGTTAATGTTCTTCTAGGGGTCTGCTGGAGGCACTGGGTCAAGGCACAATCTGTAAAAGTATTGTTTTACACAGTAAGTATTAACTTAGAGCAGGTACTGTTGTGGCCAGATTCTAGGGTCCCAAAAATCAGCAAAGAGCCATACCACTGCAATTCACATGAAGGCTTTTATTAGCAGATTCGAACCTGGGCTCATGACCAACAGACAGCGGTGTCCAGCCGGGAAGAGTGTGGTCCTTTGTCTGGGTGAAGTTTTATAGCTTACTGGCAAGGGGAGGGGGCTTCCAACTTAGTAGTTACTTGATTGGCTAACAGCCAACAGTTTTGGGGCACAGGGATTGGTCTCCCCCCTTGTCTGTGAGCAGTTTGAATTGCAACCTTAATACCCACAACACCTGGGGTTTCCCATAACACCTAGGATTTTCTCTTCTGTTACTGACAAATGGTTGCTGGCCTCCAATTGGCCTATGCCCAGGCCGGTGCTGCCCTGGGGCAGCCCATAGACTTTTATGGTAAGGGAAGGAATAGAGGGTGGGCAACTCCAGTCTGCTGAAACGTTATTTTCACGTACTCAGCTAGACACGTGGGGCCGCATTCCAAACTCCCGGCCTGTCTCTAGTTAGAGGTAGTGGCTGTGCTCTGACTGGGTCACATAGGAGCTCCAACTGAGCCATATAGGAGCTCTGACTGGGCCACATTATGAAAGCTACATAGATGTGGAGAAACATACTTAAAAAGAACTAAAAGAAAACCAAAATCAGGTTCTAGGTCTACTCATTCCCCCCTCTCTCTGGGGCCTAAGGAGCCCAATCATGGGCTCATGGTTGGCTCAGTCTTCCTCTGTGGCAGAGGCTGATATTGTTGTCTAAGAACCATTATTGGACAGCATTTATCTATTCTTTAATAAAAGCTGTTAACCTTGGGGCCCAATCCAGTTGAGTTAGGGTCCAGGTAAAGCTAGAGGTCAAGCCATTTGTTTGTATGGAGAGCTAATTTCCATATCCTTCCATAGGGAAGTTGTCCATCTTATCTCTGGGAGGATTGGAGTCAGCAGAAGTGTTCCTTCAGAGTGATTCCAGCAGTGGGGGAGTGTCTTTTTGGAATTCCAAAGACCTTCAAAGACCTTGAGAGACCCATCCCAGCATGGCTGCTCTAATCCTGCTTCATTCCTCCATAAACCTATTTGAGGATTCAGACTGCTCTGGGGATAAAGGATTCAGACCCGCTCTGGCTGCTTCCTGCTGAATCAGGGCAAAGGAAGTAAGAGCAGTCTGATATCCTCATTTATGAAATGCTGGGATGGTCTAGAGGTCTTTCATAGATGGCTTTATTACTTCAAGGTCAGTCTAAAACAGACAAAACACAGGTAAATTAAGTCTTCAAGATCTACAGAAGGATTAATCCATTGTAATTGAGAAGGCACATGAGATAAACCAAATAAGCTTAGTAGTCTTGCTATGGGTACAAGCAAGCAGGAGTTAGTAAAGAACACATGTTTGTAAGGTGTAAAAGCCAAGAGCTGCAAGTAATTTTACATATTGGAGACCTTTCTCCTCTGGCTATTGTAAATCTAAGATCACATTCTAAAACCTGTCCAAAACATTGTGAACTGATTCTTTGTACAGAACAATCTGAATTAATCCTCCTTTTTGGGTTCTGAAAAACAAAGTGACACAAGTCTTTTTAAGATGACACATGTAGGGGACATTTCCTCACATGGAAAGTTTTATAGGCCTGTAAGCATTATCTTGTCTTTAGAGTAGGACCACTCTTTGTCTCTAAATGAAAAGCCAGTGTTGATTTGCTATCAGAGCTGCTACTCTTAAGCACCTGAAGTTTTGTTGTTTTTCCTGGTTTAACTCCTTAAGTTTGTCATTGTATTTTCTCTCTGTCAAGCACTGAGTTTAACTTTAGGCAAGCTTTTAGGATGAGGGCAGAACTTTATTAAACATGTCTGATCTTAGCTCTATAGCACAAACTGTCTTTCTTAGGGTCTTTAAACTGTAAGCTTTTGTTACATGCTATCTGGATTCCGCCATTTTATTTTAATCTATCATTTCTTCTTTTACCATCTTTGGTGCATCTAAAACCAGAATCAAGTGGATGATTTTATAATAGTGCTAAAACATTTTATTCTATTAAGCTTAAACCCAGGATATTTTGGCATTTAGTCATGCAAACAAAGGAATAACTAAAAAACATTACCATTAAGCATGTAAGGAATTTCAGTAGTTACTTTGTGAGTGACTGGTGAATCTGTCATTCCTCTGATCCTAAACATTTTAGTAAAATTAAAGATTGACAAAAACCTAGGAAGGAAGTTGAGCACTAAAATTTTGTGCTCTCTTGTCCATTAACATAAAAACACAGAGGCTTCCTATTTGCATGTTAAACCCAAGGTTTTCATGAGATGCTCAACCTAGCATTTTGGCTTTCTTTTGCTGGGTATTAGTAGCAAACTCCTTTTTCCAATTGGAGGAAAGCTAAGAGTTTTAGGCTGTTTTATTGGTCCTTAGCAGAGGGCTTGACTTCTGGGCCCTGGGGTTCAGTGGACAATCTTCCTCCAGTGGAGATTCCCATAATGGGGACACAGGCCACATGAAAACTTCCTGTGCTTGCAACCTCTCAAAGCATCCAGTCTGGTCATATTCAAAACACCTTTCCATCTTTCTCCTGTCGGAAGGGGTTCTGGGTTGGTCTGCTTGAGTGTGCCTGTTGGTATTCTATCTATCCTTTTAGGCAAATGTCAAGTTTTGATTTCTTTGTTTTCTGGTTCTTTCTCTTTTTTTTCCTTTCTCCACATTAAGTCCTAGATCACTTGCTCTATTTTAAAGTCCTTAAAATGTTCCAAAAATAAGTTTGAAAGGGATTATCAGCATCTCTCCCATTTCATCCATCAGTGGGGCCATAAGACAACACAGAATAAAAAGAAAGGACAAACAGAAGATAAGGATTCTACCTCTAAGACAGAAATGAAAGTTTCCTGACAGTGAACTATTTAATCACAGTGTGCCAAACTCTTCCTTGCAGATGAGGACCTGCAGATGGGGGCCTGGCTGATGTGGAATCTTCCTAGTCTTGATGGCATTTCTATTGGGAGACAAAACTTTTTCTGAGCTACTAGCTGTTACTTTTGGTATAGATCTCTATAGTCTTTTAACTTTGTGTCATTTGTTTGTCACTATTTGTCTAGTTGGATGGTATTATAACTTAAAGATCTCCCTGCGGTCATCTCTTGTCTAAGATGTATACAGGATATGTCCAAGAATATACTACAAGTTGACTCTCTTTCAGGTTGGTAGGACTAAGCATTCACATTTTCCAGATAGTCCCTGGACACAGGAAAGGGAAATCTCTCCTTTGGGTTCAGTTTAGTGGACCTGGACTTGGGGGAAAGGACACATGGCTCAGCAGAGTTCTGCCAAGCACTATATAGATCCAGTGACTGACTGGGGTCAGGGCTGTATGCAACCTGTGGTTGGGGGAGACAGGGCTCCACCCAACAATACTAACCCCTGGTGTGGTCAGAGAGGCCAGAGCCCCCATTCAATGCCCCTAACATGATGCACTAAACGGGAGAGTCCATGGTCCACACATGACTGAAGCTTCCTGTATTTCCTATGCTATTTAAGTGGTATGGTCATTGTCTCAGACATGAAGCACTTTCTTTCAAAGCAAATATTTCTAGGAATTTCCTTCTGTTGACTAACAATAGCTCAAGTCACATTGGTCCCCACCATACACCGCAGACAGACAAAAAGGTTGGGTATCTCTCCAGGAGAGATCATTCAAGTGCCAGCCAGGCCATACTCTTTGCAGAGCCATAAGTGATAACTTAGCTACAGTGTACAGCTGTGTTGTGACTTGCAATTGGATTCTAATCTGATCCCATCCTAGACCACATGTTATCACCATGGAAATGCAGAACTGGCCCAATCAAATCCCGTGGCTTTAAGAGATCTTAGGGATCTCACTGTGGGACTACAAACTCAAGCAGAGAGGTGCAACAGGTTTCCCACCTCAAGCCAACATTCACTCATACATTCACACAGAGGTTAAAACATTCCTCCCATATTTTAAAGGTGCCCTTTTCTTTCCCATCCAGGAGAAACCTGCTCTCTTTTACTGTGAGATCCAGGATTCAAGCTCCAGGTGAGGTGGCATCAGGTGGGCGGGACCTTGGCTTTTCCTGAGCAGAGCCCTGCTTGGACTGCTGCAGGCCCTAGTCTCAGACCTTCCTGCCGCCCTTGAGAAGTTGGGATTTTATGAGTAAACAAATTCCTGCTTAATCAAAACAGACGATTGAAATACATTTGAATACATGAAGCTTAATTTTTAATTTCTAATTTCTCAGGTTCAATGTCTTTTCTTTTATATCATGGAAGAAATATAACACATAACATTTCCTTTAACCATCATCTCTAATTTTCAATCTTTTTATAAACCTAACACTGCACAAAACTTTTTTAAAATTTATTTATTTATTTACTTTTATTTCCACTCATACAAACTTAACAGGTTCACCAGTCCCCCCCTCCCTCCAACCCCCTATCCTCCTGTGCCCCCCTCCCCTCCCCCTTCCTTCCCCATCCCCTAGTGCCTCCCCTTCCCATCCCTGGAGCATCCTTTAATATGCATGCCAAACTCTCCTCGGGGTCCTCCTCTCCGATGAGGTGCAAGGGCCCAGTAGCATTTCCTAGAACCCTTTCCTGTGTTCCCGTTAAGCATAGGAACACTACTGTGGCTGTCAATCCCTTGCCTCCCAGGATCCTAGTGCCTTTAGCAAATGCTAGACTTTGTGGGGTCAATAGTGTGTTGGACATTGCACAGGGCATGTAAAGTCCAAATATGATTGCTTCGGCACTAACTTGTGTGGAGTATCTTGCATATCATTGCTCCTCTGGTCCTTGTGCTGTTACAATCTTACTGCCCTCTCTTCTTCAAATTTCCCTGAGCTTCAGGATGGGGAGAAATTAGTCTGGCCTAGTTTTAGGTGATTGATATAGAGTCTCTGATGTTCTGGATTATGGTTTGTTGATTTTTTTTTCAGTTTTGCTGCTCCCGCAATGCCATTGGCTCCATCCTGATGGATATTGGATGTAACCCCCTGGCCAGAGATAAAGACTTGTTAAATTAGAGTCTTGTTATAAGAGTATATTCAAAGGTAGATGTAATAAAAGTAGGAAACCGCAGTGAGAGAGGGGTCAATCACCCATCTGCAAAATGGTTACTTTCTATCTGCCAGACTATATGCCCTCCCCTTCTGGTAAGATCATACCCCATCAGTTGCAAATGATCAGGAAGGAAAGTCTGTGAACTTAACCAGATGTCTCATTACTTACTTGCAGTCCTTTGATGGTGGCCTATTTTCTCTGCTGTAACATGGTACCTTCTCTCGTTACTGGTGTGGCCCTCCTTCCCCATCCCTCCTGTTCATAATTTTAGCAATTACTGTAGTTATTACAGAGATTTATCTTTGAGTGTCTCTAAGTGGGTTTGGTACTAGGAGCCACCTATTAGGGAGAACACACTGTGCTTAATTTTCCATGTCTGGGATACTTCACTCAATATAATTGTTTCTAATCCTATCCATTTCCCGGCAAATTGCATTAATTCATCATTTTTGATGGCTGAGTAGTATTTCATTGTATAGATGTACCACATTTTCCTTATCCACTCGTCAACTGTTGGACATTTCGGTTGATTCCATGATTTTGCTATTGTAAACAGTGCTGCTATGAACATGCTCGTGCTTGTGCTTTCGACGTGAATTTTTGCTGTATGGGGGGTTATCCCCAAAAGTGGAATCACAGGGTCATATGGCATTTCAATCTTTAATTTCCTTAAGAATCTCCAGACGGCTCACCAGAGTGGCTGTATGAGCCTGCATTCCCACCAGCAATGTAGGAGAGTTCCCCTCTCTCCACATCCTCTCCAGCATTTGTTGTTGTTTGTATTCTGGATTTTTGCCATCCTGACCTGGGTGAGATGATATCTCAGGGAAGTTTTGATTTGCATTTCCCTGATGGCTAAGGATGTGGAGCATTTTTTAAGATAATTGTTAGACATTTTAATTTCATTCCTGGTAAAGTTTCTTTTAAGTTCCAGGGCCCATTTTTTAATTGGGCCATTTGTTTCCTTAGTGTTTAGTTTTCTAAGTTCTTTGTGCACTCTGGATAATAGAGCTCTATCAGATATGGGGTTAGTGAAGATTTTCTCCCATTCTGTGGGTTGCCTTTGAGCTCGTGTGACAACCTCTTTACCTGAATAGAAGATCTTTAATTTCACCAGATCCCAACTGTTGAGAATTGGTAGCAGTGACTGGGCTATTGAATGTCTTTTTAAGGAACTGTTGGCCTAGCCCAATCAGCTCGAGGGAGTTCCCTACCCTTTCAACTATGGTTTTTATAGTCTCTGGCCTTATATCAAAGTCCTTGATCCATTTGGAATTAAGTCTTGTACATGGTGACAAGTATGGGTCCAGTTTTAATCTTCTGCATGTGGAGATCCAGTTTTGCCAGCACCATTTGTTGAAGATGCTGTTCTTTTTTCTTTGGAGTTTTTGGGCCCCATTGTCAAATATCAAATGTCTGTAGTTGTATGGACTTATGTCTAGGTCTTCAACCCTTATCCATTGATGTGTGTGTCTATTTTGGAGCCAGTACCAGGCTGTTTGTATAACTATGGATTTGTAGTACAGACTAAGGTTTGGTATGGTGATACCTCCAGCCGTGTTTTTGTTACTCAGGATTGTTTTTGCTATTCTGGGTCTTTTGTGCCTCCATATGAATTTTGAGATTGTTTGGTCAACTTCTTTAAAGAATTGCTTTGGGATTTTAATTGGTATAGCATTGAATTTGTATATTGTCTTTGGTAGGATGGTCATTTTTACGATGTTGATTCTGCCAATCCAGGAACAAGGGAGGTCTTTCCACCTTCTGGGGTCTTCTGCAATTTCTTTCTTTAGGGTTTTAAAGTTTTCATTGTAAAGGTCTCTTACTTCCTTGGTTAGGTTTTTATACCAAGGTATTTCATTTTTTTTAGGGGCTATAGTAAATGGGATTGTTTCTCTCAGGGCTTTTTCACTTCTTTCATTCTGGGCATATAGGAAGGCCTCTGATTTTTGCACATTTATTTTGTATCCTGCCACCCTGCTGAATTTCTGTATTAGTTCCAGGAGCTTCCTGGTGGAGTTTTTGGGATCACTCAGGTGTAAGATCATGCCATCTGCAAATAGAGATAACTTGACTTCTTCCTTGCTGATTTTAATCCCTTTTATGTCCCTTTCTTGTCTTATGGCTTCAGCTAAGTCTTCAAGTACAATATTGAAAAGAAGTGGTGACAGTGGACAGCTTTGTCTAGTTCCTAATCGAAGTACTCCACAAACCTTTATAGCATACTTTAACATTTTTGTAAGTAACCAATTTACAAACCTCCTGTACACATTTTAACTTTTTAAGTAAGATATCTCATCCCATAAACCTTTTAAACTTTTTGTACATCTAAGTACCATACATATCTCCTTCACATTTCCTATGCTACTTGATGGTTCCCTGTTGTCTATCCTTTAAGAAATGTCCTTAGAAAAGCAATAACAGTAGACCGCCTTTTAAAAAAATCATTACATCCGAAGAGTGCAAGATTATATCAGAACATAGGAGTACACCTGGGAACAGGGAATTAGAAAGCAGACTTGTCCCCAAGGAAGGGAGCTCATACATACCAGGAGAATGAAGAAATTCCAATGAATTTCTCGGAAATCAGTTTTTCTTTCTGATTGCTAGATATGTTGACATTACACATGTGAAAACAAATTTTTAAAGGAATTACAAAAGTGATGTTTTTAGATCCTAGGTAAAAACACAATATCACCTTTTGTGAAGCTTCATAAAAATTAAGATAAAACAAGATATTTTAGTTAGTATGTACTCAGGCCTTTTAA
Source organism: Typhlomys cinereus (assembly GCA_023101885.1). NCBI lineage: Eukaryota > Metazoa > Chordata > Mammalia > Rodentia > Platacanthomyidae > Typhlomys > Typhlomys cinereus. The sequence continues at coordinate 2,258,832 of JALPQD010000347.1, read as the reverse complement.
TGGTATCAAAATGATTCAGTCTTAAGCATGCATGTGCATTTAAATTGGGCATGTCAAATAATAAACAGAGTCAAAAACCAAAATGTGAATATAAGCATGCAATAAAATTTGAAGTGGCCATAGCTTTGTTATTTTGAAACATAAAGCACACATATGAAATTCAGGTAACCAAGCAAGTCAGAACTCTTTTTTTTTTTTTTTAAGTAACCCTTTATAAGATGGCCCCTGATAGGGTGGGGGGAAAATCAGTTCCTTCTCCAGAGAGTCCTGGAGTACAGGATACACTGGCTTGGCCCCAGGCCATATGCCACCATGCTCACCTGCTCCCTGTAATCCGTGGGATGTCGGCAGTAGCTGTAGCTGGCTGCTGGTGTCAATTTGGCCTTTCTTAAGATCAACTTCTAAATTCCATCCTTGAAATGGTCCAGGAGTAGACTAAGTGGGGTACTCTGATTCTGTCCCATACTGTCCGTCAGTAAAAACAGTCAAGATTCCAACACCAACCAACAAAAAGACACAGACAAACACCACACAATGTTCCCTTCAGAGACCAGCACCCAAAATAAACCAAAGGCAGGTCCTGCTTTGCCATAAACCAAGTCTCTGTACAACCAAATGAGGACTCTTGCCCTCTCCAAGGGGGGAAAGGGAACGTCTCTCAACTTTCCCCCACCAACAGCTCTCCCATGTGTCCACTTGAACCTGATATTGGCCTCCCCCAGGCACTACAACACACCAGACAGACAGACAGATAGACACTCACCAGTTGACTGGGAGCCCTCCGGTTTGGGGTCCTTGGATCTCTGGGATCCCAGATGAGCCCCCACTAATGTTGTGGCCAGATTCTAAGGTCCCAAAAATCAGCAAGGAGCCATACCACTGTAATTCACATGAGGGCTTTTATTAGCAGATTCGAACCTGGGCTCATGACCAACAGACAGCGGTGTCCAGTCGGGAAGAGTGTGGTCCTTTGTCTGGGTGAAGTTTTATAGCTTACTGGCAAGGGGAGGGGGCTTCCAACTTAGTAGTTACATGATTGACTAACAGCCAACAGTTTTGGGGCACAGGGATTGGTCTCCCCCCTTGTCTGTGAGCAGTTTGAATTGCAACCTTAATACCCACAACACCTGGGGTTTCCCTATTACCCACAACACCTGGGGTTTCCCATAACACCTGGGATTTTCTCTTCTGTTACTGACAAATGGTTGCTGGCCTCCAATTGGCCTATGCCCAGGCCGGTGCTGCCCTGGGGCAGCCCATAGACTTTTATGGTAAGGGAAGGAATAGAGGGTGGGCAACTCCAGTCTGCTGAAACGTTATTTTCACGTACTCAGCTAGACACGTGGGGCCGCATTCCAAACTCCCGGCCTGTCTCTAGTTAGAGGTAGTGGCTGTGCTCTGACTGGGCCACATAGGAGCTCTGACTGGGCCACATTATGAAAGCTACATAGATGTGGAGAAACATACTTAAAAAGAACTAAAAGAAAACCAAAATCGGGTTCTAGATCTCCTCAGTACAACTAGATCTCAATAGTAGGAAAATAGTGATTATTAGAAAAGAAGAATCTTGGGGCTGGAGAGATGGCTCAGGGATTAAGCCTCTGCCTTGCAGGTGGAAGGTCCTGAGTTCAGATCCTAGATCCCACATATAGATGCCGGGCAGAAGCATGGGTGACCTGTGTTTCTGGTCTTGGTAGGGTGGAGCCTGTGAATCCAGGGGCAGAGTAAACAATGAGGAGGTGGAGGCAGTCCATGGTGGTTCCTGAATTAGCCCATGGTTCTACACACACACACACACACACACACACACACACACACACACACACGCACATGCACACATGCACAATTGAATAAATAAAAAAAATTTTAAAAAAAGAAAAGAAGAATCTCTTTCTACACACACACACACACACACACACACACACACGCACATGCACACATGCACAATTGAATAAATAAAAAAAATTTTAAAAAAAGAAAAGAAGAATCTCTTTCTACATATCTACCACTTGGTAGATATTTTTTATTTTAAGAAACTGATACCTGCTGAGTCAATGCTGTGCTTATTTATCCAAGAGGGGAAAGTGAGCCGGCAAGCTTATCAACTTATCAAGTTATTCCTTGGATGGATAAAAAAGAATGTAAAGGTCTTTGAGAGTGCTTAGGAGGAGTGATGTGTGTAATCAGAGAGAACTTAGAAAGAAGGGTGTATATAGGTAACCAATTACTCTCTGAATGTATTTCAATCCCTTCCCTTAATGTCAGGGATTATAGCTGGTACTGCACTGGTACTGAAAATCTGTCCAAACAGCAGTAGAAGGGGAGAAAATTGACACTAGATGAACAGATATTTTAGTGTTAACTATAAATATTTGATAGTAAAGTACCACCGAAACACTTCTTATTACACCCTTAGATAAGAAAAACTCTCAACATTCAACCAAGATACACCCTACAGCAATGGACGATTAGTGAGATAGAAAATCACAGCTGGCCAGAGTGCACATTCATAATGACCCTGGAATGCTCAGTCCTAATCAGACCACCAGAATCTCTCTCCATCACAAGGCTCAGGGAATCATGTGTAAGAGGAGGCAATGAGATTGTAACTGCTTCCTCAGAGCTGGCCAAGACACTCCAGTTATGAGAGGGCTGTTATATACAGGAGCTCATTGCAATGAAATCTACTACCACCAGAACTACCCAATGGCTGACATATCAAAGGTCTTAAGAGAACAAGGGATTTATTTTCTTACAACAGTCCTGTTACAGTTCGTCCAGCTTGATGGGAGAGCATGCACCAACACCATGGCTGAGGGAACTGGCCACACCATCTCTACATAATGGCTGACTTGCCAGACCGGCATGTCTGGCCAAGTGTACACACGGATGCCAATTCTCTCAACTAGCTCTCTGATTTTATTCCAGGGCCTAGTCCCACCCACCATGGGCTGGGCCTTCCCAATCAGCTAGACAATCTTCTGCAGGTCTGCTCTGGGCCTGACTAAACAACTAATTCTCTACAAATGTGCCAAGAGTTCAAACCTACAATTATCAAGTTGACTCCTGTGCCTAACTATGACACCCATGTTCCAGCGAGGATCTCAACAGATACAACTGTACTCAGAAAGAATCTCTGGGGCAGGTGCTGGACAAAAGAAGGAGAACCTTCCCATTAGAGATTTTGCCCACTGAAAAGTCACATATACTACTACAGAGACCTGGTTCTTTACTATCAAGGGCACTTGAAGGGAGCCCTATGATCCATACATGCAGAGGACAGGAGAGCAAGAGGGACATGGCCAGATTGGTGGAGGGAGCGGTAGGTGGATAATAGAAGAAGAGGGGGATGGAGAAAGGACATAAACTCATTCTGTTTATGAAAAATTCTCAATAAAAAGTAAAAAAAAAAAGAAATTAAGGTGCATAACTGAAGGTATGTTATGTTTGGAATGTGAAATGTCCCCCATTTGCCCATGTGTTTGGCAAGGTTTTGGAACCTTTAAGAGGTGGAACTGTGCTGGAGGAGGGATGTCAATGAGGGCAAGCCTTGAGGTTTGATAGGCCAGACATACTTCCTGTACTTGTTCTCTCTGTCTGTTGCAAATTCACTCAACCTGAGCCAGCTCCAAGCCTTCTCTGACTGCCACTCACTTTCTCCACTACGATGGACTCTATCCCTTCTAGAACTGAGGTTTAGTTTGTAGTCAATTTCTGAAATAAACACCTGACCCAAACAACTTAGGGGAACAAAGGATTTTATTTCATTTCACAGTTTCAGGTTACAGTCCATCTTAGCAAGAGAGTTGCCAGCAGGAACTGAGGAAACTGGCCACATTACATCAAAAGTCAAAATCACAGGAAGAGATCATTGCCTGGCAGCTGAGTTTATATGATCCATACCTTTAAACACACCACCTGCCTAAATGGTGCCAGCCACAATGAGCAGGTCATCCCACTTCAATTAAAGCCATTGTGATTGTTTCCTACAGACCTGCCCATAGGCTTAACTTAACCAAACAATTTCTTATTGATGTGTCCAGAGGCCTACTTCCCAAGTTTCAAGTAGAAAATCAAGTGCGAACTGGAAACCAAAAAAATAAGCTATTTTTTCTTTAAGTTGCTTGAGTCAAGGCATTTTGTCATAGCAGCTGTAGAGTGTTAACCATGACCATGTCAGTTCATAAGACTCCTCTATTTTGATTGTACCCAGGGCAGTCATCAGAACTGATGATACTGCTTAAACAATAATTCCTGGAACATATATATCAGTTGTTTCCTTAGATTCTTGCTCTCCTCCTTATTAACATAAAATGTTTATTAGGACATGTTGCAGTTACCTTTCTTTTTGCTGCTTCTATAACCAACTTAGAGGAAAAGGGCAGATTTATTTGGTTTATGGATCCAGAGGGAAGATAGAGTCCTTTATGGTAGTTAATGATAACTACCAACAGCCGAAGGAAGAAGCAGGAGGGAGGTTCAGGTAACCACAGCCATTGGAAGGCAGAGAGCACAAGAGTAAGCAGAGGAATTAGGGCTGGGCCACTGAACCTCAAGATCCAACCCCTTGTGACACCTTTTACTCCACCAAGGCTCCACCTCCTAAAGATATCAAAACCTTTCCAAACAACACAAGCTAAAGATCCAAATTCATGTGGAGGACAACTCACATTCAAACCATGACAAGGCATATGATATTAATTTATCACATAACCTCCAACACTTACTTCCCCCTAGCAACAACTGATCAAAATTTCCCATTCCCAGAAGTGGACAGTGGGCTCTCATTCTGCATTGGAGATCCCTCTGCAGGATTTCTTAGTGTGCTGTCATTGAGTTGCTCATCTGTTGTCTATCCTTCTCTTATTGGTGTTACAAAGAATAAGTGGAACACTGTGCCTCACTCATTTAGTGTGGGGCTAAGGGTAGGAAGCAGAAAGGGAATGGACAGTTGAAAGAGGATTCCAAAAAGATTGCCTGGTAGCATGCATAAAAAGATTATACATTTTCTGGGACACAGTAAGTCCTCAGTAAATGTTAGTTATCATTCTGATGAAAATTTCATATTGGATATAATTAATTTTTATAATTAGTGGGAGGAATCAAAAGTACTATAACTAAGTTGGGTGAGTAATGTAACAAGAATTTTATTTAAGTGCAAATTTTTAAAAAAATTATTATTTATTAAATTGTGCATGTATGTGTGTGCGTGTTTGTGTGTGTGTGTGTGTGTGTGTGTGTGTGTGTGTGTGTGTGTGTGTGTGTGTAGAACCACGGACGAATTCGGGAACCACCATGGACTGCCTCCATCTCCTCCTTGTTTACTCTGCCTCGGGATTCATAAGCTCCGCCCTACCAGGATCAGAAACGCAGGTCTCCCCCGCTTTCGCCTGGCGTCTATATGTGGAGTCTAGGATCCGAACTCAGGACCTTCCGCCTGCAAGGCAGAGGCTTAACCCCTGAGCCACCTCTCCAGCCCCCACAAATTTTGTTTTTAAGAAGAATTTTTCCCTACTATGGTGACAAAGAAAGTTGCATAAGTATAGTTATTTCAGAAAGTTAATTAATATATCTTTAACCAACAAGGTTTCTAAATTTCTTAATGTTAATCAACAATGTTTTATTCTTTTTTATTAATTAATTAATTTTATTATGCATCATCATGACCACTCTATGTATGCTGATATTGAATTTAAGAGACTGAAATCATTTGCCCAAATTATAGTGATATGTAGAGACTATCAGTTATGTGTTTAATTGACATAATTCACCCTTAGTGCCTCATACTATATTTGACACAAATTTCAAGTTTTTACACTTCCTCTATTTCCTTCTTTACTCACTCCTTTCAGTTTTAAAGTGAAGAAAAAAACCTCTGAATTAGCCTCCCTATTATTTTAATCTACTCAAAAACATGTCATACATTTAAAATGATGTGCTTGATAATTCAGAATTACTAAATGCAAAAATAATTAGAAATAGCTTCTCCAAAATATACTTTTGACTTTCAGTATGATTAAAAAATTTAAAAAAAGAAAAAAAGAAAAAATATTAAAATAAAGGATTATACATTATTCTAATGTATTAGACCAGGGATGGTGGTCATAAGACTACCTGAGTGATATGATATATGGTGGTAGACAAACTGCAGTTCAACGCATTCCCAGTCCACAGGAAGTGAGTGGCATCATGTTCCATAGTGTAACTGCAGGGAAAATTTGAGTGCACTGTTACTGTAGTTTAGGATTTTTCAATTGGAGTTAGAAATATAACTTTATTTTTAAAAAAACTTTTAAAATGTGGGAAACAAATTCAAATTTACTTAAGAAATATATGGGATAAATAAAACAGGCTTTATTGGTCTGGGACTTTTCATCTCTGTTATAGGTAAAAAAAAGACCATATGAGACATTGAGAAGATGGATGACAAGATATTTTAATATTCAAAAGGATTATTCTGGAAATAGTGAGCAAAATGGATTGAAGGGGCTAACACAGAATCAAGAAAATAATTATTAAGGTTTTCAATTGCACAAGATTAAAGCAACTACATAAAGAGTGAAGATGTAGGGAACTGGTTAAGGAACTTGGCATTCTTCAGTAAAATTGGGCAGACATGTTGGTATAGCAAATAAGGACTGTCCCTTTCAGCAATCATGTGGATATAGTATGGATAGTTCCCTTGCCTTTTGATGTATGAGATTTTCTGCCAATCCAGAGAAAGAACTATAGCAAGAATTGTAAAAATAAAACCCTTTATTCTCCTTTAAGATATTTAGTCATGAATTTACAGGTAACATGCAGGAAAACCGAGATAAGGGCACTCAGCAAAATTAGCAATATTTAGTGATTAATGGCGTATAGTACTGAAAAGAAAGGAAATTAGGATGTTTTTCTCGACTTCTGATTTGAATGGCTGTGTAAATTACTCTGTAATTGAACAGGAAATAGGAAGGTAATGCTAGTTTTCAAAGCTAGGACAAGAGTTCTCATGACATATGCAAGTTGACTACCCTTAATGTGAAAATTCAAACTGTACCAACAATGATACTCAAGATATTTTGGATTTTAGAGCCTTTGGATGTTGGATTTTCACTTAGAAATGCCCAACTGGCAAAGCATACTCTAATAAAAAAGCATAAAACAATGAAACCCTCCCAAATCCAAATAACATCTGATCTTGGGCATTTCAGACATGGAATATTTAATATATATTGAATCTGAGATGCCTCCAGGATATTTAAATGAAAAGATCTGAGTCAATGTGGTGAATTTTGAAGTTTAATAAAGAAATGAGATTAGAATTACAACCTGGAAAGTCCTCTGTGAGTGGCTCATGACTGATATTCCTTATTTCAACACCTTGGTACTGTTGACATATGACGAGATGACCACAAAGAAAAAATTGGGGTCACTCTTGTGTCCTGGACTGAGATGGAATATAGCTTTTCATGTTGATGCCCTGGAGCTCAGATCCCACAGCTCTTCGTTCCCTCTATGATCATCCTATTTTTTTTTGAAATGCCATGCCTGTCTTATGATTTATGAATTTCTATTTCTGGCTTAGAACTTCCCCTTGCATTTAAGTCTCACATAATCAATGCCTATTATATAGCTTCCCATAATGTCTGAGAGACATCTTCTGCTTATCATATATCATCCTCTTGAACTTAGCACTACTTCACCTGTAAACATTCTCATTTTAATAATGATGAAGGCATCAGTATTTTAAGATAAAAATGAACAAATTGGGGGCTTAGGAGATGGCTAAATGGTTAAAGTCTTTGTCTTACAGGCAAAAGAACTTGAGCTCAGGTCTCAAGATGCCATGTAAAATACCAGGCAGGCAGAGGCCTGCAACTCTGGTCCTGGAAAGCAGGGACTGAGAAACTTCCACAGCAAAGCAAAACAAGGGTAGAGTAACCCAGGATGGTTCATGATGTCACAGGCATGCACACTCAAGTGCCCTCTTGTACACATAGACACAGACACAGACACAGACACAGACACAGACACACACAGAGAGAGAGAGAGAGAGAGAGAGAGAGAGAGAGAGAGAGAGAGAGAGAGAGAAAGCCAAATTTTATCAGTTGTTCCTCACAAACAAATTCAGAGTCTAACTACTTTCCACCTTTTTCATTACCACTCTGGCCAAAGTCATTAATGCTTCTCATGTGGAATATTGCAGCATTCTCCTACTAGGCCCTTTCACTTCAGTTCACTAACTGTCTTCTGTTCCAATAGACTAAAGTTGTGCTTTCAAAACATATTATTATTAAGCAAATGGAAATGAAAATGAAACTACACTAACAATACCGATATCTGATAAAGTAGCTTTCCAATCAAAATTGGTCAAAAGAGACAAAGAAGAAACCACATAGTAATAAAGAAAAACTTTCAAGAAGATCTAACAACTGTAAATATTTACACACTGAATATTGGAGCTCTTGATTTCATAAGGTAAAAAGCAAGAAAAGTTCTGTTGGAAATGAAAACCTCTGGTATTGAATACTGACACTCATGGGACCAGGATATCTGAACAAAGCAAATTCTCCTCTGCAGAAGCATGTATAGCCTCTGTAAGTAGAGTTAGCTAGCACAGCGAGTGGGCAGTTCTTTTATCCCTAATGTAGGGGGGGTGGCTTCTATCCTTTATCTCATTGGTTTAAAATTTGGCCTTACATTCTATTCTCAGTTGTCTAAGAAACCAAGAAAAGATGCATAGCTTAAATAGCCTAGTAGGAGTTAAGGAAGTTTGAAGGTCCCTTTGTTTGAGTTTGATGGATGTGAGGAGTAAATGATTCTCAGAAACTTCCTTATGAAATGGAGGATGGAGACATTTTGATTTGATAGAAAAGATCAATTTCCCACATTTCTGACTATGAATAATAAGAGGTTTCAGTTCCCCCCTTGCCCCAACTCATCTTTAGATAATCTCCCAAACTAAAAGTCAACAAGAAACTTCAGAACTAAATTGTACCACGTCAACTATATTGAAGAGGAATCTACAGAATAGTCTAGTAGTCATATAATATACATTCTTCTCAGTAGATCATAGAAACTTCTCTAAAATTGAGCACATTATGAACCCAAAACAAGCCTTAATAAATACAGAAAATATAAATAATTTTATATATCTTATGAGGCTATAGCGAAATAAAACTAGAAATCAGCAGCAATGATAGATCCTAAACAAATATTCAAGACTGACAACACACTTCTGAATGGGCAATGCCATTGAATATATCAGAAAAGAATTGAAAAATTTCTGAAATTAAGTTAAAATTAGGGCTATTTTTATTTACAATAAGAAATCAGATAAATTGCAAATAAAAGACTTGATCATGACTTCAAAGTTTTAGAGAAACAAGGAGCTAAATATAAATGTAGTAGATGGAATACAAAACAAATATTAGAGCAGAAATTGATGAAAATAGAATCTAAAAGACCAAATAGAATCAAATGAAGACTTAACTCTTTGAAAAGATAAACAATATTTACAAATTTTTATCTAAACTAATTAAAGAAAGAGAAAAATGATCCAAATTAATAAAATTAGAATTGAAAAGATGTTGCAACAGATTCCAGTGAAATCAAGAGAATCATCAGGGAATATGCTAAATATTTGTATTTGAAAGGACGAGAAAATCTAGAAGTAGAAATATAAAGACATTTGATGAAATTCAACATTTCTTCATGATAAAAATTTCTCAAAAATCCCTTTCTGCCGGGACCAAAGTGGACTCCCTGATCCTCAGGTAAAGCCTCCAGGACACGCCCCAGGCCCCAGGTCATGCCCCAGGCCCCAGGTCATCTCTGCACCCCAACAGACATTCTGCCTTTCTGCCCCAGATCCTGGAGCCGGGCAGACACCCTGCTCCTCAGAGTTCCACAGAGTCCAGAGAAAACCCAAGCAACAGACTAGCGAACCAACACCATTCATTTGAGGTCTTCTAAAATCATCCCATCATAAGAAGAGAATCTTCACATCCAGCTCTAAGATAAGTAAATACTTAATATTTCCATATAGTCACTCAAAAACCCATATAACTTCAGGGACTATACCATTCACCCTCACATATTGTCAAGAAAGTCAACCTAAAACGTACACTACCATACTAATCTTCAATCCCTGTCTAATGATGTATTAACAGTCCAATAACCTCATCTAGGAAATAACATATCCAACCCCAAGGCAAACACTAACAATAGCTGCTCAAGTGTACTAATACTGTTTAATTCAGTTCAGCCAAAAACACACAAAATTAAAAGGACATAAGAGATAAAACAAAAATGCCCAGATCACAGTGCAAATCCATGAAAAACAAAAGCTAAGACAACAAATCTCCTACAAAAAGAATCAACCCTATAATAATGGAGTCCAACCAAAACAAACTCACAGAAAATAGCCAAGAAAGCCATGCCCAAGATAATGATTTTCAAAGCCTGATCTTTACTATGATCAAAACAATGAAAAAGGAAATCCTGGAGGAATTAAATAACCACATCAATCACTTTGAACAGGAACACAAATGGCACTTGGAGGAGATAAGAAAAGCAGTTGAAGAAAAAAAAATAGGCATAGAGCAGTTAAAACAATCTCAAACAGAATTTAAACTGGAACTAAAAGACAAGTTATCTTTGACTCAGAACTCAACAAAGATTCTTATCAGCAGAACTAATGAAGCAGAAACTAGAATATCAGATCATGAAGACAAAGTGGAAGAAAAAACTGGTTCAATTGAAGAGGTTATTAAAGCCAAAAAGATACTTGAGAGGAACATTCAAGAGTTATGGGACACCTTGAAGAAGCCCAATATGTACATTCATGGAATACCAGAACAAGAATCTCAAAATACCACACATGAGGAAATTTTTCAAATTATCATAAAGGAAAACTTTCCACATCTAAAGAAAGAGAGGCTCATCCCAATACAAGAGCCATTCTGCAGCACAAATGATATGACCAAAATAGAAACTTGCCAGAGCAAATAATAGTCAAAACACTACACATAAGACAAAAAGAATGTGCTGAGAGATTCAAGAGAACAAAAAGTCACTTTTTTCAAAAAGTGATTTTTCAATGGGAACAGTAAAAGCCACAAGAGTTTGGAGAGACATTTTTCTACTATAAAGACAACTTGAAGATTTACATGACCACTAAACCAGGCCTTCAAAAAAATGCTAGAAAAGATACACAAGCTTGAAGAAAAAAATGAGCATTTTCAGAAGGACAGAATGGAAGTTTAATACCACCATAACCTGAAAGCTAAATAATACACTTATTAAAGCCATTAAATACAAAAAATGTCAGGAATCAAAAATAATTTCTCCAATAGAACCTTAAATGTCAATTGAATTAACTCACCAATCAAAAGACAGGTTACAAACATGGATTAGAAATCAAAACCCATCCATCTTCTGCCTTCAGGAAACACATCTCATAACAAAAGATAGGCACATTCTAAAAGTAAAAGGCTGGTCAAAAATTCTTCAAGCTAATGGAACCAGGAACTACTGACAAAGTGGACTTCAAACCAAAGAAAATCGTAAGAAATACAGAAGAATACTACAATTCACCAGGAAGACTTCACAATACGGAACATATACACACCTAATATAGACTCCTCCACATTCATTAAGCAAACCCTAAAATATCTAAAAGGAGAAATAAATCCCGAAACAATAATATTAGGGAATTTCAATATTGCACTTTCAACATGGGATAGATCAACAGGCCAAAAATTCAACAGAGACACATTAGAACTAAATCAAACCCTACTGAAATGGACTCAACAGATCTCTATCAAACCTTCCATGCAAACACCAAGGAATATACATTCTTCTCAGCAACCCACAGAACTTTCTCCAAAATAGACCACATATTGGGCCACAAAATGAATCTCCACATGTACAGAAAAGTTGAAATTATAGCCTATACCCTGTCAGACCATGGTCTAAAGCTTGACATCTACAACACAACAAATAGCAGAAAATATACTAACTCTTGAATATTAAACACTGTGATTGCGAATGAGAAATGGGTTCAGAAAGAAATCAAAAAGGATGTACCACATTTTCCTTATCCACTCGTCAACTGTTGGACATTTGGGTTGATTCCATGACTTTGCTATTGTAAACAGTGCTGCTATGAACATGGTCGTGCTTGTGCTATTGAGGTGAGGTGAATTTGTGCTGTATGGGGGGTTATTCCCAAAAGTGGAATAGCAGGGTCATATGGCACTTCAATCTTTAATTTCTTTAAGAATCTCCAGACGGCTCGCCAGAGTGGCTGTATGAGCCTGCATTCCCACCAGCAATGTAGGAGAGTTCCCCAATGGAGTACTACTCAGCCATCAAAAATGATGAATTACTAGAATTTGCCGGGAAGTGGATGTCATTAGAAACAATTATATTAAGTGAAGTGTCCCAGACCCAGAAAATTAAGCACCGTATGTACTCCCTAATAGGTGGCTCCTAATACCAAACCCACCCAGCCCACCTAGAGACAGTAATTGCAAGGATTATGAACAGGAGGGATGGGGTAGGAGGGCCACACCAGAAACAAGGAGAGAAGGGACCATGTTACAGCAGAGAAAATAGGCCTCTATCAAGGACTCAAATAAGTAATGAGACATCTGATTAAGTTCACAGACTTGTTCCTGATCATTTACTACTGAGGGGGTATGATCTCACCAGAAGAGGAGGGCATATAGTCTGGCAGATAAAAAGTAACCGTTGTGCAAATTGGTGATAGACCCCTCCCTCACTGTGGTTTCCCACTTTTATTACATCTACCTTTGAATGTACTTTTATCACAAGACTCTAGTTTAACAGCTTTTTGTCTCTGGCCAGGGGGTAACATACAATGCCCACCAGGATGGAGTGAAGGGCATTGCAGGAGCAGCAAAACTGCAAAAGAAAATCAACAAACCACAATCCAGAACTTCAGAGACTCTATATCAACCACCTAAAACTAGGCCAGACTAATCTCTCCCCATCCTGAAGCTCAGGGAAATTTGCGGAAGAGGGGGCGGTAAGAGTGTAAGAGCAAAAGGATGGGAGGAGCAATGATATGTAAGATACTCCATACAAGTTAGGGCTGAAGCAATCATAATTGGACTTTACATGCCCTGCGCATTGTCCAACACACTATTGACCCCACAAAGTCTAGCATCTGCTAAAGGCACCAAGATCTTTGGAGGCAAGGGATAGGCAGCCACAGCAGTGTTCCTATACCTAAGGGGAACACGGGAAAGGGTTCAGGGAAAGGCCACTGGGTCCTTGTACGTCATCGGAGAGGAGGGCCCAGAGGAAAATCCGGCATGCACAAGAAAGGACTCTCTGGGAATTGGGGCGGGAGGCACTGGGGGATGGGAAGAGAGAGGGGTGGGGAGGAGGAGCAGGGGGTATGGGGGGGAGGGAGGGAGGGAACTGGTGTACCTATTAAGTTTGTATGAGCTGAAATAATAGTAAAAAATGTATTAATTAAAAAAGAAACATACAAATAAATGATAATAAAGACAAAAAAAAAAAGAAATCAAAAAGGGAAACTCAAGATTCCTAGAAGCGAACAATAATGAAAACACAACATATCAAAATCTCTGGGACACAATGAATGCTGTCCTAAGAGGTATGTTTATAGCTTTTAATGCCTATATCAAAAAAAAAAAAGGAAATGTCGCAAGTAAATAACTTAGCAATGCAGCTTAAAGCTTTAGAGACAAAAGAGCAATCCAATCCCAAAAGCAATAGAAGAGAGGAAATTAGCAAAATCAGGGGAGAAGTATTTGAAAGTGAGATAATGAAAATGATACAAAGAATCTACCAGATGAAAAGGTGGTTCCTTGAAAAAAATCAAAAAGATTGATACGTCCCTAGTTAAATTAACCAAAACCCAAATTAACAAAGTTAGAAATGAAAATGGAGTTGTCACAACTGATACCCAAGAAATCCAGAGAATTATAACATCATATTTCAAAAACTTATACTCTCTGAAGTTTGACAACACAAAAGAGATGGATGAATTTCTAAGTAAACACAACTTACCTAAATTGAATCAAGAAGTTTTGAATTATTTAAATCATCCTTAACAAATGAGGAAATTGATAGAGTAATCTCAAAACTTCCCACCAAAAAATGTCCTGGACCAGATGGATTCAGCACAGAATTCTACTAGACTTTTAAAGAACTAACACCATTACTTCTTAAACTATTCCATAAAATAGGTAAGGTAGGAACACTTCCAAATTCTTTCTACGAAGCTAATATCATATTAATCCTGAAACCTAATAAAGATACACTTAAAGAAAACTATAAGCCAATCTCTTTGATGAACATAGATGTAAAAATTCTCAACAAAATCTTAGCAAGTCAGATTCAAAATATATCAAAAAGATAATTCACTGTGATCCAGTAGGTTTTATCCCAGACACACAAGGTTAGTTCAACATATAAGTGTAATCCATAATATAAGCGAATCAAAAGTCCAAGGCCACATGATACTCTCTACAGATGCAGAAAAAGCTTTTGACAATATCCAACATCATTTTATGACCAAAACATTTTATGACCGAGACAGTTGGAATAAAAGGAACTCATCTCAACATAATAAAAGCTGCATATAACAAGACTTAAACAACAAGGATTATACTCATTGGGGAAAAACTTGAAGCATTCTTGCTTTGATCAGGAACTAGACAAGGCTGTTGACTCTCACCACTTCTATTCAATATTGTACTTGAAGTCTTAACTAGAGCTATAAGACAAGAGAAGGAGATAAAAAGGATTCAAATGGGAAAGGAAGAAGTCAAGATATCTCTATTTGCAGATGACATGATCACATATCTCAGTGATACTAAAAACTCCATCAGGAAACTCCTGAAACTAATATGTAAGTTCAGCAGAGTGGCAGGTTACAAAATAAACATGCAAAAATCAATGGCCTTCCTATATGCTAAGGATGAGAAAACTGAAAAAGTCCTAAGAGAAACAGTCCCATTTACTATAGCCCCTAAAAAATGAAATGCCTTGGTATATATATAATCAAAGAAATGAGAGACCTTTATCATGAAAACTTTAAAATCCTGAAGAAAGAAATTATAGAAGACACCAAAAGGTGGAAAGATCTCCCATATTCCTGATCAGCAGAATCAATATCATAAAAATGACCATCCAAAAGTAATACCAAAAGTAATATACAGATTACACACTATACCAATCAAAATTCCAAAGCAATTCTTTAAAGAAATTGACCAAACAATCTCAAAATTCATATGGAAGCACAAAAGGCCCAGGACAGAAAAAAAAATCCAGGATAGAGAAAAAAAATCCCAGGATAGAAAAAAAAAAAAACCCCAACATATCGCCATACCAAACCTTAATCTATACTACAAATCCATAACGATAAAAACAGCCTGGAACTGGCTCCAAAATAGACACATAGATCAATGGATAAGGGTTGAAGACCCAGATATAAGCCCACACAATTATAGCCATTTGATCTTTGACTAAGGGACCCAAAAAATTCAATGGAGAGCAAACAGTATCTTCAACAAATGGTACTGGAAAAACTGGATATCTACATGCAGAAGATTAAAACTGGATTAGTACTTATCACCATGCACAAAATTAATTCTAAATAAATGAAGGATCTTAATATTAGGCTAGAGACTATAAAAACCCTAGTTGAAAGGGTATGGAACTCTCTCAAGCTGATTGGGCTAGGCTACTAGTTCCTAAATAGAAATCCAATAGCACAGTCACTAGAACCAACACTCAATAAATGGCATCTTATGAAATTAAAGATTTTCTGTTCAGATAAAGAGATTGTAAACCAAGTGAAAAGTCAACCCAGAGAATGGAAGAAAATCTTCACTAACCACATATGTGATAGAGCTCTGTTATCTAGAGTACACAAAAACTTAAAAAATTAATACCAAGGAGATAAATAGCCCAATTAAAAAATGGGCCTCAGAATTGAAAAGAAACTTTTCCTGACATGAAATCAAAATGTCTAACAAATATCTTAAAAAATGCTCCACATCCTTAGCCATCAGGGAAATGCAGATCAAAATACCCTGAAGATATCATCTCACCATTGTCAGGATGACAAAAATCCACAATACAAACAACACAAAATGCTGGAGAGGATGTGAAGAGAAGGGAACTCTCATATATTGCTGGTGGGAATACAGGCTTATACAACCACTCTGGCAATCACCATGGTGATTCCTAAAATGTTAAGGACTGAAATGCCATATGACCCTGCTATACCACTACTGGGAATAATCCCCCAAAAGACATCAATTTGCTACAGTGACAGGAGTACAACCATGTTCATTGCAGCACTATTTACACTAGCAAAGTCACAGAATCAACCTAAATGCCCAACAATTAATGAATGGATAATGAAAATATGGTACATTTATACAATGGAATATTATTGAGCCATCAAAAAGATGAATTAATGAAATTTTCCAGGAAATGGGTGGAATTAGAAGAAATTATATTGAGTGTAATACCCAAGACACATAAAGTTAGACACCGTATGCACTCCCTAGTAAGTGGATCCTAGTTCCAAATCCATTTAATGGCATATTCAAAGGTAAATTTCTGTAATACACACTATAATCACAAAGGATTATCAATGGGAGGGAAGGGGAAGGAGGACCTCAAAAGAAAGGAGACAGATGATCAAGCTTCAGTAGAGAAAATAGGCCATAGTCAATTATTACATGTAAGTAGTGAGACATCTGGGCAGCCCACTCTCTCTTCCCTTCTTGGTCACTTGTTACTGAAGAGGTTTGATCGCATAATAAGGGAGAATATAGGGACTGGCAGATAGATGGTAACCATCCTGCAAATGGGACACTGACGCCCCCTGCACTGCTGTGTATTACTCCTATTCTTTCATCTACCTTTAAGTCTCCTCTTATATTAAGATCTTCATTTAAACAGTCTTTTGTCTTTGGTTAGGAGGTGACCTTCAATACCAATCAGGATGAAGCCAAGGGTGATGCAGGAAAAAGCAAAACCAAAAACCGCAGCAAACCATAATTCAAAACACCAAAGACCCTACATTATTCATCTAGAACCAGACCAGCTAAATCTTTCCCCATCCTAAAGCTCAGGGAACCTTGTGGAAGAGGGGGTGGCAAGAATGTAAGAGCGTAAAGATGGGAAGGACCAATGATATGCAAGATACTCCACACAAGTTATGGCTGCAGCAACCAGAATTGGACTTTGCCTGACTGCACAATGGCTGACATGTCAACAAACCCCCAAAGTAAACCATGGATCACAGGGGAGAAGGCTCCAGTCAGTAGGATCCCTAGAGGCAAGGGATTAAACCCTCATAACAGAGTTCCCATACTAACTGGGAGCCCAAGAAGGAGCTCTGGGCTATGCCATTGAGTCCTGAACCCTCACTAGGGTAGAGGACTCAGAAGGAGGGTTGGTATTCACACAAAAGTATGCTCCAGGGGATGGGAGAATGGAAGGGGGGGCACTAGGAGTGGGAGAGGGAGGGAAGGGGTGAAAGGAAAAGGGAGAAGAGGAAATAGTGCAATGGGAGATGATTGTTGAGGAGAAGGAGGAGGGAGAGGACAGAGGTACCTATTGAGCTTGTATGATTAGGAAAAATATAAAATGTGGGAGAAAAATAAAATAAAAAGAATTAACTTTTAAATAAAGCCCCGAGCAAGCAAAAAAAATTTCTGAATGATCCAACAATAGAAAGCAACTTATGAAGATATAATAAAGGGTATTTATGACAAATCAATGATCAACATTATACTAAATGGGGAAAATGGCTACATTACTGAAAGCTGACTATAGATTAATTCAACACTTATCAAAATTCCAATAACATTTTTCACAGAACTAAAACAAATAAGTAAAAAACCCTAAAATTCATATGGAAGCAGGAAAGATCCTGAACAATGTAATCCTAAATAGAATGAATAATGATGGAGTTATCACAATATATAATTGCAAATTATATTACAGAACTATAGTGACAAAGATCATGGCAGGCATAAAACATGATGGAGGATCACAAATAAATTTCCATAGATACATTCACCTAATTTTTCCACATAAATGTAAAAATGTCACTGGAAAAGTATATCCTATTCAATAAATAGTGTTGGGGAAACTGGATATCTTTATGTAAAAGAATTAAATTAATCTGTATCTCTTATCCTGAACAAAAAAATCAATTCCAAATTTATCAAAGACCTTAATATAAGATCTGAAGTTTTGGGAACTGCTATCAGAAAAACATAGTGAAAAGCACTTTAAGAAGAAGAGGGGAAATGGCAGGGACCTCATGGTTTGAGGCAAATGGGTGAGTCAGTGACGGGTCACCACCCAGAATCCGAGAGTCAGGCAAGAACAGCAGGCAGAGGATGAGTTGGCTGCAGACTCAGCTTTATTCAGGAAGTGTTTGGGCTTATATAGGATCAGGGGTCCAATCAGGTGTTGCCATACCTCTGCTCAGGGGAGGGGCAGAACAGCCACCAATCATTTAGCTGTTTACTATGTGTCCAGGTTAGATGGCCGCTTCCCATTGGTTATTCATCCCTCCTTTCCATTGGTTGTTCATCCCTCTGCCTGTATGGTTCTTCCATTGGGACATGTTCCGGGGCACATGTTAACTTGTTTAGGCTTATCTGTAGCCAGATCTTCTGGATTTGGGATCCCAGGCTAGGGCCTCCCTGAATCGATAGTGCCATGAATAAATATTTGAAAAATCATTTGACATCCTTAGTTATCAGAGAAATGTAAATCAAAAGTACTTGAAGGTTCTATCTCTCAGCCAATCAGAATTAACATACAGAAAACGCCAGCTTATCCTGGAGAGTATTGAGGAACACATTCTTATTTGTTGCTGGCAGGACTGTAAACTGGGGCAATCATTATGAGGGTTTCTCAACTGAAAATAGAACTACCATACGACTCAGTTTTACCACTCCTGGGTAGATACACAAAGGACTTTAAGCCCTAGCTGGTCAAATGTTAACAGACTTGGAGGTCACTGTGCATAGGTACTCTCCCCCCTCCCATTGATTTTAGATCCTATGTCTTGTGTCTCTTAAAATCTGATAATTTAAGTAAGGGGAAATGTCTTAGTGTCATATTCCATTGCTGAAGCAATGGCAAGACCAAATAATTTAGGAAAATAAGGAACTCATCTACGCCTGTGATTTCAGGTTACTGTTGACCACAATGGCAGAAGAGTTATTATAGAAGCTGAGAGCACTGGCTGAGCTATATCTACAGCAAGAACAGAGCACAGGAACAGTGCTTCAAGTTTGCCTTACAGATGCCAGCTTGTCAGCTTGACAAGTTCTAACTAGCTCTCTCTCTCTCTATTTTATCCATATCCACTATGGGCTGGGTCTTCCCACATCAATTAGATAATCTCCTATAGGTGTGCTCAGAGGTGTGTCTTGACTAAATAATTCTCCATAGGTGTTGTTGCAGTTTTCCTGCATGGTTGCTGATAAATGACTATCAAACAGCTTAAGGGAACAAGGGTTTTTTCTCTTATGATTCCTGCTTACAGTTCTCAGTCCAGCTTGATGGGAGAGCACACGACAACACCAGGGCTGAGGGGACTGGCCACACCATCACCACATAACAGTTGAGAGATGGACAATCCTTACTTACCAGACCAGCATGTTTGGCCAAGTGAACAGAAGGATGCCAACTCTCTCAACCAGCTCTCTGTGATTTTTTCCAGGGCCTAATCCCACTCATCTCCTTCAGGTTTGCTCAGGAATCCCACCCACCAGAAGCTGGGCCTTCCCCATCAGCTAGACAATCTCCTGCAGGTTTGCTCTGGGCCTAACTCAACCACTAATTCTCTACAAATGTGTCCAGAGCTCAAACCCTCAACTGTCAAGTTGACACCTGTGCCTAACTATGACAGGTGTGTCTGGAGGCATGACTCTCGCGTGTCAGATTGAAGGCAACTCACAGAAAGCAAAGGATTGTCTTCTTGGGAATTTGAAATGCCATATATAAAGTATGGTGGTTACTCCTTCTTAGGATTTAAAATACCACATGAACAGGAGGAAGGTGAAGGAGCAGGGTTTGGCTGTGGCCCATTCAGGGAAGACTATTTCCTTCTGGTTTGTGGCTATTTTATGGATTTCTTGTTTATTTTTGAATTCATTTTGACTTTCTCTTTTATATGATTTTTAGTTGGTGAGTGGAATCTGAGTGGTGCCTCCATCACTGATAGAGATAAGGCACACTATACTTCCTAACTGATTAGAGAATCACCAAGATATACTATTGTAGTGCCCTGAAGATTTAATCCACATGGATTAATCAATCACCTGGACAAGACACCAGTTTCTTGGGCCCGCCCAGGATTTGCCCCAGGGCATGGGCGAGCACATGGGACTAAAGATGGTGCTGAGGTCTAGTGTCCTGGGCATAACCCTGATCACATTACAGAGACCCCTAATTGGTTTTCAGGTATTGACCTGCCCTCTGTGCTGAGTGACATTAGACTTGACCTGAAGGATGTGTTGACCTTTGACACAATTGGGTGCCCATTTGGTGCCTTGTGGTCTTTTGTCTATATAAGCTGTTTTGTTACCCCCAATAAACTGAGATTTGCTTTTGACAAACTCCCCGTCCAGTGCCCGAGTCTCTGGGGAATTGAGGCAGAGGTGGGGACGGCAGGACCTACCTTTCTTCGTCTTCGCAGCGGGCTGCGCAATCATGTGAATGAGTGTGTGCGTGAGTGGAGACACGCCATGCCGTGGGTGTTGGACTCTACACCAGTCTACTCTGGAAACCTCAGGAAACATGATATCCCTAAAGACTTGTTAGGAGGCATCATAGTTACTCTTCCTGCTACAGTGAGGCAACACTCAATCACAACTTAAAGAGAAAAGGGAGATTTATTTGGCTTGAGTTTCCAGAGGGGCAATTCCATTTCCATTGTATTGGGAATGGCATGGTGGCCTCAGAAGCTGGAGAAGGTTCAGGTCTACTTGGGAGGCTGAGAGAGCACACACTGCAAACTGCAAGAGCACACTGCTAGTGGAAGTAGGGTGGGGCTAACCAACCTCAAGCCCTGCCCCGTGTGATACACTTTCCTCCAGCAAGGCTCTACCTCCTAAAGTTGCTACAACCTTCCCAAACATTAACTAAGGATTGAAACACATGAGTTTGTGGGGTACAATTTACAGAAGCCCCTCTTTGCAAATCTTACACACCCTATGATTTCTCAGAAGTGAAACTTTCTATCCTCTCCACTTTCCAGTCATCCTTTATGGACATCTGCCCCAATCCTAAGCCTGCTTTTCCTGACACTCAACACAGCTGCTCACAGAGCTCTTTGCTGGGCTCTAAAGAAAACATGACTTTATTCCTCCTATCCAGCTCCTTTCTCCCAAGGATGCCAATTTCTATTCCTTCTCTGACTTGCTTTTTTCCCCCTTTCTCTCAAATGCCAATAAAATCATCCTTGAGTTTCCATCTGACTTTATTTTAAGATTGCATTTTATCTAGAAGTATAGAACCTATAAAAGCAACCCTGAATTCTTTGGAAGCACCACTGTAAGAATATTTGCTCACCCCTACTTAATGCAGTGATACTTGTTGAGTTAGCAGATAGAATAGCCTAGATGTCCATCAACAGAAGAATAGATAAAGAAAATATGGTACAATGGAATCTTTTAAACATTAAGGCTTTTACAAAATATTTGTTTATTGAGAGAGAGAGAGGAGAAGAGGGGGAAGAGAGAGAGAGAGAGAGAGAGAGAGAGAGAGAGAGAGAGAGAGAGAGAGAGAGAGAGATTATATAGATCAAACTCAGGTCTCTAGAATTGTAAGCAGGTGCCTCGCCTACTGAGCTATCTCACCTGCCTCACACAATGGAATTTTATGCAGCTCTAAAGAAACGTGAAGTGTTGACTTTTTCAGGAAAATGGATACAAATGTAAATAAAATCAGACCCAGAAAGATAAATGACACATGATGTAGTTACTTTCCTTTTTGTTGCTATAAGTCATCACTCCATACTGTAGCAGAAATGAAGAAAAGGGAGATTTATTTGACTTACAGTTCCAGAGGGGAGATATAGTTCATTATTGCAGAAATGTCATAGAAGAAGGTATAGCCTGGAGACAGAAGCTGAAGGTAGCTGGTTCAGGTCAACACAGACACCACAGAGGTGGAGCAAATAAGAACAAACTGCAGAAACAGGATTGGGCTACCAAATCTCAAGTCCTGATTCCTATGACTGCCTTACTCCAGTGAATCTCAGCCTCCTAAAGGTGCCACAACCTTCCCAAATATTAGCATCAGCTAATATTTAAGCCATAACACCACATATGCACAACTTAAAAATGTAACTTGTATATATGTAGGTTATACAAATAAGGAGAAAACCAAAAAGAGACCTTAAAGGAGGGGGATAGGAAAAAAAAATAGAGAGGACTATAGAATCAGTTACATGAAAGTAGTCTATGAGAGATAAGGAAGAGGACTACAAAGTGGAGGGAAATTAATAAGAATAATGTATGTGTTAAAATGTAATAATGAAACCAGTTACTTTTTATGCTAATTTACAGTAAACAGTCATTAAATTTTAAAAATATTTTATTTATTTAGAGAATCAGAGGCCACATGTGTCCCTGTGGAGGAACAAGCATGACTTCGGGAATCATCCTGAATTGCTTCCACCTCCTTCTTGCTTCACTCTGGGATTTACCAGGCTCTGCCCATCAGGGCCAGAAGTGTAGGCCATAACTGGTTTCCTCCTGAATCCTCCTGGTTCTTCCTGGTATTTATTTATGGGGGACCTAGACTCCAAACTCAGGACCTTCTACTTGCGAAACCATCTTAACCCCTGAGCCATCTCTCCAGCCCCAGTTATTATCTTTTAAGCTCCCTGACAGGTTATCACTGTGGTTAGAGTATAGAAGTGCTCTTACTAGTGGCCACACCCAGGGCCACAGCCACTTATTCCTTCTCTCTCTGGTGCTCCAAGGGCTGCCATCACACCAGACTCCTTTGCATTCCTCCCACGTGCTCTGCACATTCCTGCCCCTGGGAATTTGCCTCACTGTTCTTTCGGCTTGGCTCAATCTTTCTGCACAAATCCATGTAACCTTATTCCCCTGAGTCCTTCAGGATTTTCAATTGCTTGGCAGTTTCAATTTTTCTGGTTCCTTGTCTCAACTTTCTAGTCCAAATTGCTTAAACTCTTCTCCCACCACTGCTTTATTTATTTCCTTATAGAAGATACACCTTTGTACACTAAAGTTTTTATTCCTTCATATTCTTTTCTATAATATAAGCTCATTCAGATAAAAGACAGAATCCTGCGTCTATACTTTTGAAACTACAGTGCATGTTAGAATGTCTGGCACATAGCATGTTCTTGAAAAACTGTTTTCCAAATGAATGAACATAAGTTTAAGTACTTAGAGGAAAGGAACCAATTTTAGGTAAAATTTAATTCCAAGGAGAGAGTATCTAATAGTCACAAATGAACAGAAATGTTAAGAAAAAGGACTGAAATATGAACTTTGAATATGGCCAGTATACTGTTGCTGTGAGGCAACACTCAGACTCAAGCAATTTAAAGGAGAAAATGTAGATTTATTCTGCTTACAGTTCTAGAGGGGCAGTACAGTCCTTTATGGCAGAAAAGGTATGGCTGGCTGGAAGAAGCTGGAGGCAGCTTAAGCCCTGTCCAAATGCAAGAGCAAACTTCTCCAGAAAGTAGGGTAGGGCTTATCAGTCTCAAGGCCCACCCTTGAGACAGCCTTCTTCCAGCAAGGCTTCACTTTTTAAAGGTGCCAAACAACTAAAGATTCAATCAAACACATGAGACTGTGGGGGACAACTCATATTTTAAACCATGACAGCCAGCAAGAAGCCACTGATAGTTTTCATAAGAGAAGAAGGAAGGGGAGGGGTGTAGCCAAAGAAGCATTGAGTAGGACAAGAACAGCCTCAGTCCCTGTTGGTAAACACGCCCAGGAAAGGGGCATCATACCCAGAACTCCGCCCTTGGGAGCCTACCGCATTTTGTGCACATATTTGAATTGTGGGCTCCGAGCTGTGACTTTACTGTACAACATGCTCACTTCTCCATGTAGTCGGTAATTGTGTTTGCAAGGCCCTGGCTTATTTGTTTCTTGAAGCATATTTCAGAAATATGTATGTGTACACTGTGCATTTAAATTTTTATTTAATTTATTTTTTTGCCGGGCGGGGGTATGGGAGCCACCATGAGCTTGGGAAAGTCAGAAGATGACTTTGAGAAGCTGATTCTCACTTTCCACCATGTGAATTCCCTGCTTGCTTGTCAGGTTCACACACAGATGTCTTTAACAGCCGAGCATCTGGTGAGGTCGGGAGTTAGTCGACACCCCCCTCTACCTTTTCCTTTTCCTCTGGCAGCACTTGGGATTTAACCCAGGTCCCCTGTACATTTTTTTTTCATATATATGTGTGTTTCTATGTGTGGGGGTGCACTTGTGTGTGCATAGCCAGAAGGTGATATCTGGGGTCACTTTTCATTCTACCTTATTAACTTGAGACCGAGTCTCTAACTAAACCCAGAGTTGGTCTATAGAACTTGCCTTGCTGGCCAGCTTGCTCTGGGAATTGCCAGCCTCCACCTTCCCAGGCTGAATTATAGGCTGGCAGCCATAACTGCTAGTCATGCGGGATCTGAGGATTCCAACTCTGATCATTAGGCTTGTGTTGCACAACCCAGTGTCTCATGTCTATTTTAAGGCTTTTATTCAGTTTGGTAGTTTAGTCTTTCATAGTCTTCCACTTTAGTAAGCATATATTATCCTCTCTGTAACACCCTCAGTCTCAACGTTCTTAAGCTTTTTGGTCAAGACTTAGTGGATCATGTTTCATTGTTTAGTTTCAGGTCTTGACTTGAGTGGATTAACCTACTTATTTACACTGCCACCCTAAACAACACAGAGGATTCAAGAAAGACACCAATCTTCTTATGGAATGGGTGAATTTTGCTTTTTTTAAAAAAAATTATTAAATTTACATATTTTACCTACATGCTCCTTGCCTCCCTCATTCCCCCTCTCTTTCTCCCTCCCTTCACTTCCTCTCTCATCTCATCCTGCCCTCCCTTCTCTCCCTATGTGAGTCTAGTCTACTCCCTCCTATTTTCCTGTCCTTAGGTTCTATGGGTCCTGGGTTCCCTCTATATCATCTGTTCTCATGGGGATTCAGGCCTCTGTGATAGATTAAGAGGCCTTTTTGGGCAGTTTGCTGATATGGGTACTACCCTACCTCTGCCTGACACCTCGCCCCTAGGGAGCCTGTTTCTTGAAACTGTTCCTCCTGAGACCTACACAAATCCATGGGGGCATGTTGATATGTCCACCACTGTGCAGGTCTGATGAGATCAAGTCTCATCGCCAGAATTCCTGGCTGTGGCTGTCCTATCTTGAGCAGAATGACCTGTTCAGAAATGGAACTCTCCATCTTCAGGCTCTTACAACCTTACCACCTTGTCTTCCACAAAGTTCCCTGAGCCTCTGGATCAGGAAGATTTGGCTGGTCTGGTTCCAGGTGACCATCATAGAGTTGCTGGTGTTCTGTTGCTGGTGTTGTCCATTTTGCTATTCTTGCCCTGCATAAGGCTTCATCTTATCTGGGTGTTGAGATCCTCTCCTATCCAACAATACAGAAAACTATTAGAGAGGCCTTTATATAAGAGATTGTTTGAAGGAGCATGCATTGAGGGAGGGTGGGAAGAAAGTAACTGCAAATGATTTCATTAGTGTATACTAGAAATTTTTAGCTTATCCATTACCCTGCATGTTATGAGTCCTATATGTGCATATGAGTCCTAGTTTTATAATATCTAGTCTCTAGGTATTAAAGAGGCTGCCAATGTATGACAAAAAATAGCTAACACATTTTGTATACTTTGTGTTAAGATTTTTAGAAAGACTATCTTCTAAAAGGGGCTTTTAAAATAAAATTGCATCATTTGTAGGTGACTTGTGCCTTCATCATTTGTTATAGAGCAGAAGTTTAAATTTGCTTTTGGAGGAAAAAAGAACCTACATCTTACTCCCCAAGTATCATCTCAAAGTTGAAGCCAGTGAGGGTTACTTTCATCACCACTGATTACTAGAAGCCCACTCACTGCCTGGCGACCCACAGTGTAGGACATGTATATGTGCCTTAGTGAACCTGCTGTTGATTAGCTCTTTATTTACTCATTTGATTTTCATTTTCTTTTCTCCTTTAGATTCTCTTAAATATTTGTATTTTCTCATTTTTATATCATTAATAATAGTGAATTTGGGGGTTGGAGAGGTAACTCAGGGGTTAAGCCTCTGCCTTGTAAGTGGAAGGTCCTGAGTTTGGATCCTAGATCCCACTTATAGACACCACGCTGAAGCAGGGGGCGGCCTGCATTTCTGGTCCTGGTAGGGCAGAGCCTGTGAATCCCGGGGCAGAGTAAACAAGGAGGAGGTTGAGGCAGTCCTATGGTGGTTCCCGAATTCGCCCGTGGTTTTACACACACATACGCACATACATGCGGACACATGCACAACTGAATACATACATACACACGTGCACACACACACAACTGAATAAATAAAAAAATAAAAATACATAGTGAACTCTTATTCATGTCTGACTTTATTATTTAACATATTTTAGATGAAAAATATTGCGATAATTTCCATTTTCATCTTTTGGTAGCCTCCTCAATAAATTCAAAACATCTCTATTTTCATATTTAACTATCAATTGTCATCATTTTAGGTCAAGTATAATATCAATAATGTTCATGGATCTTTTGATTTTATGGCTGTCCATTTCTTTCTGACTGTATTCCTAACCATGCCTGATGGCACGCTAGTGTCTAATTTTTCACTTTCTCTACTTTGTTTAAAAAGAAATTTTTAATTCTTCACTCAGACATCTTCACTTTCTATTGTGTGAGATGAAGAAATTAGCGTATTTTTCCTTCTGTTTCATCTCTTTCTTTACGATCCAATTTATGTTGATTAAGATTCTGACTTTAAGTCACCAAGGTTATTTAAATTGTATTCTTGGGCTAGAGAGATGGCCCAAGGGTTAAAACTCTGCCTCACAAGCAGAAGGTCCTGAGTTCTCTGGTTCCAACCAGGCAGAAATGGCAGTGGCCTACATTCCTAGCTCTGGTGGGCAGAGTCTGGGAAATCTTGGAGAGAACCAAGAAGGAAGTAGAAGCAGTACAGAATGATTCCTGAAGTCACCCTTGGTCCTCCACAGGGACACATGTGCCTTCTGATACACACACACACACACACACACACACACACACACACACACACAAAGTAAAAAATAGTTAAAAATTAATTGTATTCTTTTCAGAAGCAATGTCTGATTGTTACATATCTTTGTTGATATATTAAACTCAGTTCTAAAATAATATAGAAGTATGCTATTTTAACAATATATCTAAAATTCAACTGAACTAAGGAATGGTAAGGTAGTATTCCTCTTCTGTTGCAAATGTTCTGTATTAACTAGGTTACTACAAAGAAACCGAGCCAACAGGATATGCATACACACATTATGTGTGTTATCTATTTATATGCACACATGCACCCAAACACATGCTATAAAGAATTGACTCATATAATTAGAAAGGTGATGATTCTCATCAGCTTAAGTTCAGCAAGTTGGAAATGCAGGCTATTCATTAGTTTTGTTCATGTTCTGGAAGTTCAGCAGGATTGAGACTCAAGATGAACTGGTGTTTCAGTTTGCCTCTAAGTCAGGAAAAGACAGATGTCCCAGATGGATTTAGGTCTGAGTGAGTTCCATATCATCTATGGAAGGACAACCCTTGTCCTCAGACTTTCAACAAATTACATGGCCACCCTCATTAGCAAGGGTGATCTGGTTTCCTCAGTCCACGTTATCAAGGGTGATCTGATTTCTCAGTCTATTTGAGTGTTATTTAAATTCAAAGCACAGTAGCAGAAGCATAATGAAAAATATGGGTGACCTTCAACTTAACAAAGACTTTAGATGCCAATACATTCATCACAAGCTGAACATATGTAAGACAAAAAGTGTGTCTCATACATACAGCCTATGAGAAAGCTTCCTAGCTTAACAGTATAGTAAACAGTCTGACCATATAATAGACTGGGAACTCTAGCTCTCCATCACTTCCCAGTATCAAAAGAGAATAAAAAGCAAAGCAGATATATTGCTATTACAAGCAAAGACCAAAACTCAACCACTGTAAAATTAAAAATTCATAAATTATTGCAAGTTGGATTATCTATATTTGACTAAATATTAAAGCACACCTAGGCCTAGTTTGGTTGACACTGAGTTAGCTTACACAGACATGATCCCAAATGCTTAAAAATAATGATGCACTAATACTACACTCTAACTTTGCTTTATATTTGGACTCTATTTCTAATGTCTTTTATTTATTTTTTTCTTTTTCCTTTGCATTTATCTTTGCTTAATTTTTCCAGTTATCCAGTTATATTTTGTGGAACCCTCCTTTTCTCCCAGACTTTTCTTTCTTTCAGCACTCACATCCTTTTCAAAATAGGTAAAAAGATCTAGAAGTTGTGACTGGCCTTCTGGTTACTTTTAGTTTCCTTTTGTTGTATATTGCACCATTCCTTCCTTATTCTCTCACTTGACTAGAATAAATCCTTTAGTAACTTTTCAAGATAAGGTGAATGAAAAGAAAATGCTCTCAATCCAATCTAATGATACCAATCAAATGATTATGGCATTGACGTGGTACAGAGTTTTAAGCTGAAATTTCTTATCAGTATTGCCTTTCCATAGGAATGGAAGATTACACATACATTTTAAAGACATATTAAAGAACCAATGGCAAACAGAACAGATTGAAAATACAAATTATTTCAAAGTGACAAGACCAAGATAAGCAAAATTACATATATATATTTTGAGAAATATACCTTAGTGTCTTCTTAGCATAATTTATAAATGATAAGAAATAGAGTGCTTATCTGGGTCTTGTCACTTTGAATAATTTGCATTTTCAATCTGTTCTGTTTGCTATTGGCTCTTTAATATGTCTTTAAAATGTGTATATAATCTTTCATCACTATAGAGAGGTGATTTTAATGTAAAGATGCTTGTCTTCAATTCTAAAACATTTCTATTTTTTATTTGCGAAAAATTTTCCCCTTCATTATTTCTGGTCTCTTCTTAATTTAAAAATTTGTAGTGGAAGTTTGATCCAAAGTCATCCTGGGGACTATCTGTGAGACCATGGGAAGTGAACCTGAGTCCAAATTGCAGATGGCATGTCAGAAGTATAGACTATTTGGACCCATTTATTCATTAGAACAAGATAGCAGATCAGATTGGTAACATCATACGCCATCAGAGCACCAATTCTGACACCTCTCCACTGATGAAAGTACTTATTTGGGAGTCTGGAGTGCAGGGGAGAATTGCTGCACACTATTAGAACAAAAACCTGAGACGCAAGAATAATGTAAAAAGAAAAGTTTCACTCTTCCCACAATATGGTAGACCTCAGGGCCAAAAGCATGTCCGTCAGCTGAAGAGTCCTCTCCTGGGGGAAAGTGAGAGGATCGTGAGGGAATACTATTCAGCCCTTTCAGCCATACAGACCCTGCTTGGGAATCACACTTGTTTCTTGTTTCTCTCAAAACTCTTAGAGGAAAAGGATGGAGACACAGAAGAAAGTCTCTGTGGACTCAGGGAGAAATTCTGCCAATAGAACCTGACATAATTCATTAGTATATCTCCCAATTGGTCCATAAGCACCCTAAACAGGCTTCAGGTCTTTTCCCCCAGGCTGGCTTCTCGAGCTGGTGTGCCGATGAGGTATCTTTGTGTATGACAACAGCAAATATACATATCATTAAGCTGTGAAAAAGTTTAGAAATTTGAGTATTTCAACCCACATCCCTAGCAAACATGCAAAGGAAGCTCTCTATACATAATGGTGCTTAGTTGCACAGTCTTAAAAGTCCTATGCACTTGAAGAGAATACAAGAAATGTGAGTTCCATGTACACATCCTGAATTAATACACAGTAAGTTCAGAGTCACTAGTTGTGATGATTGGTGAGCTACTTCTTTCTCCAAGAAAGTGAATAAAGAATTAAAAAATGATTGCCTTTTCAAAGGTGATGTCAGCAACATATGACTTCATACAACAAAAAAGCATGATACTACTGGAGGAATACAGTAATATTACCCTAAATAATGACGGTCAGGAAGTCTCTGACAAATAACTAAAAATATTAATTTTAAAGAAGCTCTGATAGCCAGAAGAGAATGTAGATAATTCAATGAAACAAAAAGCATACATGATCAAAGTTAGAGGTTTGATGAAGAGATTAAAAAAAAACATAAAAAATAACCTTACAAAAGGACTTGAAAGATAAATATGAGTGAAATGGCAAATGTAAAAGAGAATGTCCACAACAGACTTAATCAATTAAGCAGCCAAAGGAATCTAAACCTGAAGACAGGTCACTTTTATACGCGTCTGGGAAGCAGGAGTCCTTGAGAGAGATAAACGCTTTTCCTTTTGCCTTGGGGGGCACTAGATTGGGCGTGAGATGGCATGGAGAGGATCCCTGAAAATCAACAGCCAGCAAAGTCACTTTGGGTCAGTTGTTTCGGGGTCCTTTGTCTTGAGAGCCAGAAGAGTGAATTTCATAGACAATGGGAGAGTGGGATTTTAGTTATTATAGTTTAAAGATAAGAGCTTGATGCAAGTAACCGTCACAAATGGCAAGGGCAGATCCCAAGAGATGGGCTGCCAGAGACCTGCTAGTTTAAGGACAAAACCTGAAGTGAGGCATGAGGAGGTGGCGACAGTCAGGCTAGCCCACCAGGAAGTGTCCATGTCCCTCTCCATCTAGGCTGGTAACTAGACTGATGATTCGATCACACCCTCTTGCATCCGACAACTGCTTCTTGCTGTGTAAAAGAAGAAAGGGAACAAGAAACCAGAGCAGCAGCCACAGCGCCAAACACTTCTGACATTTACAGCCTTTATCCAGAAAAGCACCAAAGATATTTCCAGCTCCTGACCAAGGACAGATCCTTGTCCCTAAAACTGCCTGACCACTCTCTCTGTATCCTATTCTGGTTAATTTGAAATTATGTACATATATATGTTATATAAAATTATATATACACTATATATATTATACATGCATATTATATGACTGAAAGCTTTTCAAAAGTAGTAGTTAGGAGCTTGAGTCATAGCTTACTGAGTTAAAACATGTGTGCAAAACCTAAACACCTAAATTCTATTTCTGGAGCCCAACTAGTAGAAAGAGAAAAACAACAGTTTCTGAAAGTTGTCCTCTGACCTCCACACACAAGTGTGCTGTGGCATGCGAGCCCATTTCTCTCTCTCTTTCTGTCCCAAATAAATAAACTGTATACAAAGCAGCAACTGAGGAAAGTCTCCAGATCTGAAGAGAAAAAAAGACATCCAGGGAAGTGCAACTTAAAGTTTCACATTCAGATTCAAGGAAGGCATGCCGAGATGTATTAAGATCAGACCTCAAAAACCAAAGACAAAGAGAATTTCAAAGCAGCATGAGGCTGTCACACTTAAAGGAAACTCCATATGGCTGTCAGATTTCACAGCAAAATCTTTACAGGCCAATGAGGGAATAGGATGATATATTCATAACACCAAGAGAAAGAGACACACCTGCCAACAAAGAACACCTTACTTGGCATTGCTGGTCTCCAGAATTGAAGGTGAAACAAAAAGTTTTGAAGACAGATGGAGCTGAGAGAGCTTTTGCTCACTATCCTGTCTTATAAGAAATGCCACGGTGTTCACTTTGACAGCACATACACTAAGATTGGAATGATACAGAGAAGATAGGATAACCCCTGCTCAAGGATGACATGCAGATTCGCAAAGTGTTCTATGTTACATATAAAAAAAGAAATGCCATGGGAAATTCTCTAAACAAAGCACACTAATTAACACCATGAAGAGATGATGATATGCTCACTGGAAAAGGTATGTGAATAGTTAAATTTAAAGTGCTCCAATCCTATAATGTTGAGCACAAATGCCAGGCTAAATGATAAAATTATTTTAAAATTGCTATTGTGTAGATTTAATGATTTATTAATGGAGATACAAAATAGAAAGTTGTAAAGTGTGATATCAAAAGGATAAAATACAGTTAAAGACACATCACTAGCTTAAAATACACTTACAAGTTGATTTGTGAATGTCGCATGACATAGAAGCAAAGAAAAACATTATAAAAGACAAATAAAAATGAAGAGAAATCAAGTATACTATTGAAGACAATAATAAAATCAGAAAAAAGCTAGAAAAAAAGGATTAAGAGACTTATGAAACAAAAAACAATGAAAATAGCAGCATTGGGCAGGTGTTCAATCAGTGATGTGCTCGTGTGGTTCACCCACGAGGACATGAGTTCAATCATCAAAATTCATATTAAAAAATAAAAAAAAGAATGAGGCTGAATGTGGTGGCCAATGCTTATAATCCTAGCACTTGGGAGGTGGAAACTAATAGTTCTCTGGGGTTCACTTACCAGCCAGATTAGCTTGTTTGATGAACTTCAGTTCATTGAGAAGCCTTGTTTCAAAAAAAAAAAAAAAGTGACTAGTGAGATCATACCCCCTCAGTTGTAAATGGTCAGGAACGAATGTCTGTGAACTCACCAGAAGGGGAGGGCATATAGTCTGGCAGATAAAAAGTAACCATTTTGCAAATGGGTGATGGACCCCTCCCTCACTGAGGTTTCCAACTTTTATTACATCTACCCTTGAATGTGCTCTTATAACAAAACTCCAGTTTAACAGCTTTTTGTCTCTGGCCAGGGGGTGACATACAATGCCCATCAGGATGAAGTGAAGGGCATTGCAGGAGCAGCAAAACTGCAAAAGAACATCAACAAACCACAATCCAGAACTTCAGAGACTCTATATCAACCACCTAGAACTAGGCCAGACTAATCTCTCCCCATCCTGAAGCTCAGGGACATTTGCAGAAAAGGGGGCGGTAAGAGTGTAAGAGCAAAAGGATAGGAGGAGCAATGATTTACAAGATACTCCACACAAGTTAGGGCTGAAGCAATCATAATTGGACTTTGCATGCCCTGCGCAATGTCCAACACACTATTGACCTCACAAAGTCTAGCATCTGCTAAAGGCACCAAGATCTTTGGAGGCAAGGGATTGACAGCCACAGTAGTATTCCTATGCTTAAGGGGAACTGGGGAAAAGGTTCAGGGAAATGCCACTGGGTCCTTGTACGTCATCGGAGAGGAGGACCCAGAGGAGAGTCAGGCATGCACAATAAAGGATTCTCTGGGAATTGGAGGGGGGGAAGGCACTGGGGGATAAGGAGGGAGGGGTAAGGGGAGGGGGACCAGGGGATTTGGGGGGGGGAGAGGAGGGAGGGATGGAACTGGTGTACCTATTAAGTTTGTATGAGAGGAAATCATAATAAAAATGTATAAAAAAGTGACTACCGTATTGAGAACATTCCCAAGCACTCCTCTTACTGCCACAGACACACACTCATATACTTGTACGCATAGTGCATGAGCATGCAGAACACCCCCCCCACACGCACACATGCACGCACGCACGCACACACATGCATAAACTTATACACAAGCACACACACACACACATACACATGCACACACATCCCATTTGTGCTGCTGTATTTCTACTTTTCAGTAATTTGCTTAGATAACTTAAGTACCCAATCAAAATACAAAGTGGATCCAGAAAACATTTTTAATTTCATATACTTCCACTTGTTTATTCTCTGAGCCTTTGGGGTTCTATAGAGGAAATGCTGGACAAGCCAATCAATTTGAGAGTATTCCCTATTTTGTCTTTATAGTTTTATTGTCTCTGGTCTTACATTGAGGTCTTTGATCCACTTCTAGTTGATTTTCGTGCAAGAAGACAAACAAGGGTCTAGTTTCATTCTACTGCATGTACATATCTAATTTTGCCAGCATCATTTGTTGAAGATACTGTCCTTTTTCCAATGGATTTTTTTTGGCACTTATGTCAAAGATCAATTGACCATAGGTAAGTTTTGGTCTTCAATTCTAATCTCATTTTTGGAGCCAGTGCCATGCTGCTTTTATTATTATGGCTTTATACTGTAGTTTAAGGTCTGGTATGGTGATACCTCCCACAGAGTTTTTATACTCAGGATTGTTTTTTTTTTTTGTATCCTGGGTCTTCTACGTTTCCATATAAAATCCAAGATTGATATATCAATTTCTGTGAAGAATTACATTGGAATTGTGAATTAGTATTATATTGTTTTAGGTAGAATGATCATTTTAACAACACGAAATCTGCCTATCCAGGAGCACAAGAGGTATTTCCATCTTCTAGTGTCTTCTTTAATCTCTCTCTCTCTCTTTAAGGTTTTAAAGTTTTCATTGTATAGATCTTTCAAAACCTTTATTAGGTTTATTACAAGGTTTTTCTTTCTATTTTTTGGGGAGCAACAGTAAATCATGTTTTTTTCTCTCAGGTTTTTCTCACTTTGTTTATCCTTGATGTATAGAAAAATCACTGATTTGTGAACAGTAATTTTGTATACTTCCACCACACTGAACTTATTTATTATTTCCACGAGTTT
This sequence comes from Typhlomys cinereus, assembly GCA_023101885.1. Lineage (NCBI taxonomy): Eukaryota > Metazoa > Chordata > Mammalia > Rodentia > Platacanthomyidae > Typhlomys > Typhlomys cinereus. Next base: position 2,224,137 of record JALPQD010000347.1, on the reverse strand, counting down.
CTTGGCAGAATCTTTAGGGTCCTTGAGGTGTAGGATTGTGTTATCTGCAAATAAAGATAACTTGATTTCTTCTTTTCCAGGTTGTATCCTTTTTATCGCCCTCTTTTGTCTTATGACTCTGGTTAAGACTTCAAGTGTGAGGTTCAATAGGTGAGAGTGGACAGTCTAGTTTCTGATCTGATTGGGAATGCTTCCAATTTTTCACCATTTAGGATGATTTTTGCCAAAGGCTTGTTATTTATGGCCTTTATTATGCTGATAAATGTTACTCCCAACCTTATTTTCTTCAGGGTCTTTATCATGAAGGAATGATGGATATTTGTCAAATGATTTTTGAGTGTCAATTGACAGAATTATGTGATTTTTGTCTTTGCATTTGTTTATATGGTTAGTTACAGTTACAGATTTATGTATGTTGAACCAACCTGTGTTTCTGGAATAAACCCAACCTGATCATAGTGAATGATCTTTTTGATATGTTTTTGAATCTGGTCTGCTAGAATTTTGTTGAAGATCTTTGTGTCTGTGTTCACTAATGAAATTGACCTATAATTTTCTTTTTTTATTGTATGTTTATTTGGTTTTGGGATCAGTGTAATGATTTCATAGAAAAAGTCTGAAAGTGTTCTTTCCTTTTCTATTCTGTGGAATAATTTAAGGAGCATTGGTGTTAATCTAAATTTCTTTAAATAATTGGTAGAAGTCTGACCTGAATTCATCTTGTTCCAGGCTTTTCTTGGTAGGGAGATTGATGATTACTACCTCAACTTCATCCTTTATTATAGGACTATTTATTTTTTAATTTTTTTCTTTTTTAACCCATTTTTTCCTACTTTTACAAACATATTGAGTATTCATCATAGCTTCCCTCCTCCCCCCTACTTCCCACACTTTCCCCTCTCTTCCTTATCCCCCCCACTCCCTCACACCCTCCCACTTGTATGCTTCTACGGACCCTAGGGTTCATTCTGGTTTGTTTACTTCTCTGCTGGCCCATAACTCCATGGCATACTAGTAAACTCTCTTTAGGCCACCCCACTAATGTATGCATTTCCCTTCACTCATTCAGCTTTAGATCCAAAGATTTACACTGTAAACTCCCATTCTATGGGTATAATAACAGCTAACCAAGGAGCAGTTTAATGTACTATCTTCCTACCTATAGGTTTATTGGCTGTCTTCCTTATTGATCTATTTCCTTCCGTTTTTATTAGGTTCTTGTTCTAGTTTTCAGAAACAGGGATGTATGCCATTCTGACAAGTGGGTTTAAGTCCAATCAAAAAGCTGTTGGTTGTCTCCTTGATATTCATATCACTATTACACTGTTGTTTGTTACAGGACTATTTAAATCATTCAGTTTATCGTGATTTACCTTTGGTGTGTTGTATGTGGAAACATTTTCATTTCTTTGTGATTATCAAGTTTAGTGGTGTATAAATTTTTAAACTATGATATTATTGGTCTCTGAATTTCTTGACTCTTGTTGTCATAGCTCCATTTTCATCTCTATTTTATTAATTTAGTTTTCTCTCTTTTAGTTTTGGTTAATTTGACTATGTTTTGTCAATTGTTATTTTTTTCAAAGAACCAGCTTTTTGTTTGATTGATTCTTTGTATTGCTTTCTTTGTCCCAATTTCTCTGATCCTACTAATTTCTGCATGTCTACTTCTTTTGGGATTGGTTTGTTTTTGTTTCTCTAAAACTTTAAGCAGTGTTATTAGGCTGTTAATTTGTGATGCTTCCCCTTTTTTAATGTAGGTATTTAGTGCTATGAATTTTCCTGTTAGGACTGCCTTCATCATATCTCAAATGTTTTGATATGATGTGTTTTCTTATCACTGACTTCTAGGAATTTTTGAATTTCCATTTTTACTTCTCTCTGGACTAATTCCTCATTTGATAGCATATTGTTAAGCTCCAAGAGTTTGTGTACTTTCTGTTGTTTGCCTTGATATGGATGTTCATCTTTATATCCTGGTGGTCAGATAGAGTACAGGTGGTGATTTTGATTTTTTTGTATCTGTGGAGCTTGCTTTGTGGCTTAGTATGTGGTTCATTTTGAAGAAAGTTCCATGAGCTGCTGAAAAGAATGTGTATTTCTTGGTGTTAAGATGAGTGCTCAATAGGTGTTTTTCAAGTCCATTTGATTTATAATTTGGTTTAGTCCCACTGTATCTCTGCTCAGTTTTTGGACTATTGATTTGTTGTTTTACATGTTGTAGTATTTGTTTAATGAATGTGGGTGAGCCTATGTTTGGAGCAAATACGTTTGGAATTGTGAATTCTTGAAGTATTGTTCTTTTGACAAGTATGTAGTGCTCTTCTGTGTCTCTCATGATTTGTTTTGGTTTGAAGTCTATTTTGTCAGCTATTAGGATGATTACTCCTCCTAGCTGTGTTTGTTTGGAGTACCTTTGACTATCTGTTGACCTGAGATGGTGTCTATTTTATAAAGCGAGGCACGTTTCTTGGAGGCAGCATATTGATGGATTGTAGTTTTTTAAATTTTATTTATTTTGTGTGTGTGTGAGTGTTTCAGAGGGTGCTGTGTGTCTCTATGGAAGGCCAAGGGTGGCTTTGGGAATCATGCTGAATTGCTTCTACTCCTTCTTTCTTTGCTCTGGGATTTCCCAAGCTCTGCCCAACAGGACCAGAAGTGTGGGCCTCTGCCATTTCTGCCTGGTGTTTTTATGTGAAATTTGGGATCCAAACTCAGGATCTTCTGTTTAGGAGACAGAGTCTTAACTCCTGAGCCATTTCTCTAGCCTGGGTTGTAGTTTTTGATCTATGGTATTAGCCTGTGTCTTGACTGGGGATCAACTCCCATTACTGTTTAAAATTATTATTGGGCAGTTGTTGATTTTCATCATTTATTGTGTGTGTGTGTATGTGTGTGTGTGTGTGTTGTCAGTTCTGTACCTGGTAGTTGTATAGGCATTATTTTTCTTTTATTCTTTTGAGTGTGTTGATCACTTTTGTCTGTCTTGAGAATTTTTTCTAATAGCTTCTGCAGAGCTGGTTTGGTAGATAAAGAGGACTTTATTTTTGTCAGACAAGTTTTTTTTGACCTTCAAGTATAACTGATAGTTTGGCTGGGTACAGTAGTCTGGGTTGGAATTTGTGCTCTTTCAAATACTTTTGACTTTTACTGTTTTCATTGAAAAGTCAGCTGTTGCTCTAATAGGGTTTTTTTTTTAATTTCCACTCATACAAACTTAACAGGTATACCGGCCCCCCTCCCTCCAATCTCCCATTTCCCTGTACCTCCCACCCCCCCTTCCCTCCCCATCCCCCAGTGCCTCCCCCTCCCATCCCCGGAGCCTCCTTTAATGTGCATGCTAAACTTTCCTCTTGCTCTAATGAGGTGCAAGGACCTAGGGGCATTTCCCAGAACCATTTCCTGTGTTCCCTTTAAGCATGGGAACACTACTGTGGCTGTCAATCCCTTGCCTCCAAGGATTCTAGTGCCTTTAGCAAATGCTAGACTTTGTGGAGTCAATAGTGTGTAGGACATTGCACAGGGCATGCAAAGTCCAATTATAATTGCTTTGGCCCTAGCTTGTGTGGAGATTCTTGCATATCGTTACTCCTCCCATCCTTGTGCTCTTACAATCTTACTGCCCCCTCTTCCGCAAATTTCCCTGAGCTTCAAGATGGGGAGAGATTAGGCTGACTTAGTTCCAAGTGGAAGATATAGAGTCTCTGATGTTCTGGATTATGGTTTGTTGATTTATTTTTTTCGGTTTTGCTGCTCCTGCAATGCCCTTCACTCCATCCTGATGGGTATTGGATGTAACCCCCTGGCCAGAGATAGAAAGCTGTTAAACTAGAGTCTTGTTATAAGAGTATATTCAAAGGTAGATGTAATAAAAGTAGGAAACCGCAGTGAGGGAGGGGTCAATCACCCATTTGCAAAATGGTTTCTTTCTATCTGCCAGACTATATGCCCTCCCCTTTTGGTAAGATCACACCCCATCAGTTGTAAATGATCAGGAAGGAAAGTCTGTGAACTTAACCAGATGTCTCCTTACTTACTTGCAGTCCTTGGTGGTGGCCTATTTTCTCTGCCATAACATGGTCCCCTCTCTCCTTGTTACTAGTGTGTACCTCTTTCCCCATCCCTCCTGTTCATAATCTTTGCAATTACTGTAGGTATTACAGAGATTTATCTTTGAGTGTCTCTAAGTGGGTTTGGTACTAGGAGCCACGTATTAGGGAGTACATATGGTGCTTAATTTTCTGTGTCTGGGATACTTCACTCAATATAATTGTTTCTAATCCCATCCATTTCCCGGCAAATTCCAGTAATTAATCATTTTTGATAGCTGAGGAGTACACCATTATATAGATGTACCACAGTTTCCTTATCCACTCATCAACTGTTGGACATTTGGGTTGATTCCAAGACTTTGCTATTGTAAACAGTGCTGCTATGAACATGGTCGTGCTTGTGCTATTGAGGTGAATTTTTGCTGTATGGGGGGTTATTCCCAAAAGTGGAATAGCAGGGTCATATGGCATTTCAATCTTTAATTTCTTTAAGAATCTCCAAATGGCTCGCCAGAGTGGTTGTATGAGCCTGCATTCGCACCAGCAATGTAGGAGAGTTCCCCTCTCTCCACATCTTCTCCAGCATTTGTTGTTGTTTGTATGTGGATTTTTGCCATCCTGACCAGGGTGAGATGCTATCTCAGGGAAGCTTCTGTTTGCATTTCCCTGATGGCTAAGGAAGTGGAACATTTTTAAGATATTTCTTAGACATTTTAATTTGCCCTGGAACTTAAAAGAAACTTTACCAGGGATAAAATTAAATTGAAATGAAATAGGTTTGTTTTTAAAAGTGACTTTATTTTTCTCTTTTGAGGCTCTCAGAACATTCTCTTTGTACTATATCTGTGATATTGTTACTATTATTTGTCTTGTGCTCTTATTTTGGTCATATATGGATCTTGTACTTAGATGGATCACTCTTTCTTTAGGTGTAAGGAAGTTCTCATGTATGATTGACTGGAAGATCTGAGATGAAGTGTTTTCTTGGATTTCTTGTCTATAGAGTGGAAAAGAAACCTCTCACAAAACAAAAAATCCAAATGTCTAACAAACATCTTTTAAAAAATGTTCTACCTCCTTAGTCAGTAAGAAACTACAAATTAAAACTATCCTGAGATATCATCTCACTCCAATTGGAATGGCTCCAGTTCCAAAACACAAACAATAGTAAATGGTAACATGGATGTGGAGAGAAGGGACATTCATACATTTCTGGTGGGATTGTAAATTCATACAACCCCTCTGAAGATTAATTTGGAGCTTCCTACAAAGGTTAAAAATTGAACTTTTATACAACCCACCTATAACAAATCCTGGGAATATTCCCAAAGAACATCACATCCTTCAATAGAGTCATGTGTAAAATTATGTTCACAGCAGCCCTCATCACAATAGCAAAGAAATGAAACTCACTTAAATGTTCAACAGTCGACAAACGGTTAATGAAGTAGTATCCATATAGAGTGGAATGCTATTCAGCTGTCAGGAAAGATGAACAAATTTGTCAGTAAATTGTACTGAGTGAAATATCCCAGAGGCAGGAAGACAGACACTATATGTTCTCCCTTATAAGCAGATCCTAATATTAAACATTCAGTTTGATGCAATGAAACAGAAACACTTAGAACACCCACAAATGTAAAGGAACACAATCCAAGGGGGTGGAAGAAGACCCCAAAAGTGCAGAAAAAAGAGCAGGGTAAACAGTAAAAAAAGGTTCTTATGTAAGAAAATCTTTAAGGAGAGGGAAGAGCAGGAACAGGACACAGTAGGGAGTGTGATTATTCTCCAAATAGCGAACCACCTACTTACTATCCTCTAACACCCATTCCCAGGACAGGAAACACATGCCCAGAAATGTAAACTTAAACAATGTCTAAACAACAGTGGACAGGGAGAAAACTGACAGTAGTCAGTATCAGATGCCCCAATACTAACCACAAACAGCTGATAGTAAACTTCCATCTAAATATCTCTCACTTTAACTTTAGAAAAGAAAATCTTTCAATACCCAAACAAGACACAGATTATTGCAATGGGAGAGCAACAATAACCAACCAGAGTACAGAGTGCTAAAAGCCCTAAAACACTCAGCAAGAATCAGGCTAACCAAATCTCTCCCCATTCTAAGGTTCAAGGAATCTTGTGAAAGGAGAGGGTGGGGTGTATGGTTGTAAAAGCCTGAAGGTAAGGAGGTCCAGTGCTAGGTCATTCCACTTAAGACATGGCTGCTGCATCCAGGAACTTACTATAATGAGACTTATCCTCACCAGAACTGCACTATGACTGACAGGTCAACATTCTTCCATAGACTAGTGAGGAACTCAAGAGGAATAATTACATGCAGTAGAATTTTAGAGACTAGGGCTAGACAGGTGAAGGAGAGTGTCCTTATTAGTGGGTCTACCCAAGAAAGGGCCACTTAATCTGCCACAGAGGCCTGAGCCCATACTAATGCAGACAATCTGAAGGGAACCTTGGGGTCCACATAAGCAGATATTCAAGAGAGTGGGAGGGAGAGGGATGGACTGATGAAGGGAAGCAAGTGTGGGAGATGAAGTGGACAGGGAAAATACTCATGATAATAAAACTAGAAAAATAAGAAATAATTTAAAAATCCCTTTAACACACACACACATACACACACACAAGAAAATCACTTCATCATAGTGAAGACACGTATAGACAGTAATAGAAGAGATAGAAAAGACATAGTAAGAAAAATAATTTAAAACTAAGTAGGAACAGCTATACTTACATTAGGTTGAATAAACTTTATGTTTAAAAAGATAATAGTAAATGTATGAACTCAATAAGCGGAAGCAACAACAGCAAATATACATTCTCAAATCTAGAAAAAAAACTATGCATTTAGATATGTAAAGCAAACATATCTAATGCAGACAGAGATTGTAAGAGCAAAAGGATGGGAGGAGCAACGATTTGCAAGATTCTCAACAATAGTTGGGGCCAAAGCAATCATAATGGAACTTTGCATGCCCTGCGCAATGTCCAGCGCACTGTTGCCCTCATAAAGTCTAGCATCTGTTAAGGGCACCGAGACCCCTGGAGGCAAGGGATTGACAGCCATAGTAGTAATCTTATGCTTAAGGGGAACAAGAGAAAGGGCTTATGGAAATGCCACTGGGTCCTTATATGTCATCGGAGAGGAGGACCCAGTGGAGAGTTAGGCGCACACAATAAAGGACTCTCTGGGAATTGGGGGGGAGACACTGGGGGAAGGGGAGGGGGGAGGGAGGGAACTGGTAAAAAATTTTAAAATGTATAATTAAATTTTTAATAAAAAAAAAAAGATTTTCAAATGATAAAAAAAAAAAGATTTCCTACAAGTTTTGTGAGAATTTTAGTCCCTCCATTTCATCAATGAATGGATAATTTAGACAACAAGCAGAGATGACACATCAGAGAGAAATTACCAGAGAGACAAAGTGAACTAGCAAATTTTTACAGAATATTTCATCTAACTGGTGAAGAACACAGCTCAATAGATGGAACATTCTCCAGCTAGAGTATTTACAGGAAAAAGAGTATCAGTGAATTTTAAAAATCAAAATCATTATCATGTATCCTGTCTGAACATAAGGAATAAAGTCAGAATTCAACAATAAGATGAACTTCAGGAACTGTATAAGTTTAAGGAAACTAAAGAACACCCTTTAGAATGACCAAGAGGTCAATGAAGAAATCAAAAAGGAATTTTTAAAAAACTTTTGAAACAAATGAATATAATGTGCACTTACACAGAAGAGCTGTCATACAGAAAGTGAAAGATTTCAAATAAATGATATTATAGTGCAATTCAAAGCTAGCAAAGTAAAATAATCAAAATATAACATTAAAGTAAGTAAAGAAATAGACACAAAATAGAACAAAAGATCAATAGAATGAAATCTTTTAAATTGTTTTATCATTTGTATTTCTATTCAAATCATAAATGTTAGATAAAACATGCATATTCTTGCATGCATCCTTAAACTAAAAAAGTAGAAAAGCAATATCACATGTGTTCAATAGACACGTTGTCAAAATTTAAAAGTTGCAGAAGTTTACTATATTAACTTTATACTTTAATGTAAAAGAAATAAACATATAATGAGAATATGTATATATATAATTTTCTGAAGAACATATTACAACTAGAGTTACTCATAAATTTCACAGGTAGAAGGTAAAAAGACTTTTTAATTTTCCCTTGAACTTTAGCTAGAATAACCAAGAAAAAAAAGAAATGCAAATAAATAAAGTGAAAACCCATGTTACAATAGACATCACAATATAATAAAGATTGTTGGGATTCTTAGAAAAAAAGTATGCCAATATTCCTGAACATCTAGAAGAAATGGATGTTTCTGGACGTGCATGACATGACAAAATTGAACTCCAAGGACAGAAAATCCATAAGACAAATATCAGATGAGATTAAATCATTAATAATCTTAAACAAAGAAAAGCCAAAGAACAGATGGCTCACACTTTTCTGTAATTAATGTCAATACTTTTCAAAGGATTCAAAGGAAGGAAATTCTTCCAAACTCTGTAAAAAAAATTCCTTTGATGTCAAAATAACACAAGGAAATGACAAAACTATGCATCAATAACCTTGATGAAAATAGACATGAAATTTTCAATGGAGTATTCGCAAATTGAATCAAAGAGGAATTTTTAAAAAAACTTTTGAAACAAATGAATATAATGTTTATAAGATACAGATAAGAAGAAGTGCACTTACACAGATAAGCTGTCATATAGCAGCAGGATCCAGTGGGATTCATCCCAGAATTATAAGGATGGTTCCCTAAGAGCAAATGGAGTTATATACTTTTTATATCAACAGAAAGAAATATGAAATGATATTATCATCTCTATTGATGCAATAACGGAACTTCATAAAATTAAATTTCACTTTATGATTTTATGAAAAGCCTTTAAATATTACATGACAAGCAAAATAAACAATAAGTATTACAAATCTTAGCTAGTATAATATGCAACTGGAAAAAAAATGAAATAATTACCTTTAAGACCATGAACAAAATAAGAATGTCCATTTAAAATTCAGTATGGTACTTGTGAGTTGTAACCAGAGGTATAGGGCAATAAACAAATGACATTCACATAAGAAAGAAGTCCAAGAATCCCCAGAAAATACTTTTAGAAATAGCAGTGAGATTATAGGCTACGAAATTAGCACACAGAATCCAATAATATTTTTCTAAAATTAAATAAAACCAAGAGAAAGAAATCAGAAATCTATCTTGTTCAAAATAAAAGCCCAGTAAGAAATAAAACAAAAACTAGGATAAATCTGAATGAGGAAGGGAGTAACAAATGACAATTAGAGAACACTGATGGCAATTTGAAAGTAATACAAAAATGCAAAGATATCATATTCATAGAAAGTTTAGTATTAAAATATCTACGTTTCCTCAAATTTACCTATTCGTTCAATTCAATTAGTATCAAAACGTTTGCTATGGTTTTCAGAGAACTATTAAAAACAATTCTAGTTCTTTGCTGCCCCACCGGCACGCCCGGCCCGGATGCTCCCACTCACTATGCTTCTCAGGTGACCCCCACCAGCCTGTCCCAGCTCCTCCCGCCGGCCAGCCTGAGCAGCATCCAGCCTGCCTGGGGTTGGTTGGAACTCTAGGCCACTCTCTGGGTCCCAGGTGAGGTGCGAAGCTAGCACGCTACCAGCCCCTTTGCTGGTTCACCTGCCCAGCTGCCCCTTTGCTGGTCCACGCGTCCAGCTGCCCTGGAAGCTTCAGGTCACCCTGCGTCTCAGGAAGGACACACTGCTCCTCAGAAACCAACAGAATCCAAAGAAAACTCAAGCAAAGCTCTAGAGGACAAATGCCATACATCTGAAGTCCTCTAAAATCATCCTATCACATGGGAGAGATTCTTCACAGCCAGCTCAAAGATAAGTAAACCTCTTTTTATCATCCTGCTTCTTTCAATTTTTAATCACTGTAGATTAAGTTTTCCATATAGCACCCCAAAACCATATAAAACTTCAGGGACTATACCACTCACCCTCACATATCAAGGTACTAAATTGTAAAAGTGCACTACCACACTAATATTCACCTCCTGTCTACTAAACAGATTCAAAAGTAGATGGAATAAAAGTAGGAAATCGCGGTGGGGGGGGTGTCAGTCTCCCATTTGCACAATGGTTACTTTCTATCTGCCAGACTATATGCCCTCCCCATCTGGTGAGATCATATGCCATTAGTTGCAAATGATCAGGAAGGAAAGTCTATATACGGGACTATATACGGCGCTTAATTTTCTGGGCCTGGGATACTTCACTCAATATAATTGTTTCTAATACCATCCATTTCCCTGCAAATCTCATTAATTCGTCATTTTTGATGGCTGAGTAGTATTCCATTGTATAAAAGTACCACAGTTTCCTTATCCATTCATCAACTGTTGGACATTTGGGTTGATTCCAAGACTTCGCTATTGTAAACAGTGCTGCTATGAACATGGTTGTGCATGGGCCACTGATTTTTGTACATTTATTTTGTATCCTGAAGTGAATTTTTGCTGTATGGGGGGTTATTCCCAAAAGTGGAATCACAGGGTAATATGGCATTTCAATCTTTAACTTCCTTAAGAATCACGAGACGGCTCACCAGATTGGTTGTATGAGCCTGCATTCCCACCAGCAATGTAGAAGAGTTCCCATCTCTCCACATCTTATCCAGCATTTGTTGTTTGTATTATGGATTTTTTCTATCCTGACCAGGGTGAGATGATATCTCAGGGAAGTTTCGGTTTGCATTTCCCTGATGGCTAAGGATGTGGAGCATTCTTAAAGATATTTGTTAGACATTTTAATTTCATCCCTGGTAAAGTTTCTTTTAAGTTCCAGGGCCCATTTTTTAATTGGGTCATTTGTTTCCTTGGTGTTTAGTTTTCTAAGTTCTTTGTGCACTCTGGATAATAGAGCTCTATCAGATATGTGGTTAGTGAAGATTTTCTCCGATTCTGTGGGTTGCCTTTGTGCTCGAGTTACAATCTCTTTATCTGAACAGAAGCTCTTTAATTTCTTAAGATCCCATCTGTTGAGTGTTGGTTGTAGTGACTGTGCTATTGGATGTCTGTTTAGGAACTGTTGGCCTAATCCGATCAGCTCGAGGGAGTTCCCTACTCTTTCAACTATACTTTTTATGGTCTCTGGCCTTATATCGAGGTCCTTGATCCATTTGGAATTAAGTCTTGTACATAGTGACAAGTATGGGTGCAGTTTCAATCTTCTGCATGTGGATATCCAGTTTTGCCAGCACCATTTGTTGAAGATGCTGTTCTTTTTCCATTGGATTCTTTGGGCTCCTTTGTCAAAGATCATATGGCTGTAGTTGTGTGGGCTTATATGTGGGTCTTCAACCCTTATCCATTGATATGTGTGTCTATTTTGGAGCCAGTACCAGGATGTTTTTACAACTATGGATTTGGAGTATTAACTAAGGTTTGGTATGGTGATACCTCCAGCAATGTTTTTGTTACTCAGGATTGTTTTTGCTATCCTGGGTCTTTTGTGCCTCCATATGAACTTTCAGATTGTTTGATCAACTTCTTTAAAGAATTGCTTTGGGATTTTAATTGGTATAGCATTGAATCTGTATATTGCCTTTGGTAGGATGGTCATTTTTATGATGTTGATTCTGCCAATCCAGGAACATGGGAGGTCTTTCCACCTTCTAGTGTCTTCTGCAATTTCTTTCTTTAGGGTATTGAAGTTTTCATTGTAAAGGTCTCTTACTTCCTGGGTTAGGTTTATGCCAAGGTATTTCATTTTTTTTAGGGACTATAGTAAATGGGATTGTTTCTCTCAGGGCTTTTTCGCTTCCATCATTCTGGGAGATAGGAAGGCCACTGATTTTTGTACATTTATTTTGTATCCTGCTACCCTGCTGAACTTCTCAATTAGTCACAGGAGCTTCCTGGTGGAGTTTTTGGGATCACTCAGGTGTAAGATCATGCCATCTGCAAATAGATGTTGTCAAATTTCACAGAATATAATTTTTTGAAATATGATGTTATAATTCTCTGGATTTCTTGGGTGTCAGTAGTGATAACTCCATTTTCATTTCTAATTTTATTAATTTAGGCTTTCTCTCTCTTGCTTTTGGTTAATTTAGCTAGGGGTATCAATCTTATTGATTTTTTCAAAGAACCAGCTTTTTGACTGGTTGATTCTCTGTATCGTTTTCCTTATCTCAATTTCAGATATTTCTCCCTTGATTTTGCTGATCTCTCTTCTACTGCTTTTGGGATCAAATTGTTCTAGTGTCTCTAAAGCTTTAAGCTTCATTGTTATTTAACTGAGATGTTTCCATTTTTTTGATGTAGTCATTAAGAGCTATGAAATTACTTCTTAGGACAGCTTTCATTGTGTCCCAAAGATTTTTTGTAAGCTGTATTTTCATTATCGTTCACTTCCAGGAGATCTTGAATTTCTTTTTTAATTTCTTCCTGAATCCAATTCTCATTCAGCATCATAGTGTTAACTTTCCAGGAGTTAGTGTATTTTCTGTTGCTTTTTTTTTTGTGGATGTCAAGCTTTATACCATGGTGGTCTGATAGGGTACAGGCTAGAATTTCAATGTTCCTGTATATGTGGAGATTCGTTTTATGGCCCAATATGTGATCTATTTTGGAGAAAATTCCATGTGCTGCTGAGAAAATTGTGTATACTTTGGTGCGTGGATGAAAAGTTTGATAAAGATCTATAAGGTCCATTTCAGTAAGGGTTTGATTAAGTTCCAAAGGGTCTCTGTTAATCTTTTGACCTGTTGATCTATCCCATGTTGAGAAAGTGGTATTGAAATCCCCAAGTATTATTGTTTTGAGGTTGATTTCTAGCTTTAGATGCTGTAGGGATTGCTTAATAAATGTGGAGGGGCCTGAATTAGGTGCATATATGTTCAGTATTGTGAAGTCTTCCTGGTGAATTGTACCTGTGACTAAAATGTAGTATCCATCTGTGTCTCTTATGATTTTTTTTGGTTTGAAGTCCACTTTGTCTGATAGCATAATGGCTACCCCTCCCTGTTTCCTGGTTCCATTAGCTTGCAGAATTTTGGACCAGCCTTTTATTTTTAGGATGTGCCTATCTTTTGTAGTGAGATGGGTTTCCTGCAGGCAGCAGATTGATGGGTTGTGATTTTTAATCAAGTTTGTAATCTGTGTCTCTTGATTGATGAGTTAATTCCATTGACATTTAATGTTATAATGGAGAAATTATTTTTAATTCTGGACATTTTTTATGTTTAGTGGCTTTTGTAAGTGTATTATTTGGCTTTTAGGTTTTAGTGTTATTATACTTCCCTTCTGTCCTCCTGGATGTGCTTTTTTTTTCTTCAAGCTTGAATATCATTTGTAGCATTTTTTGAAGGATTGCTTTGGTAGACATGTAATATTTCAAGTTGTCTTTGTGCCGAAAAACTTTTCTTTCTCCCTTGATCATGATGGATAGTTTTGCCAGGTATATCAGCCTGGGTTGACATTTTTGCTCATTTAATACTTGTAGTACATCTCTCCAAGCTCTTCTTGCTTTTACTGTTTCTATGGAGAAGTTATTTGCTATTTTAATAGGTTTCCTTTAAAAGTGACTTGTTTTTTTTCTCTTGAAGCTCTCAGCACCTTTTCTTTGTCTTGACTGTAGAGTGTTTTGACTATTATTTGCCGTGGCGAGTTTCTATTTTGGTCATATCTGTTTGGGGTGCAGAATGCCTCTTGTATTTGGATGAGCCTCTCATTCTTTAGAGGAGGGAAGTTTTCCTTGATGATAATTTGAAAAATTTCCTCAGGTGTGGTATTTTCGGATTCTTGCTCTGGTATTCCATGAATGCGCATGTTAGGCTTCTTCAGGGTGTCCCAAAACTCTTGAATATTCATCTCAAGTATCTTTTTGGCTTTAACAACCTCTTCGACTGAGCTGGTTAATACTTTCACTTTGTCTTCAAGATCTGAAATTCTATTTTCTGCTTCATTAGTTCTGCCAAGACTCGCTGTTGAGTTCTGGGTTGAAGATAACTTGTTTTTTAGTTCAATTTTAAACTCTGCTTGAGACTGTTTTAACTGCTCTATACCTATTTTTGTTTCTTGAACTGTTTTTCTCAACTCCTCCAAGTGTCTGTTGTGTTCCTTTTCAAAGTGGTTGATGTGGTTATTTAACTCCTCCTGGATTTCCTCTTTCATAGTATTGATCATGATAATTATCATGCTTTGATAGTCATTATCCTGAGCCTGGCTTTTTGAATATTTTCTGTGAATTTATATTGGTTTGAATCTATCATTATGGGGTTAATTCTTTTGGTGGGAGATTTGTCTTCTTGAGTTTTGTTTCTCATGGATCTGTGTTTTGAATTGGGCATTGTTTTGTCTCTTAAGACTTTTCAGATTCTATGTGTTTTTGAATGAACTGATCTAGTTGATATTAATATTCTCTGGCAGTTATTGCTAGTGGTTGCCTTGGAGGTGGGTACGTTTGTCTGTTGTTATTATTTCCTGGGTGGGGGTATTAGGCTGTTAGTACATCAATTAAGATTTTAACAGCTTTTTATCTCTGGCCAGGTAGTTACATCCAATACCCATCAGGATGGAGCAAAGGGCATTGTATGAGCAACAAAGTTGAGAAAAAAAATCAACAAACCATAATTCAGAACATCAGAGACTCTATATCAACCACCTGGAACCAGGCCAGCCTAATCTCTCCCCATCCTGAAGCTCAGGGAAATTTGAGGAAAACGGGGCAGTAAGACTATAAGAGCACCAGGACGGGGAGGAGCAATGATATGCAAGATACTCCACACAAGTTAGGTCCGAAGCAATCATAATAGGACTTTGCATGACCTGTGCAATGACCAACACATTATTAACTCCTCAAAGTCTAGCATGGACTAAAGGCACTAGTATCTCTAGAAGCTAGGGATTAACAGCCACAATAGTGTTTCTATGCTTACAGAGAACACAAGAAAGCCTTCAGGAAATGCCACTGAGTCCTTACACCTCATCAGAGAGGAGGGCCCAGAGGAAAGTTTCACATACACATTAAAGGATGCTGCAGGGATGGGGTGGGGGAGGAGGCACTGGGAAACAGGTAAAGAGGGGGGGAAAGAAAGGGGAAAAGGGGGGGAAGCTAGGGGGTCCAGGGAAGGGTGGAGGGAGGGAAGGGACCGGTGTACCTATTAAGTTTGTATGATTGGAAATAAATAAACAATAAAAAAAAAACAATTCTAGGACTGAAAAGATGCCTTAAAAGCAAAACAACCTGAGTTTGGATCCACAGATCCCATGTAAAAAATGCAAGTGGAAATGGTCCATAACTCTGGCTGGTAAAGTGGAACCTGGGAACCCCAGAGCAAAACATTAATGAGGTAGACTAATTTAGGATGATTCCCAATGTCACCCATGAGCCTCTGCAGGCACACCCCGTAAGTGCCTTCTTGTACACACACATGTGTATACATATACATAGACATGAGCATATGTTAGTGTACAAAACATAGTCTAAAATCTGTAAAGAACCAGTGAAATCCCAAACAGCTAAAGCAATAATAAGCAAGAAAAAATGCTGTTAAAAGTATTAACTGACTTTCAACAATGCTACAAGCTATAGTAACTAAACAGCACAATGTTGTTCTAAACTCATGAATATAGACCAGTGTAAAAAAGAATGCAGAGCTTCTGTATATATATGCCTGTTTGCAGCCAACTAATTTTTGACAAAGGAAATAAGAGCATATTCTGGATAAAGGAAAGTCAGTTCTATTTATGGTAGTGGCAAATAGATGTGAAAAATAGATGTGAAAAATGAAGGATCAGCTATGACCTCTCACTATCCACAAAAAACAGCTCACATGAATCAAATATTTAAACAAAAGACCTGAAACTATGAAACTATTAGAAGAAAATAAGGGGAAGTTAGTCAGGATATTATCATGGTCAACAATTTTGAAAAGTTCCCCCAAATCATAACAACAAAAGCAGAAATTGATGTAGCATTGCATTAAAATGAAAAACCTTGTACAGCCAAATAAAACAACTAACAGAATAAGAAGGGAGTTTATGGAATGGAAAAAATATTTATATACTAATCATCTGAGAAGCAAGAATAGTTAGTACTTAGGAATTTAGATAAATTAACAATGAAAAACAAAATACAAGAAAACAATCTGATTATATTTTAAAAATTCGAATTATGAATTATTTTATTTGATTTAATTTGAATTTCTCATTTCTGTCATGCAATTCCTGGTAAAAGCAAGGTACAGAATACAGGGTTTAATTTAGATTATAGTTTGATGGTATAGTCCATCATGGTGGTAGGAGTATGGGATAGCTAATCACATTGCATGAAGTAGAGATGATTGTTGGAGCTCAGCTTTCTGCTTTATTCAGTATAGATAGAATGGTACTGTTTATACTTATGGTTAGTCTTTCCCAGTTATCTCAGTTGAGAAACTCATGCACAGGCATGCCCAGAAATTTGTTTCCTAGGTAATTCTAGTGTTTATCAGTTGGCAATGATCACACGAATTACTCCAGTTTAAAATGAGCAAATTTCATGAATAAATATTTTTCAAGAAAAGATACAGAAATGGCCAAGTATATTAAAATTAGCCAATATCACTAGTGATAAGGACATATATACCAAAATGATAAGGCAGTATCTCTGTGCCAAGTCCCTCCCCTAAGCCAAATGCCAATTGGGAAATGGTGTGAGAAGGATACTGTTTTGAAAGAAAAAAGAAGTCTTGAGAGAAAATTTTGAACTTTTCTATTAGTATTTACTCATAACAGAAATATTTCCCCAAAGAGATTATTTAAAAGTAGAAGAAACAAAAGCATATTTACATAGAAATTTCAGACACGTCTATTAGAAAGAAACTGAAGGAGAAAATGGAATCTGTTAGAAACACAGCCTTGCTTTTCATGTCTATTACTTAGTGAATAAATTTAACCACAATGATAATGACTTTGAATTATTTTGTTTCTTTTATGTTTTGAATTTGCATAGCTTTCAAAATGAGAGTGAATTGTAATCTTTAGGAATGGAACCCCGACTTCAGTAATTTTTGAAACTCCCAAATGCTACCAGTGAGCAGTCCCCGCTGAAAAGTGATGAGCTAGATTACCATGAGGTCATCTGCCACTTTGCCGGTGTAGTGTAAAGTAGCTAAAATTTTTCCTTTAGAGTTCTAAAATGTTTCTGAAAGCCAGAAAATGTATCTTTATCTTAAAAAAAATTCTCTGGACTCCCTCCTGCCTGAAAATTTTTGAGTAATCTAGTGAATTAGAGCTTTGAGGATAGTAGGCATCTATGATGGATATTTGGAGAGCACAGATTTTTAGGACTGAAGAGTAATCAGGCTAGTAATTGGGAAAAATAAACAAGCCGTGATAGCTTTTTAGATGTTCACTAAAGCTGCATTCCTGTTTTTTGCTTTGAAGGGTAAAGTTGAAGAAGATTTAGTATGACAGCAGCACAAGGGAGCAGGATCCAGTGGTAGCCAGACACACGTCATTGAATGACAGGTGAGACAGGCAGAGGCAGTGAGTCCACAGGGCAATCTTAGGTAAGCTAGCTTGTCCAGCAACCTGCAGCTGTCCTTTGCTCTCACCTGGATGATCACTTCATATTGATTATCATGCTTCAAAAAAGTCTTTCTCGTCTGGATTTTTTAAAGAATATATTATCTTTTATGTTTATGTTCCCTAAGGTGTTTTCTCTCTCTCTCTCTCTCTCTCTCTCCCTTCCTACTCTCCTTCCTCCTCTCCTTCCCTCCCTCCTTCCCTCCCTCCCTCTTTCTCAATGCTTCTCTCAGAAAGATGCATATGGACAGAAATAAGATTTCTTCTATCATGCTCTTCAGTTCCCATTAATAAACCACTGGTTAGGAGAGTTTTTAAAAAATTGTTCAATACAGTTCCTGGTAGATCCGTGGTACCAATGTACAATCTTGTTCTCTTGTAAATTTAAATAATCATGCCATTTCTCCACAAAATTGAGAATTTATTTCCTCTCTTTTATTTCAACATGATCAAGCAATATAAATGAAACAAACATAATGAAGTAGGTGCATTCTGAAATAATAAAAAAGAAGGAAGTCAATACTATATAGTTTATTTTATTTCTAGAAAACGCCTATGGTTGTATTATTTTCATTTGCATATTTAATGTATGCAAGATGATGCCATAATAGGCTGAAATGATAATAGTGAAATGGTCACTGTGGTCAAGCATTATGATTATTAACAATAACATATAATATAAACCTCACATGTGAAGAACATATGACTAAACAAATAGGCTAATAATTTATCAAGATAGTCTTAAATATTTTTAAGCACTATGTTAAGCCTCTAGCATGTATTTACACTATACTGGAAGAAATATTTACCAAATGAAGGCAAATTTTCAGGTCAGGCATAAGTTTTCATAGTCTAAATTTTGCTGCTTTTTCTTTCAGTACCAGTACTTAGTACTTTCGGGACATCTTTTGAGTCAATTTGCTTATTTCTGGGACGACAGTTCCAATACAATATATGGTAGTCTTATACATAAAAAGCAATTCCAACAATAGTTTTCAGATTACTTCACAACTAAAAATAGCATCTGTAATGTTATATTGCTGTTTATCTTAACGTAGGAAAACAACTTAATGTAGGAAGAACAATAATTTTTTTGCCTATTGCAAATCACTTACCTCTTTTGGTTAGTGCTAAAATTTGGTAAATTCTTTTGTTTTTCATTTATATTTTTTCTTGACATAAATTCATCCTTCACACATTATGACAGGCTTCCTGGACAGTTTCATGCATTTGAATGCTATGCATACCTCCCCATGTACTTCATATTCTCCCTGACTTTCCCATCCCCCTTCTCCCAGTCTTCTTTACTCAAACAGATTCACATCTGCTTTCATGTCATCTTGGTGTAGTGTGTATGAAATCAGGCATGGCATGATCATCTCATCACCATCTTGGAGCAGAGATAAGCTTTTTTTAAAATTTTTTTATTATTTATTTAATTGTGTGTATATGCATGTGTGTATGTATGTGTGTGTGTGTATAGAACCACGGACAAATTCAGGAACCACAATGGATGCCTCCACCTCCTCCTTGTTTACTCCGCCCTACCAGGACCAGAAACGCAGGCCGTCCCAGCTTCTGCCTGGCGTCTATACGTGGGGTCTAGGATCCGAACTCGGGACCTTCTCCCTGCAAGGCAGAGGCTTAACCCCTGAGCCACCTCTAGTCATGGCAGAAGAGTGATAGCTATGTCTGTGGTAATGACAGTGAAATGAGCTATACTCTCTAATAGAAGAGGATAATGAAGTCATGGACCCCTCATCTGGGATTCCAGCCATTACTCCCTCCTGTCTGCCATACCACACTTAAGAGAATGTGGGAAGTAGGTAGATAACTGAAAGCATTATCCTGTAATGCAGCTTTCATGAATTCATTCATAGATGATAGGATAGGGTTTTGAGACAAGTTGCTGTTTCAAGATCACCCACACACCCTAAGTAACCCCTCATTCACACTTCTGCATGTATCCTCAATAAACCCATTGGCACAACAATTTTCACATAGAATTATTTTTTGTCCAAGGTGAGCAGTGCTTGTTCATGGCTCCATAGAAAAAATAACACACACACACACACACACACACACACACACACACACACGCAATTTTGCTTATCTATGTGAAGTACAAAATCTACACATAAAAGAAAACATGCAATATTTGTCTTTGCATCTGCCTTGTTTCAGTAAATATCAGGACTTCAAGTTGCATCTACATTCCTGTGAACTCCTTCATGGCTCAGTAAAATTTCATATATATGTTCTTTGTCTACTCATCTGTATAGAAATTGAGGGTCATCTCATAACTTGACTATTGTGATGTGCTTCAGCAAATATTGGTACTCAAGAATCTCTATGGTATGCTGACTTTCCAGCTAGTACTTTTTCTTGTCTGCCATACCAGATGCAAGAGAATATAGGAAGTGGGTAGATAACTGGAAGTAGGATTCTATAATGCAGCTTTCATGAATTCATCACTGATGATAGGGTGGGACTTTGGACAAGTAGCTATTTTGAGACAAGTAGCTATTTGAATCATTTTTTTATATTATTATTATTTCCGCTCATACAAACTTAACAGGTACACGGGTCCCCTCCCTCCCTCCACCTCCCCTGACCGCCCTGCTTCCACCTCCCCTCTCCTTTCCTTCCCCATCCCCCAGTGCCTCCCCCCCAATCCCCAGAGCATCCTTTACTGTGCATGCCAAACTCTCCTCTGGGTCCTCCTCTCTGATGAGGTTCAAGGACCCAGGGGCATATCCCAGAACCCTTTCCTGTGTTCCCCTTAAGCTTAGGAACACTACTGTGACTGTCAGTCCCTAGCCTCCAAAGATCCTAGTGCCTTTAGCCCATGCTAGACTTTGTGAGGTCAATAATGTGTTGGACATAGTGCAGGTCATGCAAAGTCCTATTATGATTGCTTCGGTCCTAACTTGTGTGGAGTATCTTGAATATCATTACTCTTCCCATCCTTGTGCTTTTACAATCTCACCGACCCTCTTCCGCAAATTTCTCTGAGCTTCAGGATGGGGAGAGATTAGGCTGGCCCAGTTCCAGGTGGTTGATATAGTTGACTCATATTTCTTTAGGTATATGCCTAAGAGTGGTGTAGCTGAGTCATAGGAGAATTGTATTTTTAATTTTTAGAGGAACCTTGGTACTGATTTGCATAGTAACTAGACTAACAACCCACCATTATATAAAAATTGTCTTCGGGGACTGGAGAGGTGGCTCAGGGGTTAAGCCTCTGCCTTTCAGGCTGAAGGTCCTGAGTTCGGATCCTAGACCCCATGTATAGACATCGGGCGGAAGTGAGGGCGGCCTGCGTTTCTGGTCCTGGTAGGGCGGAGCCTGTGAATCCCCAGGCAGAATAAACAAGGAGAAGGTGGAGGCGGTCCATGGTGGTTCCTGAATTCGCCAGTGGTTCTACACACACACACACACACACACACACACACACACACACACACACACACACACAATTGAATAAATAATAATAATATAAAAATTAAAAGAATTGTTTTCTCTGCATCCTTGCCGCCATTTATTATTATTAACTTTCTTAATGATATTCAGTCTGAATGTGATAATATGGAAACTTTATGTACTTTCAATCTGAAGTTCCTTGAGAGCTAAGGATGTTTAATTTTTTTCATATGTTTATTGGTTATTTATACATCAACTTCTGAGAACTGTTTCTTTAGTTAAATCAGTTGTTAATTGTGTACTTAGGCTGCTTGGTATTTAGATTTGTGAGCTCATTTTACATTCTAAATCTTAATCCTCTGCCAGATGTACAGTTAGCAAAATTTTCTGATTTGGTAGGCTGTGTTAGCATTTTCCAAATTTTTTTCTTTGCATGCAGAAGCTTTTCTCTCTTTTAAAAAATTTCATTTCTTTATTTTTCTACTTTTATAAACATATTAAAATATTCATCCCAGTTTCCTTCCCTCTCATCCCCTCCCTTCTCTTTCCCATTTCATCCCCTTCCTTTCTACCCTTCCGCCTGCCTGTATGCTTCTATGGATCCCACCCAGGGTTCACTCTGCCTTACCTACTCTTGTGAAGGCTCAAGCCTCTGTGGTATATCAAGTTACCTCTCTTCAGGCCACACCACTGATATGTACAATTCCCTTCACTCATCCAATTTTCAATCCAAAAGTTTCTACTGTGAGTTTCCATTCTATGCCTACAGAGCAGTTTGATGTACTGTCTTTCTACCTATGGGTTTACTGGCTGCCTTCCTTATTGATCTATTTCCTTTCCTTTTTTTAGGTTCTTATTCTAGTTTATAGTAACAGGGATGTGTACCCTTCTGACAAGCGAGTCTTGAATTCAACCAGAAAGCTGTTGGTTGTCTCCTTGATACTCATGCCACTATTATACTTGTGGTCACTTGTTGCCATGGTGATTTATATTGTAACTTACAGATCTCATGCCATTGATGGGGCTTAATTATTTTTCTTCCCCAGTAGCTTCTACAGTATTCTTTAGTACTTTGTAAGCTATCCAGCAAAGAGAAAGTCCACAGACTGGTTCCAGTTGATATATTTTACCCATGTTCTGTGATACATCTGCATTGCATCTTCAGAAATAGGGTCTTACTGACAATTTTTGGAGAGCATTCAAGAGCAATGGCAAAAGACTATAATGTTTGGGGCCCTTAAAGTCCCCTCTGACAACATTTTATCAGGAAGTGACACATTCCTGTTAGTTCTAATATAATCTTGTCTCTGAGTTCTTAATGGATAAGCTCAAGGCTCTTTCCCCCATTTTCCTTACTCTATGTTCCTCTTCATAGGGACTTTTCAATTCATGCAGAAGCTTTTCAATTCATGAAATCTCATCTGCCAATTCTTGCAATTACTTCCAGAACTATTGAGTGTTTTTCAGAAAGTCCATGCCAATGCCTGCATTTTGAAGAGCTTTGCCTATGCTTTCCACTAACAGTTTCAAGTCTTAATTAAGGTTTTTAATCTACTCTGAGTTGATTTTTTTGTACAGTGTGAGAGATAAAGCTGTCTTCTCGGTTTTCCATGTGAATATCCAGTTTTCTCAGCACTACTTGTTGAAAGAGTGTATTTTCCAATGTATTCTTTGGCATCTTTGACTGTAGCCTATAAAATTTATTTCCGCATCCTCTATTGTATTTCATTAATCTATGTAACTTTTTTTTATCAGCAATAATGTTGTTTTGCTAATAGCATCTTGATGTTTGGTACTGTGAGGCTTTAAGCATTGTTCTTTGGCTTAAGCTTTGGCTGTCTGGGGTCCTGTGTCTTTCCATCTGAATCTGAGAATTCATTTTTCTTATTAATGTGCAGAATCATGTTAGAATTTTTATAGTGTTTACATTAAATCAAATTACTTTTGGTAATATAATAATTTTCATGGTATTAATTCTGGTTATGAATCTGAGAGTATTGGAGTTCTTGCCATCTTTTTAGTGTATTATTTCATTTTTAAATGTTTTATAATTTTTCATTTTAGGTATCTTCCACCTTTTTAGATAGATATATTCCTAAGGATTTCATATATTAAAGTTATTTTCATATATTCCTGTAGCCTGTTTTCTTTTCATGGATTTTTTTTTCTTTTTCCTTCAACTATCACTGACAGTTTTGGTGGATATAGCAGCCTATGTTGGCATCTGGGCTCTTAAAGAACTTGAAGTATGTCTCTGCAAGACCTTCTGGCTTTTAAGGTTTCCACTGACAAGTCACTAGCTGTTATTCTGTTAGGCTTGTCCTTGTAAGTAACATGAAACTTTATTCTTTTTCTCTTGAAACTCTCAGGATCTTTTCCTAGGTTTGCACATTTAGTGTTTTTTTTTTTATATATATTTTTTATTATTATTATTTATTCAACTGTGTACGTGTGTGTGTATGTGCTCGCGTGTGTGTGTGTGTGTATGTGTGTGTGTAGAACCACGGACGAATTCGCGAACCACCATGGACGCCTCCACCTCCTTCTGCCCTGGGATTCACAGGCTCCGCCCTACCAGGACCAGAAGCGCAGGCCACCCCCGCTTCCGCCTGGCGTCTATACGTGGGAT
The DNA here is from genome assembly GCA_023101885.1 of Typhlomys cinereus. Taxonomy (NCBI): domain Eukaryota; kingdom Metazoa; phylum Chordata; class Mammalia; order Rodentia; family Platacanthomyidae; genus Typhlomys; species Typhlomys cinereus. The sequence continues at coordinate 2,200,401 of JALPQD010000347.1, read as the reverse complement.
CTGGGATCCGAACTCGGGACCTTCCGCCTGCAAAGCGGAGGCTTAACCCCTGAGCCACCTCTCCAGTCCTAGTGTTTTAACTATTATTTGTTATGGGAAATTACTTTTCTGGTCCTATTTGGTGGTTTGTATGTTTCTTGTGCTTGGATAGACACTCCTCTTCTTGGATTTGGGGATTTTTAGTAAAATCTTGAAGATGCGTTTTGTTCTTTCTACCTGGATATCTAATCCAATTGTTGGGTATTTTCATGATGTCCTGAAGTTACTGAATGTTCCTTTCAGATGATTTTATAAATTTCTCATTTTCGTTGATTGAATGATCTCATCTACCTATTTTTCTTTAATTCCGATCTATTCTATTGGTGGGACTTTTTGGTGATTTATTTATTTGGCTTGTTAAGTTTTTTGTTTTTTAATTTTATTTCAGATTGGGTTTTACTCTTATTTTTTGTTCCTTCTGATAATTTACTTTTATATCCTGAATTATCTTCCTCATTTCATTTAGCTGATTGGATTTTCTTGTTCTTCATATAGTGTTTGTTCATGGCCTATTGGAGCTCCTTGATTATTATACTCCTAGTTGTTCTTTATAATTCATTGTCTTCTATGTTCCTATGATGACTATTGCCCAATGAGTTACTTCTATTAAAAGTGGCTACTATAGTACTGATGAGTTTGAAAGAAGTAATATTCTGATTGTGCTATTCATTTTTTGTATTGGTAATTGAACATCTAAAGCTAAGTAGCTGATTTCTTTCCTTTTTTGTGCATCTGGCACAACCATGTAAAATATACCTGTGATTCTCTATTTGGTGTTGTCATTGCTTGACTCATTTTGAATGAATAGTTGTTTGAAGTTCAGTCTAGGGCTACTATGTGTTTATTTTTAGATACAGTGGTGGTGATGAACTTGAGGTGAATTGACACAACTCTGTTACTGAGATGGCAGTGATAGAGTTTATACTCAGATTTTAGTTAATAGAGGTAGAATTGGGATAGGATAGGTTGTTAAGGTTAGGGGTTAAATATTTCATTAATTTTGTAAAGAAAAGGTAGAGATAAAGTAATTGGAAGAGTCTACACATTTATGAGGTTGTTGATGTTATGCTTGATTATGATTTTGAAGCTATAAAGGAAGAATTGATATGAGTACCTGAGGGAAAGTCTATTACATATGGGTAAAAAGTACATTAAAAGCTTTCTTATATGAAATTAAGAAAGAAAAACATCACCACCTACAGAGGTAAGGGACATTCCAAAAGCCCAACCACCCTGAGACATTCAGACATGAAAATTAATCTAACAATAAATAAATAAATAAACAAATATCACTTATTATGTGAATTGCTACCCTGAGTAGGAAGGTTTGGTTGCAGGGGACTGGTTGTGTCGGCAAGGTGGGAGCCCATGGTTTGGATCCTTATGGAGATACCCACTGTTACAGCTCTGGTTTGACTCACCTCTGTGTTGGGTCCCAAGTTTGGGCCAGGTATGCTTCATGACAGCAACACAAGCTGTGTTGTTGTTGTTGTTTTCTTTTTTTTTTTTTAAACGCACTATACTAGTCTATGCTTTGGTTTGGAGAATTAAGAACATTATCATTAAGGTTTGTTCTTGAAAGGTGTTATTTTGTTGTTTTGTGCTGTTTGGTACTTCCCTAATTGTCATTTAATTATTTACTATTCAATGTAGTTTCTTCTTTCCTGTAACCTCATGCACATGTTTTTCTTCCTCTTCAGGGTATAAGATTCCTTCAAGTGTCTTCTGTAATGCTGGGTTAGTAGTTATGGATTCCTGTACCTTAAATTTATCATGGAAAAGTTTTCTTTCTCCTTCAATTATAGAAAACAACTTTGCACACATCTGAACATCTGAGCTAGTAGAAATATATAATCATATACCTTCCTGGTTTTTAAAATAACTGTTGGTGTATTTTTTGTTGTTTTGATGGGTTTGCCTGTATATGTGACTTGGTGCTTCTCTCTTGTGGCTTTAATACACTTTCTTTGTTCTGGAAGTTTATTGTTTCAACTATACTATGACTAGTTCTTGCATGTTTTATCTTCTAAATGCCTCCTGTATCTCAATGGCCATCAATATCCCTAATGTTGGGATATTTAAACTATGATCTTATTAGATTTTAAAAATCATCCTTATTTTTTCAGTTGAAACATTTATAAAGTTCAAGTGAGACTAGCTTTTTCAGTGTAGTTTCTTGAACAGTGAAACTGTGACTACATGGAGACAGAATCTTTTCCCGTATCTAGGCAATGAGTGCAAACCGATAGACTTTATATACTCTGCTCCCTTTCCCAGTTCTCCTTCCTTCAATTTTATACTACACACATTTAATATGGAATGTGGACCAAGTCTCTCTCTCTCTCTCTCATATATATTGAGATGGTCTCTCTCATAGGACATTTTCACATGGAGCATAGATTGAACCACGTCTTGGAATCTCCTTGCCTTAGTCTTCTGGGTGATGGGTTTGTTTAGTGTGTGTGGTTATATTTGGTTAGTATGTTCTTCTTTTGCTGTACATTTAGCTGTGACAATCTCATTTACTCTCACATTTGTTTTTCTTTCCTGGTTAATTTCTGCTCATATTCTTTTGTGTATTACTCTAATATCAACTTTTTTTCTCACTGTGGTCATTTTATTTACTTTATTTTTTCCCATTACCTTTGTAGATAATGTCTTAGCAAATGTCACACTCTCTTTGTTCCTTTAATCCTCTGAAATTATTGGAGCTGAAGGAGTGATTGCTTTTAGTTGACTATAATTGTATTGTCATAACAAGCTTATTCCTCATTTGGAATTGCTTCTGCAGTTGGTATTCTCCCAGATTGGTGCTGGAGATTTTTCCCTGAGCATATGGGCTGAGGATCTAGTTATTGTGCTACACTCTGGTATGATGAACCTACTCGTCAACCTCTCCTCAAATGAATTTAGGAGGTGAAAATCCTGCATAATAAAAATTAAGGAAAAATTCAGTGAATTTTTAAAAGGACACACAAATAGACATTCTTTGTCCTTGGTTGGAAGTATTAACAGTATTCAAATACTCATATTTACTGAGGTTTTCCATAGATTCAATGTTATCCCTGTCTCTATAACACTGTTCATAGACATAGATAAAACAATTATAAAATTTATTTGGAGCCACAAAAGACCCTGTGTGGGAGCACGGGACTTGCCTGATGTGCAGACTCTGTCTGGGTCATTCGGAGACAAGTGTGAGAGTGAGCACCTGGGAAAGCCCTGTGCAGCTGAAAGAAAACTTTCAGCATAAACAACATTCTCAGTGCTTGGTCTCTTGAAAATTGACTTTAGACAAGGAAGTAGCCATTGGGACAAGTACATTGTGCTTATTGATTAATTATATGAAGGAAGTTCTATTGCCTGGCTACATTGTGCCCTATGCTTTAGGGAAGTATTTGCTGTTTCTCTACACAAATATAGCTCATGATAGAGACATCATCTCACTTGTGTACTTAAGGTTCTTAGGAGATTTTTGCTTTAAAATCTTGTTCTGTTGCTGGTTACTATTGCTGGTTTCTATTGCTGGTTGCTATTGCTGATTACTATATTAAGAGCTGGAAAAATAAACTCAGCATGCAGTTGCAATTGCATTTGCTGTTCCTCTGCATCCCCTGTGTCCTGATTTCTGCGCGACCATTACCCAGGGTCCCGACGTACTAGACGTCGACAACCCTGAATAAGTAAGACCATTTTAGTAAGAAGGGCAAAAATGAGAGAATCATTCCCCCTGATTTTAAAACAAATTATGAATCTATGATAAGCCAATATGATGTTGACATAAAAGAGACATACAAATCAGTGATATAAACTACAAAACCCACAAATAAAGAAATGGAATTCCCTAAGCAAGTAATATTCTGTTAATAAACAACCTTCAGATTTGATTTCCACATTGATGTTTCTTTTTTGGTCTTCAACCTATCTAGAAGACTTTGGATCTACCAATCTTCATACTTATTTCCTGCTTATAAACTCATCCTGCTATGTTTATGTTTTATAAAACTTTAGCTAACACAGTATGTTTATAACTTCTTATTTATGTCCAGCTCAATTCTATTATGCTTATTCTCTCTAAAACACTTTTATAGATGATAATGATTTTTACATAGCCTACTTTTAATATACTTTGGATAAATCTTAAGAAAATTTACATCAAAGTCAAGTTCTATGTGAAGAAACAAGTCAAGCCATGTAAATAATACAATCGCATTCATTTTTCATTATTTTACCTTTGCATTTAAGTAAATTTATTTGGAATTTATCTTTATTTAGACATATAAGGACTCAGAAGACAGAAACAAACTACATTCTTTCATCCATCTTCATTACAACTCATCATTTTGCATTGTATTTACTTGAGAGTTTTTGTCTCCAATAAACCTGCAAGTCTTTTTATCCACAAAAAGATAACCAAGTATCTTATGTACTGTAGGTATCAATAAATGTTTATTAATGATTTATAACTGTTGTCGGACATTTATTTAAGAGTTAGTGACAGCTGATTTGCATTTGAGGTAAAAGATTTGTGGATTCCATTTTGAGGTTAAAATCCCATGACTTTTTGTAAAATACTGTTTTGAATGCTGTAGTGCCTCTTTTTTTCCTTCTTATCATTTGAGCTGACATAAGAAAGCCAGTATTGTCTTCTACCAGGATACATAGAGGGAGACCAAGTCCAGAGAAAAGAGGTGGAGGAACTAATGTCAGGGTGTCTAAAACAAGTCCTGCATTGCCTGCAGTTAGACCACAGTAAGTGTCCCCAAGTTGTTTTTTGAGCTGAATTTTCACTCAATTCTTTCAAATCCGACAGGGCCAATTATTCCATGGGTGAAGTCAGTGTAGCAGCACCAAAGGACTTCCTCATGTCTTGCTCAGCGGTGTGTACTTCCTAATAGCCACTTTCCTACTTTGCTGGACTATCACAGATAATTGGAAAAGCACACTGAAGCTTCACCTCTCAGTGGGACAGGTTTGTGCCAGCTTTATGTGGCTTGCCTGCCTTTCTCTACTGCTGTCTTACAAAGCAATTTTTACAGAGAGTATAAATTCATTCTATACATCTGGGTTATGAGTTGTTGATTTAGAATTTTTTTAGGATATGTGTCCTCTGTCTCCATGGCAATTATCACTCTAATGTAAAACCTATATTGACACAAACTTTCTTTAACAGCAGGAGTTTCTCTTATTTCTTTCTTTTCTTTCTTTCTTTCTTTCTTTTTCTTTCTTTCTTTCTTTCTTTCTTTCTTTCTTTCTTTCTTTTCCTTCCTTCCTTCCTTCCTTCCTTTCTTTCTCTTTCTTTCTTTCTTTTCCTTCCTTCCTTCCTTCCTTCCTTCCTTCCTTCCTTCCTTCCTTCCTTCCTTCCTTCCTTCCTTCCTTCCTTCCTTCCTTCCTTCCTTCTTCCCTCCCTCCCTTCCTCCCTCTTTCCTTCCTTTTTTTCTTTCTTTTTCATTCTCTCCCTCCCCCCTCCTGCCCCTTCTCTTTCCCTCCTTCCCTCCCTCCTTCTTTCCTTCTTTCCTTCTTTCTTTTTTTCTTTCTTCCTTCCTTTTTCCTTCCTTCTTTGTTCCTTTTCTCATCAGTTTATTGATTCCTATTGGCACAAATTTATTGTATTTGATACTGCATTTTAAAGAATATTGCTCAAGTATATGCTTTGAATATATTCAACCACCATATAATTTCTTCCTCATAATTATTCTTTCTTTCCTTAGTCGTCTACTTTACACAAACACACAGACACAAATACACACACAGGCACACACAAACATAGGCACACACTAGTACATTTATTTCTATGAAATATAGGCTCTATAAGTAAATGTAATATTTGTTTTTCTGAGTCTTACTAATTGTATTTAATATATACTCTAGCTGCATACAGTTCCAGGGGACAGAATTATTTCATTCCTCTCTATGGTTGAGTAAAACTCCACTGCTTATGTTTATTATCTTTTCTGATAAACAGTCACCTGTTTCCAGAGTCAGGGATGATCCTTAATTTGACTTGTGAATAGTGCTGTAGTAAATGGGTGTGCAGATATCTTTATGGAATGCTTTGGCTATATTTCCCAAGGTGATTTATCTGGGTCATATAGCAATTGTGTTTTCAGTTTTCTGAGGAACCTCCATACTGATTTGCATAGTGTCTAGACTAATTCACCTTCCCATCAGCAGTGTAGAAGTGTTCCCTTTTACCTGCGACCTTGTCCACATTTGTCATTGTTAATTTGCATGATAGCTATTCTGACAAGGATGAGATGGGATCTCAATGTAGCTTTAATTTGTAATTCTCTGATATTTAAGCATATTGAACATTTTTCATTTTTGTCAGCTTCAAACATGTTCACAATGCTTTGTGATCATATTCTTCCCCATTACCTTTTAATCCCCCTTCCACTCCTGCTGACAACCTTCCTCCCAACTAGATCTCTTCTATTTTCACATACATTTTTAACATTATGCAAACAGTCACACCACTGTATGTTCATGATTACACCATCCATGTAGTGTCCAGGAGACAGCATTTCATAGAACTCCACATCCTTTGGCTATAACAATTGTTACAGTTACTCTTCATGTTACCATTGAATTCACCACCAAAGGACTTATGGGAATAAAGAACTTTACTTTGGCTTTTGATTGGGTTGGTTAATTTGGCTAACAGTTTGTTGATCTTGTTTATCTTTTCAAAGATAGTTTCATTGATTTGTTTCATTGATTACTTGTATTGTCTTTTTCAGTTCCAATTCACTGATTTCTGTTCATGTCTTGAATATTTGTTCCCATGTACTGCTTTTAGGAATAGTTTGTTCTTGTTTTTCTATTCTTTTTCTGCTGTATGCCTTTAATGCCATAAACTTTCCTTAATACAGATTTCAATGTATCTCATACATTTTTGTATGTTGTCTTCACTTTATTTTTAGCTCAATGATTTTTAAAATTTTGTTGCAATTTTTCGTTTTTTTATTCAAAATGTGTTGTTTAGTTTTCATCTGTTTGTGTTCTGTTTTTTCATTTCCTTTATTCCATGGTGGTAAGATAGTATACAGGGTTTAATTTCAATTTTCCTGTATTTTAGAAGACTTACTTTGTATTCTAGTATATGGTTTACTCTAAGAAAACCTCCCATGTATTGGTGAGAAGAATGTGTATTCTTCAGTGTTTGGAGTATTTGGGTGAACTGTTCTATAGATGTTTGTCAGGACCATTTAATTTATGGTTTCATTTAGCTCCATTGTGGCTCTATTTAGTTTATGACCAGTTGACCTGCCTATTTGTCAAAGTGGGGTACAAAATTCTCCTACTATCACTGTGCTGGGTTCATTAGCTGTTTAACAAACAGTAGTATTCATTTAATGAATTGGGGTGAGTTTAGTGCATGTATGTTCATAATTGTAATGTTCTCTTGATTGAATGTTATACAACTAGTAAGCAGTAACCATTTCTGTCTCTAATGTTTTCTTTTGTCTGTTTTGTCAGATGTTAGGATAATATTTCCTGATTGTTTTCTGTTTCCATTTGCTTGGAGAACCTTTGATCTTCCTTTTATCTTGAGATAGTGTGTTTCTTGAAGGCAGAAACTTGACAATTGATGTTCGTGATTTTTAATCCAAGTTGTAAGCCTATGTTTCTTGATTGAGAAATTGAACCTTCTTATACATTATTGAAAGATGTATCGATTCCTGTAATTTTGTTGATTTAATAGCATTTGCCATTGTAATCTTTTGTTCAGCCATTTTTGTGGTATTATTTGATCCCTGTAGCCTCTTGAGTATGTTTCTTTTTCTCTCCAGTCTTAAGTATTTATTCCAGTATTCTCTACAGACTTAAGTAGTCATATAGCCCCTTAGCCTGCTTTTATCATGGAATATTTTTCTTTGTTCTTCTATTATTACTGATAATAGATATAATAATCTGGGTTGGCATTTGTGATCATTCATAATTTACAATATGTCTCTCCAAGTCCTTCTGACTTTTACTGTTTGCATTGAAAATTCAACTGTTATTTTGATAGACTTGCCTTTATATGTGACTGTGGGGTATCAAGGCCTAAAACCTGCTCTCTGGAGAATGATACACTAGCATCTGTAATGGACAGTTCTTAGGGAGATTCCTTCCTCTGGAAGTTGAGTTTTTGCCTCTTGTCTATATAGACAATGGCAGGCGAATTCCTCCCTTTTGGGAGTTGAGTTTATCTCCGGTCTAGTCTTAGATAGTTTTGTTCTTTTCAGAACTGGTGATGTTAAAACTTCTCCCTACAGTTTCTTCCCTGTGGTTTGAGACATTAGATATGTTAATGCATGGTTCACAAGATTATTCACATTTACAGTAACCAGGTAACTTTGATTTGAGACATTCATTGTCCATTCCCTTTTAGCAAGTAAGTATCATGCCTGCTTTCAACTCTACCTGGAGACATCATGTCTGGTCCTACACAGCAAGTAGATGTTACTCCTACCTTTTCCTTGTTAGCCAAAATGTATACATTTAACATAATCCTCTAAAGAATTTGGCCCTGCTCTTTGATTTTTCTCCCTATAAATACTCATGAATGCTACAATAAAATTGGCTTAGAGTTCCCTCTGACCTGATGTCTGATCAGTTCCTAGTGTTTCCACTTCCGTTTCCTGCATGTAAGTCCAGGTTAATGGTGGTCTTGGTCTTTCTATCTTGCTTCCCTTATGATCTTTTATTTAGTCTCCATGTTTAGTGTTCTGATTATCATGTATCATGGGGAATTTCTTTTCTGGTCCTGTCTATTTTGTGTCCTATATGCCTCTTAAATCTAGATGGACATCTCCTTAAATTAGGGAAATTTTCTTCTACAATAACATTGAATATGCATGTTGTATCTTTCTTTTTCTCTTTGGTGTTTGCTTCTGGAATACCCATGACCGATTCTTTTGTATGTTCTGTTCATGCATATTTTTCAGTTTATCAGTTCTTTTATGAAAGATCTTCCAAACTTTTTCTCTTGGATGATGATCTGTGAAATTTTGGAAGCCACACTTTGAAGATAGTATAACATATCAATCTGGGCTCTTGAACGTTTGTTGAGTTATCTACCATCTAATTGCCTTATTGGAAACTGGTTGAGTGAGAAATGAATTTCTATTGTGTCTAAGTGTGTGTCTAAGGTGTGAATGGGAAAATTTTTACCTATGACAGAAATTGTCTAGGCTGTGGAAAACTAACAACTGTGTTCCACTTCCGTCACTACTTCTAATTAGTGGCTTGCTGAACCTGATAAAAGACCATGAATTTGGTCTGGCAGTTTGAAAGCAAAACCTGAGTTGTGAAGGTGACAGACACAGAAAGAAAGGCCCTTGGAGACTTTCTTCTACTAGTTAACCAGGGATGACTTAAAAATAAGCCATACTGAAGTTATCATAAAAGAGATATGATGCTTCCAGAAGAGTCTTAGGAAAACTAGGGCTGAAAGTTGAAGATTAAGTTGTTTTTGAAAATGACACCAAATTATTCTGGGGACAGGAATATTTATTTAGAGATTGTAACAGTATATCAACTGAAATGAGTAATTATTGACATCATATTACACAAAACTTTCCATTCCCCAGAAATTCTGAAAAATTCCACTGTGTAAATAATTTTCATGACTCTCATTTATAGTAAACTAATGATATCTAAACTAATGGCATGGTTATTTATCAAATTCTGTTTCCTTGTACATTTATAAAGTTGCCAAAAAATAACAGGATTGGATTGGTAACTCAGTAGTGGAGGCTTGATTAGATGCAAGAGGTCCTAGGTTCATTTCTTAGTAATGTCCAGAAAAGAAAGAAACAAACAAAAAAAATTCTGGGTTGGGATGGCAAGATGCCTTAAAAGTAAAGGGGCCCGCAGGCAAATGAGATGACCCAGATAGAAGGAGATAACAAACTTCTAAGAGTTGTTCTCTGATGTCTACATGAGAGCTGTGACATGCACATCTCCTTTTCTTTCTTAAATAAGACATACGAAAGATCATATACTCTTAAACAGAGGGAAGCAGACTGTTAATATACATAACTGAAAACTTTTACTGACACTTCACCACAGACTGTACTCTAACCAAGTTTGGGCAGATATATGGACTTTCTCCTATGCGGAATGCTGGGTTTCATATTTTTTACTGTAGCTATCTCTATAGAACTCAAAACCTTCTGACTTTTTACCTCCAATAAATTTATCAAAGTCCTTCCCTAGCATGTGATTGCTTACATGTTAAATTAATATATTTTGAATTTGAATATATTATATATTTTTAAGTCAATTAGTATTTACAGTTTTAGTGATCTTAGTTTTATTTTTTGATTCATCTGTCATACAATTTTGGATTGATTCTTTCCTAAGATGGATTATTACTGTTTTCTCAAAATGCTGTGAAAAGTTCTTTTATAGCTGTCCTTACCCCTTACACATGTTATCAGATAGGCGTGATAGGTAGAAACCTAGATTTGAAGAATTCTTGCTTCCATATTATTGATCATTAAGGAGATAATTAATAACTTTAGGTGTTATTGTTCTTTACAGAAATTCTTTAAGGCTTCATGGTAAGATTAAACACATTTATTACTCTGATAAGTCCTTAGATTATTAACTATCATTATCCACTCTCAGATTGTTCTGTTCAAATTTTTAGCCAAGGTTAGACTTTTTTTTATTGACCAATTTTATTTTTACCTACATTGTTGGGTATTTTATGGTAATGTGTTCATTAAATATTTATCTTTGCATATTTTATAAAATTCCTAAAACAATTCTTGTAGACACAATATCTTCCCATTGGTAGTCAACTTCAGAAATGATTGCTACTCAGCAAAACTGCAAAAGAAAATCAACAAACCACAATCCAGAACTTCAGAGACTCTATATCAACCACCTAGAACTAGGCCAGCTTAGTCTCTCCCCATCTTGAAGCTCAGGGAAATTTGTGGAAGAGGGGGCGGTAAGAGTGTAAGAGCATAAGGATGGGAGGAGCAATGATATGTAAGATACTCTATACTAGTTAGGGCTGAAGCAATCATAATTGGACTTTGCATGCCCTGCGCATTGTCCAACACACTGTTGACCTCACAAAGTCTAGCATCTGCTAAAGGCACCAAGATCCTTGGAGGCAAAGGATTGGCAGCCACAGCAGTATTCCTATACCTAAGGGGAACACGGGAAAGGGTTCAGGGAAATGCCACTGGGTCCTTGTACGTCATCGGAGAGGAGGGCCCAGAGGAAAATCAGACATGCACAAGAAAGGACTCTCTGGGAATTGGGGTGGGAGGCACTGGGGGATGGGGAGGGAGAGAGGTGGGGAGAGGGGGTACGGGGGGAGGAGGAGGGAGGGAGGGAACTGGTGTACCTAATAAGTTTGTATGAGCTGAAATAAAAAAAAATAAAAGTGAAATTATGCTTAAAAAAAAAAAAGAAATGATTGCTACTTAGTGTCAAGTACCTAACAAGGATGCCTATCTCAATGCAAAGTAGATTTTTTTATGGGTATCTGGTACCAAGGTTGCACTTGACTAAAGTAGGTGATTACTTCAGGGCTTGTAAGTGAACCAGGGATCATTGTTGGTAGTCATAATGTTAAGTTTTTGTTAACTGAGGGCATTATGAAAACAATTTCCATGGCTGTCATTTATAATATATTGATACTACCCAACTTAACCATTGAGTTTTTGTCTAGTCATTTGTACAAATGATGACCAATTAGTCTGTACTATTGATTTGATTAGCATGACTGTCCCTTATTTACAGAAATCATGGCTCTTACCAATGGTGATTCTAAAGAGTTTACTGATGGAATCCTATTTTCTAGTTTAGTTTTGAGAAAGAGGCCTATGCAGCCTAGACAGCCTTGCGTTTGCTATGTCATCAATGTTGTCCTTGAAATCCTAATCTTGTCTCCATTCAAGTGCTTTATACACATGACCTACCATGCCCAGCTAGAACTCTACTTTCAAAAGTGACACAGATCATTGGTCATCCACTCAGTAGCATGGTGTCCTTGTGAATAGATTATAATTTTGAATTCAGTTTGTTAATCCCAAGCCTCTTTTTTTGTGCATGTACATAAGTGCAGATATGTGTGTGTGTGTGTGTGTGTGTGTGTGTGTGCGTTTGCATGTGTGTGCATGCGTGTGTATGTACAAGAGGACATTTGGACTGTGTGTGCTTGTAGGCCGCAAGGGTGACATTGGGAATCATCCTAGACTGTTCTATCTCCTTATTACTTTACTTTGCGGTTTCCCAGGCTCTGCCTTCCAGAGCCAGAATTACAGACTATCATGATTTCCTCCCATTGTTTTCATATGAGATCTAGGACCCACACTTAGGTTAAAGCATTGACTTTAACCCTTGAACCATCTCTCCAGCCCTAATCTCAGGCTTTTTTAGCAATGGGTGTGCATGTGACCTTCTTTGGGGTAGTGGCCTGACAGACGAAGCCTTTACTTGCTTCTAATTCTTCAGTTGTCCCTCAACCCTCTACCTGAGCTGTTAATATGTCAGGAAATTTTGTTTGTACTTTCAGAAACCAGAAGATTACAAAGTAGAAGGGTAGAAACACTGAAAAATCCAGGGTTTTCTTGAGCCAAAGAATTACTTGAAGAACCAGTGACATTTAGATTTGAACACTGAAATTGCTTATCTTTCCAGGTATCTTTAAATTTGTCTATTAATACCAAAAGCAATACTAATTGATATGGTATGAATGATAAAATATACTTATAAAAGTTTCCAGAAATTTAGCTCCTAGAGATATTTTTAAATACATTTGTTTTTTTACTTTCTTTTTTTATTACATCTTTTATTATTTCTGCTCATACAAACTTAATAGGTAGACCAGTTCCCTCCCTCCCTCCCCCCCCCCCACCGTACCCCCTGCTCCCCCGTCCCTCCCTCCCCATCCCACAGTGCCTCCCCCCCAATTCCTAGAGAGTCCTTTATTGTGTATGCCTAACTCTCCTCTGGGTCCTCCTCTCCAATGAGGTACAAGGACCCAGTGGCATTTCCCTGAACCCTTTCTTGTGTTCCCCTTAAGCATAGGAACACTACTGTGGCTGTCAATCCCTTGCCTCCAAGGATCTTGGTGCCTTTAGCTGATGCTAGACTTTGTGAGGTTAACAGTGTGTTGGACATTGCACAGGGCATGCAAAGTCCAATTATGATTGCTTCGGCCCTAACTAGTGTGGAGAATCTTGCAAATCATTCACCCTTCCCTCTGCTGCACAATCTATATAATGCACCCCCCTGTTTAACAAAGTTGAGTTCCTGCTTTGACAGACCTCCCGGCTCCATTGTGTTCATTGCACCCGACACTTATCACCCGTTCAGCCCTACAGGTCACTCGGCTGGTCCGGTAGTCCCTAGCCACACTACCTGCAGTGGCCCCTGAGTCCTGCGGACTGGTGCCCTGTGTGAGGCAGTCTCAACTCGCTGACAGACAAGTTGATCTTTGGGTGAGTGTACCCTCATAAATTATGGGGCAGTTCTCCTCCCGGGCTGATCCAGCCCTGGACTCCCTACAAGTTCTTTTAAAAAGCCGAGGTTTAAACCTCACAGATAACCAAGCACAACAATCATGGTTCTTCTTGCTCAGGGTGGCCCCATGGCTACCTAAGAGCAATTTATTTGATTGGGACACTTGGGACTGGATAGAGAAATTGATTCTAAAGGCCCAAAAACAGAAGGGTGACATTCCCCCCTTGGGGGGTCCTACCCACCATAGGCACCCTCAAGAGTTGTTTTCTCCCATGGCCTCCTAAGGAGAAAAGGGAAACTGGGGCAGAGGGGGAAAATAGACCAGGAGATGAAGTGAATCCCCCCCCCCTCCCCCGTGAGAGCCCGAGCCTGGCTAACCAGGCTGCCATCAATAACTCCCCCCCTGATTCCTTTGCTCTTACAACCTCTTGATCACCTCCCACAAACCCCTTTCTATCCCCTTCTGCTCCTCCCCCATATCCTCCATCAGGGCCAACCAAGCTTTTCCCGGTTAACATTGCAGGGGGGGAGGAATCGCACTGCAGCATGGTACCCATGGACAGCTACTGAGATCAAAGAGTTAAAAAAGGCTGTAGCGAGGATGGGCCCAACTCCCCATGGGCAGAGACCATCCTTCCAGGCCTTGTTCATCAGTCCTGCACAGCCCAAGACTGGATGGACTTAGCTAAAGCCGTCCTCCCTAGGGCACTCTTTATCAAGTGGAGTGCCTTTTTTCAAGATGAATGTAGAACTCAGGGACAGAGGAATCAGGAGGCCAACCTTGCGATCCCCATCACCTATGGTATGCTTGCTGGGTTTGAAGTCCAATATTCTACTGGGGCTCAACAGGCAGCTATCCTTGACCCCTATAGAGACCAAGTGAGGACTGCAGGCACTAATGCCTGGAAAAGGCTATATGATGGCCCAACTGAGTCCCCCATTTCTGGATTGTCCCAGAGACATGTACAACCATCTACTAGTCCCTGGAATTCCCCTGTTTTTGTTATTAAGAAAGTCAATGGCTCATGGAGACTTTTACATGACTTAAGAAAAATAAATGAAAGGATGATTCCTTTTGGGATCCCTCAAAGGGGTCTGCCCTGGATTCCAGCTATTTCCAAAGATTATTATTTGACTATTATTGACCTTAAAGGTTGTTTTTTCCTCCATTCCCTTGCATCCAGAAGATGCAGAAAAATTTGCATTCTCTGTTCCCTCTGTTAACTTCGGGGGCCGGATTTAAGATATGAATGGACTGTCCTGCCTCAGGGAATGGCCAATAGCCCCCCCAATCTGTCAGTATTTTATGTCACAAATTTTCTTATCCTTGCTTAACCGCCCTAACATTTTATTTTACATTTATATGGATGATATAATTTTGGGGGCTCTCTCCCCCGCCAGTCTCCAAAAAATTACTAATGAGTGCCTTGCTATCTTGGAGGCCAACAGGTTTAGGGTGGCTCCTAATAAGATTCAGACTGTCCCTCCTTTTAAGATCCTGGGCTTTGTGCTGTCCCTTGATACGGTATCCCGTTAAGTCTCAGTTACATATTAAAGATTCTTATACACTGCCTCAACTCCAAGAAATTAACTGGATGAGATCATAGATACCTTATCACCACTGAGGAACTGTCTCCCCTATTGATCTTTTGAAGGGCTTGGATCTCTCCTCCCAGGTGACTCTCACTCTTTATCATTGTCAAATTTTTCACAAAATTCAACAAGCAATAGATCATTCTGCCTTAAAGAGATATGATCCTGGCCTTCCCATCATCCTTTACCTTTTTTTCTGGGGAGATATTATATACTGCCATATTGGCACAAGGAGGTGACCCCTTCAATGGATCCACCCCTCAGTTGGGGGAGCTCCTAGAGTTTATTCTATGACTTATCAAGTTGCTGACTGTATTATCAAAGGCAGAGATGCTTGCACCCGGTTATTTGGGCTAGAACTTCACCTTCTTGTTGTTCCTTTTATGCTGTCAGACTTTACCTGGCTTCAGAGAAATAATGACAGGGCTGCTTTAGCCCTTGAAGGATACTTAGGAAAGATTGATTGCCATTATGGCCCTCATAAATGGATGAGCTCATTTTTAAGACTAGATTGGAGACCCCCTAGGCTCTTCCTCCCTCAACCTGATCCTAATTTTCTTACTGTATTTACCGATGGGGGGCGTCTAGGAGCCTCCTTGGTGGCTTTTTCCCCCTTATAAGAAGGGGCAACTGTTGTTCCCCTTTAAGAGGGTCACCCATGAGGTTGAGGGTTTGGCACAATTTAAAGAATTGGTTGTGGTGGTATTAGCACTGAGCACTATACTTGAGCCTTTTAATCTGTTTTCTGATAGCCTTTATGTTGTTAACCTACTACCTAATCTAGTTGATGCTTATATTAAATTAGATTCTAACCCTATAACTCCATTGATGCTACAGGCACAATTATTACTCAGACTTAATCCCATCTTCATCCAACACCTTCGGGGTCACCAAAATCTGCCTGGGTTTTTATCTGAAGGAAATGCCCTGGCAGATAAGATGGCACCTGCTTTAACTTTTTAAGAGGCGGCCAGTTTACATGAGTTAATCCACATTAACTGGAGAGGCCTCCATCACAAATATCCTTTGGTGCCCATCAAAGATCTTAAAAAGATCATCCGCACTTGCAAGTCCTGCCAACCCTTTCTTCAACTCCTTCCTTTACAAAAGATGGGAGTTAACCCCCGTGGATTATGACCTAACAACTTATGGCAAACATATGTTACTCATTACCCTCCATTTGGTAAACTTAAATATATCTTTCTCACTATTGATACATTCTCTCATGCCTGCTGGGCTATGGCACACACAGGGAAAAAATCTAAACATGCTGTCAGTCATATGTTACAATGCTTTGCTGTCCTTGGTTTGCCTGATCAACTTAAAACAGATAATGGCCCTTGCTTTATTAGTAAGGCCTTTTCCAAGTTTCTCCAGTGGAATATTATCCACTCCACTGGCATCCCTCATAATCCTCGGGGACAGGCAATCAGAGAACATCACAATCAAACTCTTAAGGCCCAATTACAAAAACAAAAGGGGGAGTCTCTTTCCCCCCATGATCAGCTGAAGAAGGCTTTGTTAATGCTTAATATTTTAAATTTGACAAAAACAGATTTAGAAACACCATTCCAGAGGCACTGGACTTCTAGGATCTCATACAAATCCATCCAGGTTCGCTGGAAGGACCCCCTTACCAGAGGATGGAGGGATCCAGACTCCCTCATCACTGCAGGGAGAGGAATTGGATGCGTGTTCCCCCAAAGTGAAAAAAGGCCTATCTGGGTCCCTGCTTAGGACATCAAATACCTTCCTCCATTGGCGGAGGGAGAAGATAAAAACGTTCTCAGGGAGTCGTCTCCCCCTGAAGATTTTCTTTCTTCTCTCTCCACAGAGAAGCATGAAAACTCCATTGATCTTACTCTACTTGATGGTGATCTTCTGGCCATCGAGAGGAGGATTCGGAGATCTACATGAGGCCTGAATCATCATTGAACGACAGATGGGTAAACCCTGCTGACTGCAAAGGGGGGTCCTTCAATATCCTCCCTACTGACAGGCTTCTCTCTAGCACTGTGGACTGTGGGCAAAAAATAGCAGGGAGTTTCACTCCTCAGTGGGAGACTGGATTGGGAAAACAACAATGGGTATGTTGGAAAAAGCCCATTATAATTAAACCAGTTGATGGGCAACCCGGACCCTGCCCTCCGGGGGCATGTAAAACCACCTACGAAGTTGTTCACGCGGTCTGCTATTACCAAGCCTCTCAATGCCAACTAGGTGATAAGACATTTTGGATTGCAATGAGGAATGCAGTTCAGGGGCCCCTCACCTCCAGTACATACATGACCAAACAAGCCAAATGCCCAGATGTTCTGGGAGGGCAAGACATGTGCTGGGAGCTATAGCCCCATTGGGAGTGTCCGATGGAGGGGGAGTTCAGGACCAGTTGGCAAAGGTAATAGTTGAAGATAAGCTTAAGGAGATAGCCGTGCCCTTCACCCACACCTTTGATATCATTCCCTTGCTTTCCCAGAATGGAAGGGGGACTTGCTCCTAGATCCTCCCACAGAAGCTCTTTTAGAACTTGCTTTTAATCTTCTGAATACTTCTGCTCCTTCCTAGAGCTGAGGATTGCTGGATTTGTCTTGCATGTCCTCTAGCTCTACCGGTACCCTATAATGGGACCGGTACCCTATAATGGGACCCTAAATTATACTACTGAGGGATGCAGCTTCTCCCGCCCCCTCTCAGTACAGCTTATGCCTGTGGGAGCCAATCACCCCTATTGCCTGGAGGCTCTTCCTGGTCCTAAGGATGCTACAGGCATTAATCTTGGTTATGCGGACTCCTCCCTTTGTCCCACCAATTCAATCATCAAGTACCCGACCTCCCCAGTGTGCCCCCAGCCTGGACATGTTTTTTTCTGTGGCTTTAGTGAAGCCCACCGATTGCTCCCAGCCAATTGGACAGGGTTTTGTGTATTAGCAATATTGACCCCTGACACTGATTACGTTAAGGGAGATGAACCAGTTCCTGTCCCTGCATTTGATTCTATTGCCAGTCGACCTAAGAGGGCTGTACAAATGATACCCATTTTGGTGGGCATCGGAATTGCAGCAGGGGTGTCCATGGGTACTGCAGGCCTGGGCACCTTGATAGGCCTTTATCAACAGTTGTCACAGAGGCTTATTGATGATGTCCAGGAGGTATCTGAGACTGTCATTGAGCTCCAGGGCCAATTGGACTCCCTTGCTGATGTGGTCTTACAAAACCAATGGGGCCTAGATTTATTAACTGCCAAGGAGGGAGGAATTTGTCTTTTTTTTTTTTTACAGGAAAAAATGCTGTTTTTATGCTAACAGATCAGGATTCGTATGGGACAAGATAAAGAAACTACAGGAGGACTTGGATCGGTGAAGGAAAGAGCTCCAGGGACACCCCTTTTGGTCCTCCTTTGGCCGCCTCCTCCCATACCTTACTCCCCTCCTGGGTCCCGTGTCCATGATACTTCTCCTTGCAGCCATTGGGCCTTGTGTGATTAATGCTCTTACTTGCTTTATTAAAAGACAGATTTGAAACTATCCAGCTCCACCAGGTCCACATCAACTATCAGATGCTTGCCGCTCAGGAGTCCAACTCTGAATATTTGGCCTTAGAGCAATTTGATGACTCACTATGACCATGAAACCCCCAAGTCTGGCCTAGCCAGGCACTTAAGTGAGGGCTGGTGGCCAGAGATGGGTAAGTGAGGGACCAGCCAGAGATAAACCTAAGACAGGACTTGTAACACTCCAAGTTGCAAGCTCCCATGATGGGTAAGACTCCGGAGGGGGCTCTCACACCTAAGACAGGCACAGTCACTCAAGGCCATACGGCCTGCTCCATCACAGGTAGCCCCTGGATCGTCTTTAAAAAAAAACAGAAGGGGGAGGTGTTGGGCCTCTTTACCAGGCCTGAAGCTTGCTGGAACTTCCTGAGCCTGGCTAGAGTTTCAGGACCTGACTTTAGATTTTGAATCTCATCTCCACAGGAAAGTTTCGTTTCCCTGGGCTGATGTCACACCTATTCAATCACCTTCTGGTCACTTAATCACTTACTATTGGTTACCCCATAATCACACCACCCTTCTCCCTTCCCTCCATTGCACAATCTATATAATTCACCCCCCTGTTTAATAAAGTTGAGTTCCTGCTTTGACAGACCTGCCAGCTCCATTGTGTTCATTGTGCCGCGATACTTATTGCCCACTCAACCCCACAGGTCGCCCGGCTGGTCCGGTCGTCCCTAGCCGCACTACCTGCAGTGGCCCCTGAGTCTTGCACCGACTCAGCCAAAAACGGAGGCAGCAGTAGCAGCAACAAAGAAGGCCACGATGCTCTAAAGATGAATGATGCTCGCATAGTGGACTCCACAGCAAGTGGACACAAGATAAAGGAAGAGTAAGTCCCTCCTCCTTGTACTTCCTATTATCTGGTCCACCACTGGAAAGTACCACCCCTTATGGGCTGGATTTTCCATAGCAATCAATCAAGTACCTGCAGACTTGTTCAGGGGCCATTCCAACTATTAACCCTTCTCATATGCCCCCAAACAGTCTGCAACTGTCAAGTTGACACCAAAATGCAACCATAACCATTATGTAAACCATTATGTAACCATTATGTAAATAGAAATTTTATATTTTGAGAAATGTTCTTGGGTTCTCTGTGAAAGGATGTTTAAATTATAATAAACCTCAGCATACCTCCTATAGATGCTGTATGAGAGATTTTATTTATTTTTATTAAATTTTATTTTTCCTAGTTTTACAAGAACAATGCATAATAATCCCCGTCATCCTCTATTCTCCCTACCTCCCTCTAATACTACCCTTTCTTCTCCTTTCCCTCCCATTCCCCCCTTCCTTCGTCAATCCACACTACTCCTTCCCACCCTTCTACCCATCTGCTTCTGTGATTCCCAGGGTTCCCTCTGTACCATCTGCTCTGGTGGGGGTTCAGGCCTTGTGGCAGATGAATTGGCCTTTCTTGGGCAGATGCACTGAAGGAGGACTCCCCTTCACCAGTCTAGCCTAGACCCTCAGGTTTCTACTGCTTGAAATTATTTTTCTAGAGACATTCATTAGTCTATGGGGGCATGCTGATTCGTCAGCCATTGTACAGATCTAGTAAGGACAAGTCTTATTGCAGTGAGTTCCTGCCTTGATCAGAATGTTTTGTTCAACAGTGGACCTCCTCATCTTCAGGCTTTTACAATCTTACCACCTCTCTTTTTATAGCCAGAACCATGGTATCTGTATTACTATGGATTTGTAGTATAGATTAAGGTCTGGTATGGTGATACCTCCAGCAGAGTTTTTATTACTCAGGGTTGTTCTTGCTATCCTGGGTCTTTTGTGCTTCCATGTGAATTCTGAGATTTTTTTATCAATTTCTTCAAAGAGTTGCCTTGGAATTTTGATTGGAATTGCATTGAATCTGTATATTGCTTTTGGTAGGATGGTCATCCTTATGATATTACTTCTACTGATCCATCAGTATTTCCACCTTCTGGTGTCTTCTATAATTTCTTTCTTTAGGGTTTCAAAGTTTTTATTGTACAGGTCTATCCCATCTTTTGTTAGATTTATACCAAGAAATTTCATATTTTTAGGGGCTATGGTAAATGGTGTTTCTCTCAGGATTTTCTCACTTTTTTCATCCTTGGTGTTTAATAAAGCCACTGATTTTTGCACATTAATTTTGTAACTTGCTGCTCTGCTGAAAATAAGTATTCGTTCCAGAAGTTTCCTGGTGGAGCCTTTATTATGTTGATATAAGTTCCTTCCATTCCTATTGTCTCCAGGGCTTTTATCAAAAAGGGATGTTGGATCTTTTCAAAAACTTTTTCTGCATCTATTGAAAGAATCATGTGGTATTTGTTCTTGAGTCTGTTATGATTACATTTATTGATTTGCATATGTTGAACCAACCTTGTGTACCTGAAATGAATCCTACATGATTGTGGTGAATGAACTTTTTAATATATTTCTGAATCCAGATTGCTAAAATTTTGTTGAGGACATTTATATCAGTATTCATCAATGAGATTGACCTATAATTTTTTCATTGTATCTTTTTTTGGTTTGGGGATTGGTGTAATACTAGTTTCATAGAAAGAGTTTGGAAGTGTGCCTTCCTTTGCTATTTTATGGAATAGTTCAAAGAGTAGTGGTGTTGGTTGTTCTTTAAATGTCTGGTAGAATTCTACACTGAATACATTTGATCCCAGGCTTTTTTGGATGGGAAGACTTTATAATTGGTTTTTTAACTCTGTCACTTGATATAGAACTATTTAAATAATTGAATTCATCATTATTCAATTTTGTAAGTTATGCATACTTAGAAATTCATACATTTCTTTGTGATTATCAAATTTTTTAGAATATAGGTTTTTGAAATATGACTTTATGATTCTCTGAATTTCCTTGGTATCAGTTGTAATACTCCATGCTCATCTTTCATTTTATTAATTTGGATTTTTCTCTTTTTTGTTTGGTTAATGTGCCTAAAAGTTTATTAATTTTGTTAATTTTTTCAAAGAACAACTCTTGTTTGGTTGATTCTTTGTATTGTTTACTTTATCTCAATTTCAGATATTTTACCCCTGATTTTTATTAATCTCTGCTCATCTACTGCTTTTAGAATTCGGTTGTTATTTCTCTCTAAAGCTTTAAATAGAGTTATTAAGTTTTTATTATTATTATTATTATTATTATTATTTCTGCTCATACAAACTTGACAGGTACACCGTCCCCTCCCTCCCTCCACCTCCCCCTGACCCCCCTGCTTCCCTTTCCCCTCTCCTTTCCTCCCCATGCCCCAGTGCCTATCCCCCCCCCAATCCTCGGAGCATCCTTTAATGTGCATGCCAAACTCTCCTCTGGGTCCTCCTCTCTGATGAGGTGCAAGGATCCAGGGGCATTTCATAGAACCCTTTCCTGTGTTCCCCTCAGGTTTAGGAACAGTACTGTAACTGTCAGTCCCTAGCCTCCAAGGATCCTAGTGCCTTTAGTCCATGCTAGACTTTGAGGGGTCAATAATGTGTTGGGCATAGTGCAGGTCATGCAAAGTCCTGTTATGATTGCTTCGGCCCTAACTTGTTTGGAGTATCTTGCATATCATTACTCCTCCCATCCTTGTGCTTTTACAATCTTACCACCCCCTCTTCAGCAAATTTCCCTGAGCTTCAGGATGGGGAGAGATTAGGTTGGCCCAGTTCCAGGTGGTTGATCTAGAGCCTCTGATGTTCTGAATTATGGTTTGTTGATTATTTTTTTGGTTTTGCTGCTCCTGCAATGCCCTTGGCTCCATCCCGATGGGTATTGAATGTCACTCCCTGGCCAAAGATAAAAACCTGTTAGAGTCTTGTTATAAGAGTATATTCAAAGGTAGATGGGATAAAAATAGGAGACCACGGTGAGGGAGGGGTCAATTACCCATTTGCAAAGTGGTTACTTTCTATCTGGCAGCTTATATGCCCTCCCCTTCTGGTGAGATCATCCCCCATCAGTTGTAAATGATCAGGAAGGGAAGTCTGTGAACTTAACCAGATGTTTCACTACTTACTTGCAGTCCTTGATGGTGGCCTATTTTCTCTGCTGTAACATGATCCCCCCTCTCTCCTTGTTTCTGGTGTGGCCCTCCTTCCCCATCCCTCCTGTTTATAGTCTTTACAATTACTGTAGGTATTACAGAGTGTCTCTAAGTGGATTTGGTACTAGGATCCACCTATTAGGGAGTACATATGGTTCTTCATTTTCCATGTCTGGGATACTTCACTCACTATAATTGTTTCGAATTCCATCCATTTCCGGGCATTAACTCATCATTTTTGATGGCTGAGTAGTATTCTATTGTATAAATGTACCACATTTTCCTTATCCACTTATCAACTTTTGGACATTTGGGCTGATTCCATGACTTTACTATTATAAACAGTGCTGCTATGAACATGGTCGTGCTTGTGCTGTTGAGGTGAATTTGTGCTATATGGGGGGTTATTCCCAAAAGTGGAATAACAGGGTCATATGGCATTTCAATTTTAACTTCTTTAAAAACTGCCAGATGTGGTTGTATGAGCCTGCATTCCCAACAACAATGTAGGAGAGTTCCCCTCTCTCCACATCCTCTCCAGCACTTGGTGTTGTTTGTCTTCTAGATTTTTGCCATCCTGACCGGGGTGAGATGATATCTCAGGGAAGTTTTGATTTGCATTTCCCTGATGGCTAAGGATGTGGAACATTTTTTCAGATATTTGTTAGACATTTTAATTTCGTCCCTGGTAAAGTTTCTTTTAAGTTCCTAGGCCCATTTTTTAATTGGGTCATTTGTTTCCTTGGTGTTTAGTTTTCTAAGTTCTATGTGCACTCTGGATAATAGAGCTCTATCAGATATGTGGTTAGTGAAGATTTTCTCCTTCTCTGTGTGTTGCCTTTGTGCTCGAGTTACAATCTCTTTATCTGAACAGAAACTCTTTAATTTCACAAGATCCCATCTGTTGAGTGGTGATTGTAGTGACTGTGATATTGGGTGTCCATTTAGGAACTGTTGGCCTAGCCCAATCAGCTCGAGGGAGTTTCCTACCTTTTCAACTATGGTTTTTATAGTCTCTGGCCTTATGTCAAGGTCCTTGATCCATTTAGAATTAAGTCTCGTACATGGTGACAAGTACAGGTCCAGTTTTAATCATCTGCATGTGGAGATCCAGTTTTGCCAGCACCATTTGTTGAAGATGCTGTTCTTTTTCCATTGGATTCTTTGGGCCCCTTTGTCAAAGATCATATGGCTGTAGTTGTGTGTGCTTATATCTGGGTCTTCAACCCTTATCCATTGATCTGTGTGTCTATTTTGGAGCCAGTACCAGGCTGTTTTTACAACTATGGATCTGTATTGTAGACTAATGGTTGGTATGGTGATAACTCCAGCCATGTTTTGTTACTCAGGATTGTTTGTGCCTCCATATGAATTTTGAGATTTTTTTGGTCAACTTCTTTAAAGAATTGCTTTGGGATTTTAATTGGTATAGCATTGAATCTGTATATTGCCTTTGGTAGATGGTCATTTTTATGATGTTGGTTCTGCCAATCCAGGAACATGGGAGGTCTTTCCACCTTCTGGTGTCTTCTGTTATTTCTTCTTGAGGGTTTTAACGTTTTCATTATAAAAGTCTCTTACTTCCTTGGTTAGGTTTATACCAAGGTATTTCATTTTTTTAGGGGCTATAGTAAATGGGATTGTTTCTCTCAGGGCTTTTTCACTTCTGTCATTCTGGGTATATAGGAAGGCAACTGATTTTTGTACATTTATTTTGTATCCTGCCACCCTGCTGAACTTCTCAATAAGTTCCAGGAGCTTCCTGGTGGAGTTTTTGGGATCACTCAGGTATAAGATCATGTCATCTGCAAATAGAGATAACTTGGCTTCTTCTTTGCTGATTTAAATCCCTTTTATGTTCCTTTCTTGTCTTATGGCTTCAGCTAAGACTTCAAGTACAATATTGAATAGAAGTGGTGAGAGTGGACAGCCTTGTCTAGTTCTTGATTGAAGCATGAATGCTTCCAGTTTTTCCCCATTGAGTATAATCCTTGCTGTTGGCTTGTTGTGTACAGCTTTTATTATATTGATAAAGGTTCCTTCCATTCCAACCTTCTCTAGGGTTTTGATCATAAAGGGCTGTTGGATCTTGTCAAAAGTTTTTCTGCATCTATTGAGAGTATCATGTGGTCTTGAATTTTGGACTGGTTTATATGGTGAATTACATTTATTGATTTATGTTGTTGAATCAATCTTGTCTGCCTGGGATAAAGCCTACTTGATGCCCGTGGATGATCTTTTTGATATGTTTTTGAATCCGATTTGCTAAGACTTTGTTGAGAATCTTTGCATCTGTGTTCATCAGAGAGATTGGCCTATAGTTTTCTTTTTTAAGTGTATTTTTATTAGGTTTTGGGATTAAAATGATATTAGTTTCATAGAAGGAAGTTGGTAGTGTTCTTTCCTTTGCTATTTGATGGAACAGTTTAAGGAGTATTGGTGTTATAAGCTCCTTAAATGTCTGGTAGAACTCTGTGCTGAATCCATCTGGCCCAGGACATTTTTTGGTGGGAAGATTTGAGATTACTTCCTCAATTTCTTCATATGTTATAGGACTATTTAAATAATTCACAACTTCCTGATTCAATTTAGGTAAGTTGTATTTATTTAGGAATTCATCCACCTCTTTTGTGTTGTCACATTTCACAGAGTATAAGTTTTTGAAATATGATGTTATAATTCTCTGGATTTCTTGGGTATCAGTAGTGATAACTCCATGTTCATTTCTAATTTTGTTAATTTGGGTTTTCTCTCTCTTGCTTTTGGCTAATTTAGCTAGGGTGTATGAATCTTATTGATTTTTTCAAAAAACCAGCTTTTTGATGGGTTGATTTTCTGTATCATTTTCCTTATCTCGATTTCAGATATTTCTCCCCTTATTTTGCTAATCTCCTCTCTTGCACTGCTTTTGGGATCGGATAACTCTAGTGTCTCTAATACTTTAAGCTGCATTGTTAAGTTATTTATTTCTGACGTTTCCATTTTTTTGATGTAGGTATTAAGAGCTATGAACTTACCTCTGAGGACAGCTTTCATTGTTTCCCAGAGATTTTGGTAAGTTGTATTTTCATTATCGTTCAATTTCAGGAAATTTTGAATTTCCTTTGAAATTTCTTCCTCAATCCAATTCTCATTCAGCATGACAGTGTTAAGTTTCCAGGCGTTAGTGTATTTTCTGTTGCTTGTTGTGTTGTGGATGTCCAGCTTTAGGTCATGGTGGTCTGATAAGGTACAGGCTAGAATTTCAACTTTCCAGTATATGTGGAGATTCGTTTGTGGCCCAATATGTGATCTATTTTGGAGAAAGTTCCGTGTGCTGCTGAGAAAAATGTTATTCTTTGGTGCGTGGATGAAAAGTTCGATAGAGATCTGTAAGGTCCATTTCAGTAAGGGTTTGATTAAGCTCCAAAGTGTCTCTGTTAAATTTTTTACCTGTTGATCCATCCCATGTTGACAAGGAGGTGTTGAAATCCCCAAGAATTATCGTTTTGGGGTTGATTTCTCACTTTAGACGTTGTAAGGTTTGCTTAATGAATGTGGGGGGCATATTGGG
This sequence comes from Typhlomys cinereus, assembly GCA_023101885.1. Classification (NCBI taxonomy): domain Eukaryota; kingdom Metazoa; phylum Chordata; class Mammalia; order Rodentia; family Platacanthomyidae; genus Typhlomys; species Typhlomys cinereus. The sequence continues at coordinate 2,174,163 of JALPQD010000347.1, read as the reverse complement.
TGCATATATGTTCAATATTGTGAAGTTTTCCTGGTGAATTGTACCTGTGACTAAAATGTAGTATCCATTTGTGTCTCTTATGATTTTTTTTTTTTGATTTGAAGTCCACTTTGTCCGATAGCATAATGGCTACCCCTGCCTGTTTTCTGATTTCATTAGCTTACAGAATTTTTGACCAGCCTTTTATTTTTAGAGCGTGCCTATCTTTTGTGGTGAGATGGGTTTCCTACAGGCAGCAGATTGATGGATTGTGATTTTTAATCCAATTTTATAATCTGTGTCTCTTGATTGGTGAGTTAAGCCCATTGACATTTAATGTTATAATGGAGAAACTATTTTTAGTTTCGGACATTTATTATGTTTAGTGGCTTTTCTAAGTGTATTGTTTCGCTTTTAGGTTTTGGTGGTACTATATTTCCCTTCTGTTCTCCTGGATATGTCTGTTTTTTTCTTCAAGCTTGAGTATCATTTCTAACATTTTTTGAAGGCCTGGTTTGGTGGACATGTATCCCTTCAAGTTGTCTTTGTGCTGGAAATTTTTCTTTCTCCCTCAATCATGACTGATAGTTTTGCAGGGTAAATCAGCCTGGGTTGACATTTTTGCTCATTCAATACTTGAAGTACGTCTCTCCAAACTCTTCTTGCTTTTACTGTTTCCATTGAGAAGTCATTTGTTATTTTAATAGGTTTACCTTTAAAAGTGACTTTTTTTCTCCTTGAAGTTCTCAGCACCATTTCTTTATCTTGAATGTGGAGTGTTTTAACTATTATTTGCCATGGCAAGTTTCTGTTTTGGTCATATCTGTTTGGGGTGTGGAATGCCTCTTGTATATGGATGAGCCTCTCTTTTTTTAGATGAGGAAAATTTTCCTTGATGATCGTTTGAAAAATTTCCTCAGGGGTGGTATTTTGGGATTCTTGTTCTGGTATTCCATGAATAAGCATGTTCAGCTTCTTCAGGGTGTCCCATAACTCTTGAATATTTCTCTCGAGTATCTTTTGGCTTTAACAACCTCTTCAACTGAGCTGGTTAATACTTCCACTTTATGTCTAACATCTGCTAAAGGCACCAAGATCCTTGGAGGCAAAGGATTGGCAGCCACAGCAGTGTTCCTATACCTAAGGAGACCACGGGAAAGGGTTCAGGGAAAGGCCACTGGGTCCTTGTACGTCATCGGAGAGGAGGGCCCAGAGGAAAATCAGGCATGCAGAAGAAAGGACTGTCTGGGAATTGGGGCGGGAGGCACTGGGGGATGGGGAGGGAGGGGGGTGGGGAGGGGGACCAGGGGGTGGGGGGAGGAGGAGGGAGGGAGGGAACTGGTGTACCTATTAAGTTTGTATGAGCTGAAATAATAATAAAAATGTATTAATAATAAAAAATACTTCCACTTTGTCTTCATTGTCTGAAATTCTATTTTCTGCTTTTTTAGTTCTGCTGATAAAACTCTCTGTTGAGTTCTGGGTTCTAGATAACTTGTCCTTTAGTTCAGTTTTAAACTGTGCTTGAGTCTGTTTTAACTGTTCTATGCCTGTTTTTGTTTCTTGAACTGTTTATCTCAACTCTTCCAAGTGTCTGTTGTGTTCCTCTTCAAAGTGATTGATGTGGTTATTTAATTCCTCCCAGATTTCCTCTTTCATAGTATTGAACATGGTAATGATCATGTTTTGAAAGTTATCCTGGGTGAGGCTTTCTTGGCTATTTTCTGTGAGTTTGTTCTCTTGGGGTCTATCAATATTGGATTAATTCCTTCAGTGGGAGATTTGTTTTCTTGGGTGTTGTTTCTCATGAATTTGCCCTTTGACTTGGGCATTATCGTTTTTAACTCTTAAGACCTTCTTTCAATTTCTGTGCATTTTTCACTGAACTGAATTATTTGGCCTGGAGCAGCTTATGCTGCAGCTTGTTGGTGGGAGGAGCTGAGACCAGTGGGCTGCCTGAGGTTTGGGGGTAGGCGGGGGAGCTTACCTAGGTAGTTGTGAGTCCCAGCTGGACTGCTTGCTTCCCCGGGCAGGTGGGGAAAGAGTATTAAGTAATTTTTTGTGATTTTTGTTTTTGTTTATTATTTATTCAATTGTTCATGTATGCGTGTATGCACGTGTGTGTATGTGTGTGTGTGTGTGTGTGTGTGTGTGTGTATAGAAGCATGGATGAATTCGGGAACCACCATGGACGCCTCCACTCCCCTCCTTGTTTACTCTGCCCGGGGATTCACAGGCTCTGCCCTATCACGACCTGAAATGCAGGCTGCCCCTGCTTCCACTGGCGTCTATAGGTAGGGTCTAGGATCTGAACTCAGGACCTTCCACCTGGAAGGCAGAGGCTTAACCCCTGAGCCACCTCTCCAGCCCCCCCCCCCTTTTTTTATGTAGGCATTGAGTGCTATAAACTTTCCTCTTAGGAGAACCTTTATTGTGTCCCAGAGATTTTGATATGTAGTGCTTTCATTATCATTCACTTCTAGGAATATTTGAATTTCCATTTTGACTTCTGTATGGAGGATTCTTCATTCAGTATCATGATGTTTAATTTCTAAGAATTCATGTATTTTCTGTCATTTGCATTGTTGTGAGTGCCTAGTTTTATTCCATGGTGGTTAGATAAAGTACAGGCTATAATTTCACCCTTCCTGTATATGTGGACACTTGCTTTGTGGCCCAATATGTGGTCTGTTTTGGAGAAAGTTCTATAGGCTGCTGAAAAGAATGTGTATTCCTTGGTGTTAGGTTGGAAAGTTCAGTAGAGGTCAGTCAGATCCATTTGGATTATGTTTTATTCATCTCCAGTGTGTTCTGTTCAGTTTTTTGGCCTGTTGACCTATCCAATAGTGAGAGTGGGTGCTGAAGTCTCCTACTATCATTGTTTTTGGGTCGATTTGTTGTTTTAGGTGTTGTAGTGTTTAATGAATCTAGATGAGCCTATATGTATGTTCAGTATTGTGAAGTCTTCCTGATGAATTGTCCTTTGACAAATATGTAGTATCCTTCTGTGTCTCTTATGATTTGTTTTGGTTTGAAGTCTATTTTGTCAGATACTAGAATTGCTACTCCTGCTTGTTTCCTTGTTCTATTAGCTTGGAGTTTCTTTGACTGACTTTTACTCTGATAATGTTAATAATCTTTTATGGTGAGGTGTGTTTTTTAAAGGCAGCAGGTTGATGGGTTGTGAATTTTAATCCATGTTTTTAGTCTATGTCTTTTGATTGAAGAGTTAATTCCATTGTCATTTTGAATTATAATTAAGAAATGTTTGTTGATTCCTGTCATTTTCTAAGTTCTGTAGTTTTTATATGTGCATTTCTTCGTTTAGTAATTGCGTTGGTATTGTTTTTCCCATCTGTCCTCTTGGGTATGTTTGTTCTTTTCTTCAAGCTTGATTATCTTTCCTTAGAATCTTTGGTAGGCCTAAGTGTGGTCATTTAGGCCTTCAGATTACCCTTAAGGCAGAAAATTTTTCTTTCATCTTCCATCATGACTAATATGGATTTGTTTATATTATGGATTACATTTATTTATTTGCATATATATCAGCCTGGGTTGGCATTTGTGCTCATTCATGACTTGAAATACATCTCTCCAAGCTCTTCTGGCTTTTACTGTTTCCATTAAAAAATCAGCTGCTTTTCTAATAGGCTTGTGCTTTTAATTAGAACTTAGTTTTTCTCTCTAAATCTCTCAACTCATTCTCTTTGTTTTGTGTTGACCATTATTTTCCATGGCGAGTTTCTACTTTGATCATAACTGATTGGTGTGTGATATGCCTCTTGTATTTGGATGAGGATCTCTTTCCTTAGATATGGAAAAATTTTCATTGATGATAGTGTGAAAAGTCTCTTCTGGTGTGATATTTTGGGTTTCTTGCTCTAGGATTCCATGAATGCACAGGTTTCACTTCTTCAAGGTAACCCACAGCTCTTGAATACTCCTCTTAAGTATTTTTTTTTTTTTTTAGTTTTTTAACCTCTTGTCTTCTAGTTCTGATATTGTATTTTCTGTTTGTTAGTTCTACTGGTGATACTCTGTTGAGTTTTGGATTATAATTAGCTTGTTTATAAGGTCAGGTTTAATCTCTGCATGAGCTTTTTTTCAACTGTTCTATGCTTAGCTTTGTTCCTTCAATTGCCTTTTTCATCTCATCCAGGTGCCTGTTATGTTCTTGTTCATATTTGCTTATGCAGTTATTTAACTTTTCTTGGATTTATTCTTTCATTGTTTTGTAATCAAGCTTTGAAAATAATTATCTTCGTTGTTAGTTTCTTGGCTAATATCCAAGAAATTATTCTTGTCAGAATCCAACATTATTGGTTCAACATTTTTGATAGGACATTTTTTTGTCTTGGTTTTTGTGGTAACTCATAGATTTATGGTCCTGAGCATTTTGTTCTTGATCTCTAGTATCTTTTTTAGGTGTGTGTCTTTGACTCTTTTGAGTCAGACAGAATTCCCACACTTGGACAGTTTCTGTGACTGTTTTCCTGGGTGCTAAAGGGATCAGTCTAGGGTTGCTTGGTGGTGTTTAGTGTATAAAATTATTGTAGTGTTGAAGGAGAGTGTAAGCCTCTTTCTGGGATAAGGAGGTGATGGAATTTTAGTCTAGTTTTAGCTGTGAGGTTTAATTTTTGGTATCAGCATTTGTTAGGTGAGGTTTGGGTTAAGTATTAAAGCAGCTTTAAGATTATAAAGTCGCTACAAAGCCCTCCTTAAGAGGTTCCTGCCTAGGGAACAGGACACTAAGACCACTGAGCCAGCCAAAAAATAGGGCTCTGAGCCCAAGCTCAGATGGTGTTAACCTTAGGGCAAACCCTAGTATGCAAATGGATACCTAAAATGCCAAGCCCTCCATAAGAGGGCTTAGGCCTGGGGGGAGTGGGCAGGGCCACCTAGATTACTGACCTAGCTGTGAGATGGGGCTCTGAGTTCAAGCTCAAATGGGCTAGTTTGGGGGCAAACTCTGTCATGCTGTAGAAGAGATTTTAATGTATGTGTTCTTAGATGAAAAAACTAATAGAATAACTAAAAAACAAATTTATACATTAATTTTGCTTTTTTCTCAGAATGCAGAAATTCAGAATTATTTAAAAGTTAATTGCTGTCTTCTGGCTATTGCTTGTCCGTTAAATACATGAACTTATAATTACTATAGTTACTTTCACAAGTCCTACACAGAATCAAGACAGTCAAAATTTCAGTATGGATAGGGGAGGGACTCCCAAAGCCCCATTCCCAACCAAGGAACAGTTGATGGCTGCTGCCGATTGTTGCTAACATCTACCAAATACACATCTAGTATACAGCAGTTAAAAAATGGAGAATCTCATGTGTATGGTAGACATGGGTGAGATGGAATATACCAAAGAAAGCAACCAATGACTTAACTCCAAATGCTTATCTTATTGTAAAAACATAAAACAAAAGGTCAAGAAAATATCTCTTCCCCTTGTTCAATTACTTTTCTTTTTGTTGTGAGATAACACTGAGGGCCAGGTAGAAAAGGAAAAAGGAACATTTATTTGACTTACTGCTCCAGAGGACTCATAGTCTTTTATGATAGAAACTGCATAGGAATAGTCATGTTTGGGGGCAGAAATAGGAGGCCAGTTCAATTACTGCGGCTATCAAGAAGGTAGAAACAGCAAGAACAAACTGAGAGGAATCTGGGCCAGGCCTTCAAGCCCAAGGTCCATTCCCAATAACATTACTTTTTCCACCAAAACTCCGCTTTTTGAAGGAGCTGCAATCTTCCCAACATTAACACCAGCAAAGAATTTAAATATATAAGCTTGTAGGGGACAATGCACATTCAAACCATGACCTTCTCTAATTCATTGATCTCATATCAGCTCTCAATGAGATTAACCATATGGAAACAATGAATTACAAAGAACAATTATGAATATGATTAAGAGACTTCAAGAGAACAAGGACATGTATACAAATGAACTTAAAGATGAAAACAACAGATTCTGGAATAAACAAGAGAACACACACACAAAATTCACCTAAGTGAATTGAAGAAAACAAAACAAGATATGAAAATATAAAATAATAAAGAGATAGAAATTATGAGAAGAAAACAAATGAAATAAAGCTCAAAATCCTTAATAAGGCCTGGAGGAACAGCTCAGGGGTTAAGACTATCTCTTAAGCAGAAGGTCCTGAGTTTAGATCCCAGGTCCCACATAAAAACACCAGACAGAAACGGAGGTGGCCTGCACATACAGTCCTGGTGAGCAGAGCCTGGAAAAATCCCAGAGCAAAGCACAAAGAAGGTAGAAGCAATTCAGGATGGATTCTTGAAGTCACCCTTGGACTTCCACAGAGACACAGAGCGTTCTTTGATACACGCACACACACACACACACACACACACACACACACACACAATTAATAAATAAAATGTTTGAAAAACAGAAATAAAAAATTCTTAACAAATCCAATTGAAAGCTCAATGGAAAACCACACCAATAGAAGACAGCATATCAGCATTTGAGGACAAGATGTTTCAAATTTGGATCAGTCAATCAAAGAGACAGATGAATTTTTCTACAAAGTCATGAACAAAAACCGCTGGAGCTTTGGGGCACCATGAAAAGACAAACATATATGTCATTGACATTGCAGAAAGGTAAGACACCCAGGAAAAAGGCACAAAATACATATTCATTAAAAAATAAACCAAAGTTTCCCAAATCTAAGGAAAGTGGTTCCCATAGAGATGCAAGAAGCATACAGAACACTGAACACACCGGACCAGAAAAGACATTACCTATACACCTAATAGTCAGAATACTAAATACGCATATCAAGAAAAAATCTTGAGACCTGCAAGAGAAAATTACCAAATTTCATATAAAGGCAAGCCTATGAAAATAATAGCTGACTTCTTAATGGAAACCTAAAAGGCAGAAGGGCTTGGAGAGACATACAAGTTTTAAAATAACACAAATGAGAACCTAAGCTGTATATCTAGCAAAAATCACCAGTAACAATTGAAAATGAAAAAAAAGGCTTCAATAAAAGCAGCCAAAAAGACTAGGTACTATCAAGTCAAGTTTGCAGAGGATATTGGAAGAATTATATAAGTAAGTCCGAAGAGAAGTATAGACACATCCAAGAGGTTACAGAGAAGAGATAATGCCAAAGAAGCTGTTAGGCACATGACTACAAATACAAGCATTAAAAATCAATGAAATGACAGGAATCAATCAGTCTTTCAATAATAATCTCAAATCTTGATGGCTAGCTAAATTCCCCAGGCAAGAGACATAGGCTAACAGACAACTAGAAAACATGACCTATCAATTTGCTGCTTCTAATAAATGCACTTCATCTTGAAATCTGGTAGTTGGTCACAGGAGTTAACTTGACAACTGAAGGCTTTAACTCCAGGTACATTTATACAGAATTAGCAATTGAATCAAGCCCTAAAGAGACCTGCAAGAGATTGTTAAATCAATGTGGAAAACCCTGTCTGCTGGGTGTACTTATGGTAAACCAGATAGCATGAGGTATAAGGGGGAGGGGTTTGATCTCTCTTACCCTGTGGTGGTGAGCTCACTTCTCTCTACTGTTGCTTCCATTATTTACTGCTCCTGTACTGTTCTGTTCTGAAGTCAAAACCCAGCCTTTTTGATATCCAGCATAACTCAGGTTTGGGGACTCTTCAAGAATCTTTCAGTTTTTAGCAACCAACTCAGGTTACTGGGAGATTTTCCAGGAACTTTCTGGCCTTTGATACTAAACTGGGACTGCTGGGAGACTTCCCAGGAATCCTTTGGCCTTCAGTACCACACTAGTACTGCTGGGAGTCTTTTTCAGGAATTCTTCAGCTTTCAGAACCAGATTGGGATTGCTGAGATATTCAACTCCTGTACTAGTCAGCTATAGACAACTACTGTTGTACTACTTAGATTTTATCTTGTAAGTCTATCTGATAATATGTAATATGTATATGTATATATCTGAATATGTGTGTATATAAATTCAGATAAATTAATTAAATTCAGATAAATTAATTAAATACACTATCTTAAGGTGAAAGTATAGTCAAAGGTACTCCAAGCAAGTGGAATCAGGAAAGAAACAGTAGCTATTTTAATATCTGAAAAAATAGATTTAAAATTAAAACTAATCATAAGTGATCAGAAGATAACTACATGCTAACTGAGGAAACATCATGGGTGAATTATAATTCTAAATATATATAAATATAAATATACACGCTCACTCAAATTCATGAAACAACTGCTAAATGTGAAGTCAAAATTCAAAAGAAATATGGTGATAGTATATTTCAATAACTCACTATCACTAATAGAAAGTAAGCTGGTCAAAACCAGATCACATCAGAGAAAATTAAAATAAAAAAATCAAATAAAACTGATAGGTATCTACAGAATGTTTCACCCAAATGCTAAAGAATGCATGTTATTTTTAGCAGCCCATGGAACTTTCTCAAAAATAGACCAAATACTAAGACACAAATCAAATCTCCATAAATACGAGAAAATTTAATAAAGTCACATATCTTCAGCAAAGGATTATACATGAAGTGCGCAAACTCATGGAGACTAAATAACATATTATTTATGATAAATAGGACATAGAAGAAATCAAGAAGAAAATAAAAAAATTCTTAAATTTAATGACTATAAATATACAACATACCAGAATCCATGAGACACAATGAAGGCTGACTTAAGAGAAAAGTTTATAGTACCAGATGTTTATATGGAAAAAAATAGAAAGATAATACATAAATAACTTACTGATGCATGAAAAAGTTTTGGAATGAACAAGAATAATCTAATACCAAAAACAGTACATGAGAATAATCAGGGCAAAAATCAACAAAATAGGAATAAAAATGTGTAAAATCAATGAAATTAGGAGTTGGTTCCTTGAAAAGATAAGCAAGATTGACAAACTCTTAGCTAAATTCCTCAAAAATGGCAAGAGCCAAATTAGTAAAATTAAAGATACTAAGAGAATTCAGACACATCTAAATTTATACTTCACTGATAGAACAATCTAAAAGAAATGGGTAAATTTTTAAATACATATGATTTACCTAAGTTGAATAAAGTTGAAATAAATACTTTAAACAGACCAACAATCAATAAAATTAAACATTAAATATAAATCTTCTTTCAAAAATAAGGCAGGATTAGATGGATTTCACACAGAATTCTACCAAATATCCAAGGAAGAATGAACACAACTACTCCTCACATTATTTCACAAAATAGAAAAAGAAAGTCCACTTCCAAACATTTTCTGTGAAGCCAGTATTACTCTGATCCCAAGACTAAATAAAGATACATTTAAAAAAAAAGGAACTCTGGGCCAGTCCAACTGATGAACACAGATGCAAAAATCCTCAATAAAATATTTGTGAACTGAATCCAAAATCATTAATAACAAGATCATTTGTCATTGTCCAGATTTATCCAATAAATGCAAAGATGGTTCAGCACATATAAATGGGTAAGTGTAATTTCATCACATTAATTGACCCAAACAAATAAATCACTTGATCCTCTCAGTAGATTCAGAAAAGACTTGACAGAATTCAACATTTCTTCATGAAAAACATTCGGAGGAGACTAGGGATGGAGAGTACATATCTCATATATATGAGAAGTTTATGACAAACATCATTCTGAAAAATTAAGAGTTTAAAGCATTTACTCAGAACAATGAGATAAACCTGTCCTCTGTCACCACTGCTATTCAATATTGTGTTTGAAATTTTACCTATAGCAAGAAGACAACAGAGGGAGACAAAAAGAGACACAAATAGGAAAGGAAAACATTAAGGCATCTTATTTGTATATAATAGATTCTATAATTGAGTGACCCCCAAATATTTCACCAGGAAAACCTTAGATCTAAGAAATATTTTTAACTGAAGTGGGAGGTTACAAAAAAATAATTTTTTACATTTGTCATAGCTACAAAAACACCTTGGAAGAAACCTAAATAAAGAAGCAAAGGACTTGTACAATGAAAATTTAAAAAACTGAAGAACGGATTTAGAAAAGGTATCATAAAGTGGAAAGCCCTCCCAAATTGTGAAAATGACCACCTTACTAACGACAATAGACATATTAAATGAAATCCCAATAAAAATTCCAATGCAATTCTTTACATAAATTGAAAAAAATTCTTGAAATTAATATAGAAGCACAAAGTCCCAAAAGATTATTACTAATAAAACACTTCTGGAGATATCACCAAACCCTGATTTCAAGATACACTATAGAGTTATTGTAGTAAAAACAATATGGTACTGGCAAAACTACAGACACAGAAATCAATGGATAAGAATCAATGACCAAATTATGAGTGCACACACATCCAGTCATCTGATTGTTGACAAAAGTATCAAATATATACATTGGATGAAAAACAGCATCTTCAATAAATGGTGCTGGGAAATTTACATTTCTGCATGTAGAAAAATGAAACATCTCTCACACTGCACAAAAAACAATTATAAATAAATAAGAGTCTACAATATTAAACCTGAAACAGAAGACATCAAACAATTAAACAAAATTCCCAGTACCAGATTTGTGATATCAACTAATCAATTGTTGGCTGGAGAACTCTCAAAGGTCTCCAAAACAATAAAGGTTCATGTCATTTTTCTTGGTTACTCTACAGAACCTGATATTCAGATTCTATTGTTGAAGATACTGCACGTGTTGAACATGAAGAAAACAAAATGGAAATGATCTAGATGTTCCACATATCTGGTACTATAAAGTAGATCAAGACTCTGTGGATGGGAGGTAACATTGTAAAGGGTTATAAACTACTAAAGTTTAGCTATAGGTACATGATATCAAACTGATATCTAAACACATCATTATATCTATAGATTAGAGAAACTCTCAGCCCTAGGTTGAGAAGCTTCCTTTTTCCTATGTAAGGCTTTTAATACAGGAAATCACAACTAATCAAAGTGAAGAGAATAAGTGATTGTGGATTGTTGTTCCTAAACAGAACATCTAAATCTTCCCCAATCCAAGACTAAGGATACCTTGCAGAGGAAGGACTAGTAAGTGTGTAAGAGCCAAAGGGTGGGGAGGGGTGTGGCCAAATGTCATCCTCTGGACATGACAGGGCTGCAGCATCCTGAACTCTCTGCAACTGGTTCCACATGAATGGCACATATAAGTATTTCACCATGGAAGGGAGATCTCAAGAGGCACTCCCTTAGAAACTATTGAGGGTTAATTCCAGATGTGGAACAGGGGAACAAATATAAAAAATATATACTTTTTAAAGGTTCATATTTCACACAGAAAGGAAGAATACTTTTGTGGAAATCATACAAATAAAAGTGATATGTTTAAAGAATTATCCTTTCCTTTTAAAAAATGATATATAGGGCTGCAGAGATGACTCAGGGGTTAAGATTCTGCCTCACAAGCAGAAGGTCCTGAGTATGGATCCCAGGTTGCATGTTAAAAAAAAAAGATATATAAACACTAGTCAGGTTAACTAAAAGAAAGAAAGATAGTAGATGGATATATGTTAGATAGAGAAGCATATTAAAATTATATAAGTGAATGAGGTCCATAATTACTGATCACATGGACATTAAAAAGCTAACTTAAAATATTGAACATTCTGTTTGAAAATTTGTTAACTTACATGAAATGAGCCAATTCTTTAAAAATGACATAAGATGACGTATATTTATTTTTTATATTTTTTTATATATACTTCAATTTGACTTTTCTTTTTTTATTTTCTTTTTATTAAAAATTTAATTATACATTTTAAAATTTTTTACCAGTTCCCTCCCTCCCCCCTCCTCCCCCTCCCCTTCCCCCAGTGCCTCCCCCCCAATTCCCAGAGAGTCCTTTATTGTAGTACGCCTAACTCTCCACTGGGTCCTCCTCTCCGATGACATATAAGGACCCAGGCATTTCCATAAGCTCTTTCTCTTGTTCCCCTTAAGCATAAGATCACTACTATGGCTGTCAATCCCTTGCCTCCAGGGGTCTCAGTGCCCTTAACAGATGCTAGACTTTATGAGGGCAACAGTGCGCTGGACATTGCGCAGGGCATGCAAAGTCCCATTACGATTGCTTTGGCCCCAACTATTGTTGAGAATCTTGCAAATCATTGTTCCTCCCATCCTTTTGCTCTTACAATCTTACCGCCCCCTCTTCCGCAAATGTCCCTGAGCTCCAGGATGGGGAGAGATTAGGCTGTCCTAGTTCTATGTGATTGATATAGTCTCTGAAGTTCTGGATTGTGGTTTGTTGATGTATATTTATAACTATTTCAAAACACGCAGAATTGCAATACTTTGTTGACACGTTCATATATGTTGCTTGTCCAGCAGAGATCTCCATGGTAACCTATTTGAGCTAACACAGCACTTACATTTGTGAAGTGAACATAATAGGCCTCATAGAATTTTTTTGTAACTTTTCTCCCCTATTCTTCCAGGTGTAACTTCCAGGATTAGGTGTGTGGCACAGTGAAAATGTAAAAGGTACTTGTAATTTTGTGGTCCACAGAACAAGGGATTCAGCAGAAGATGCTTGGGGGGGCAAATATACTAGTTATCTCCTATTTTTTTCACTCACTTATTTCGAGTTCAGTTTCTAACCATACAATATGCTGATTATAGTTCAATCTTTCAACTAAGACTCTTTTCAATTTTCTTACACAGGAGAATATTTTCTTAAATCCATATATTTCTATAAACATGAGCTTAATATAAGCATTTGAATTACTTCAAATGAGGAATGTTGTATTGTTACTTTTGACAGTCTTTCTTAAACATTTGTTTAAGATCACACAGGATCTTACTAAAATGCGGATTCTACATTTCTAGTATACTGCATATACTCTTAAAGTTGTTAGTTCTTGGACTACATTTTAGTCAGAAAGGGCTATGATCAAATGAAGCTACCCTAGTTGTACAGAATAGTTTGAAGCCATTGAAAAGAAGGGAGACAGAATTGGCAAAGTCTGCAATATAAGGTTTAAATTAAAAAGCCAGAAGGAAAAACCCCACATATTATGGTTCTTTCCTATCCCATAGCCATAAGAAATGGCAAGCAAGCACCTCTATGTCCTTCTGTCTTTTGTAAAATTTATCCACAAAATCAGAAATCAGTACAGATCCATGTCCATTTTCTGTTATAATCTCTTTTACAGAAATTAGTTAATTCCCTGTGGGCAGCCATACCAGTTTCAGATGCATTTCCTACTGCACATAGTAATGGCCAAGTTTTTATGTCGATTTGCTCATTCCTTATGTATTACTTTTAAGAATCACAAAATTTGCTCTAAACTTTGAGCATTTTTAGAGCATCTCTGTTCTCCCATGGTGGAACCTAGGCACCGAGCAAGCATACCATTCCATACCTCACAGAATTTCCCCCAGGGTCAGTATCAGTTACACATCTTGCCACCTGAAGCATGACTGGTGTAAGCACTAGGCACACCAGCACAGGCTGCATGGAGAAGGACGGCCATACTGGACTTCCCCACAGATTCTCCACTCAGATTATTTAGCCTTCATTACATGCTTACTGCCCTTAGCCTTAGTTACACGCTTGTCTTCCATTATTAACGCTATCTAATCACGTCTCCTCACCTCATTTTTTTATTCCATTATTCCATGTTTGGGTGCCAAATGTGTTTGTTGTGTGTTACTTCTCCTAGGGAGGCATAAACAAACATCTACTTATCTCAGAGCCAGTGACAGACCAAAGTAACAGTTCTACAAAAGTCCAGGAATGGATGCGAGGTTATTTGACAGGAGCATGGTTGACTTAAAGGCAACTGCACTGAAAATCCATCCCCAGCTTTGATGGCAACTCATGAAAGCTACATTCCTGGTGCTCTCTGCATGACTTACAGGCAGCTTTAGAGTCTCCACGGGCAGCTCAGCTGACCAGAGTATACCCTTCCCTGGAGTTGCATAGTATGTCTATGATCTTGGGCAGGGATCTTGTAAATCTGGTAAGCTTCAGGAACAGGGTCTTCTCTAGTTTTATGATACTTCCCTGTAGGATGGAATATTTAACTCATATGAAATTACTATATAATCTTATATTCTACATTCATATATTCAACACATACAAATGAGGATTTCTTTATCTAGATATTTATCTTCTCTCTCTCTGACAAAATATCTATGAGAGAGAGAGAAGAGAGAGAGAGAGAGATTTACATATGGGAAAGAACATGGGACAATGGCTTTTTTTCCCTTCTGTTATCTTTCTTATTCTGTCTGCCTCTCTTTCTTCAGATCGCTTCCTCCCTCCATGTAGTCACACAGTCTACCTTTCTATTTTGATCTTATTTTATTCTATTTTATTTGTGCATGTGTATATGTGTGCACACACATGTGTGTGTCTTGGAGGCCCAAGGATGATGTCAGAAACAACCCTGGATTTCTCTACCTTCTTATTGCTTTGCTATAGGGTTTCCTAAGCTCTGTCCTTCAGAGCCAGAAGTGTAGGCTGCCATCATTTCTGCTTGAAGTTTTCATGTGGGATCTGGGATCTGAAACTCAAGTCCTTCTGCTTGCAAGACAGAGGCCTGAGCCCCTGAGACGCCTCTCCAGCCCTCATGATCCTATTTTATTCTGAGATAGTCTCAAATATCCCAAGCAGGCCTTCAAATTATTGTGTAGTTAATCATGACCTTGAACTCCTGGACCTCCTTTCTCTATCTCCCAAGTGCTTCCTCCCTCCCTCCCTCCCTCCCTCCCTCCCTTCTCTCTCTCTCTCTCTCTCTTTCTTTCTTTCTTTCTTTCTTTCTTTCTTTCTTTCTTTCTCTCTTTCTTTCTTTCTTTCTTTCTTTCTCTTTCTTTTAATTTTGATTATGATAAAAAACACAATATTTGTCTTTCTGTGTTTGGTTTACTTTGCTTAACAATTTTCAGGGATACTGAAAGTATTTTAATTTACACTTTCTCTTTCCTTTTAAAGGAAGAAGAAATTAAGGGGATAGAGGACCTAGAAGGGTAAGAATAATAAAGCAATAATTAACACTAAGGATGTAAGAAGCATGCAAAAAGAAACCTAAGCCTTTTATATAATAACTCTTATCAAAAATAATTTTAAAGAGTGTTAACTAGCATACCTGTCATAGTTAAGCACATGTGTCAACTTGACTGTTGAGGATTTGAGCTCTGGGCACAGTTGTAGAGAATTGATGGTTGAGTTAAGCCCAGAGCAAACTTGCAGGAGATTGTCTAGCTGATAGGGAAGACCCAGCCCACGGTGGCTGGGTAGGCCCTGGAATAAATCACAGAGAGCTGGTTGAGAGAGTTGGCATCCTTTTGTTCATTGGCTAGACATGCTGGTCTGGCAAGTAAGGATTGTCCATCTCTCAGCCATTATGATCGTGTGGTTGGTGCGTGCTCTCCCATAAAGCTGGACTGAGAACTGCAACCAGACTATTGTAAGGCAGTAAACTCCTTGTTCCCTTAAGCTGTGTGATGGTCATTTATCAGCTACCATGCAGGCTGACTGCAACAAAACCCTACACAGGGAAACACAGAGAAGGGAAGATAACTCTTGCCAGGAGTCATAGATATTTAAACAAAATCTCCAGTAACAAATATCAAGTAGGTGGTCCCTCCTGATGACCTGTTCATCAGAGAGGCTTCAAAGGTCCCTGAAATGATACAGGTATCTACCATTGACTCTAGATTGCCCTCCGAACCTGATACTAAGAATTTATTGCTGAAGACACCATACATGTGGATCACAGGACTTAAGAGAACAGAAACTGGAACAGATCTAGAAGCTTTCTCCTTGCTGGCCAGATTTCATAGTATCAGAAAGTACAATGTAGGCTGTCAGGGGAGAAAAGCAAACAACAGTCTCACTTAACTATGAATGCTTCAAGCTACGATAGCAACCAATTGCTTTTTTTATGGGTTTAAGACCTGTTTTTCAACAGGGAACACATACCTGGTACTGTAAACCTAGACAAGAGCCCATGTAAAGGGAGACCATAGATTCTAGGTGGGAACAAACTTGACACATCATTATACTGAAGCTCTCTGCACTTGACCAAAAAGCATTCTTTTGAAATGGATGATATTTACTGCAGAGACTCACAACTGGATAAACTTCAGAAAATAGGTGGCTGTGAACTGTTCAGTCCTGAACAAACATTCAAATCACCTCCCAGTCGAAGGCTCAGGAAAGCCTTGTAAGAATGGCAGGCCTAATGTTGGGGGAGGGGTGCTGTCGCCTAATATTGGGTTGGGGTGCTATCGCCTACATGTTGGGGGGGTGATGTCAGACAGTATCCTCTGGTCATGACATAGCTACTATACCCAAAATCTCACTGCCCTGATGTTTACTTCTGTATAATAGTTGGTCTATCAATATTTCACCATGGAAGGGGAAGATCTCAAGAGACATTACATCTCCTTGCGAGACTAATGGCAGGAGAGAGGTTAGTGCAGACATGAGAAGGAGAGATACTTTTGTTGATGATTTACCCTCTGATAAGTCATTCATGCTGCAGCAAGTACTCATGCGTTTGCCAGTACAGATATTCCACATGAAAACCAGGGGGCTATCATGCAAAATGACATGGAAAGGAGAAAATATGCAGTAGATTAGGAGGAAGGTGATGGTATTGGATACCAAAGGGTGAAATATCAAATACATAAAGTCCTTGTATTCGTGTATGAAAGCGTCAAAGAACAAAATTAATTAAAATAATTAACAAAGACCTAAATTCTAATTCAAATTTTAGGCAATTTGTGCTATGTATTTTATTTTTGTCATGTGGGTGTTGGTGTACTTTCAGGGATAATAGATATTCATAAGATGACAATGGGGAACAAAGAGGAAAGAGATCCAAAGTTTCTTTATGTGATGTGTTGGGAGAGTACATCTCTCAGTCTGCGTTCTATCCATTGCACCTGGAGGAGTGCTTTCCTCAGACTGTCGGGTGGCTGATGTCAGGAGTGGACACAGGTGGTCTTGTCAGCACTGGTTTACTGTCCTCATGTTGGGACGTGAGAAGATGTGGATGAATTAACCACAGAGCAGCCTCACACAGGCTTGGCAGGAAAGAGCAGGCAAGTGTGCAGAATTTTAGCTTTGGATTTCTGCTTCGCTGCCAACATTCCTTTCAAAGGGGAAAAATTGAGCAATACGGGCTTGAGATTGGCTCAGGGGATAAAGCCTTTGCCTCACACACAAAACGATGTGAGCTCAGATTCCACATAAAAATGCCATGTATACATGGGCACAGCCTGTAATTCTGATCCTGGAATGCAGAACCTAAGAAGACTCTAGAGCAAAGAATTGAGGTAAAGCAACCCAGGATGATTTCTTATGTCACCTTTGGGTTTTCACGGGTATACACGCTCAAGGGCCTTCTTGAACTCTCCTCTGCACACATACAAAAAACACATATTAAAAAACAGAGAATGTACAAATATAAGATCATAACATCAACAAAAGAGCAAAATGAATATTTTGGAAGGCAGTTTGATATTTTGGAAAGGATAGTGGACCTTATTACTTTATCTGTTATTTAAAGTGGCCCTTTTCAACATCTCTCACATGACATAATCCACTTAAGACACTGGCCAGGGTTGCAGTCATCGGAGGCTTGACAGATTTCCAAGATGGCCCACTCACATGGCTATGGCAAAAAAAAATTGTTCCTTTTTGAGTATTGACAAAACCTCTAGTTTCTCAACAGTTATACTCATGGAAGGACTAGTGCATGTTCTCATGATGTGCCAGCAGGCTTCTCAAAGCAAGCAATCCAAACTAGAGTTGTCAAGGAGAGTGCCACAATATCTTCTGTGATATATCTGTGCATGTCATCGATTGATACTTATTTTCTTTATATTTTAAGATTTATTTTATTACTTATCATGTGTGTGTGTGTGACTATGTGCACATGTGTATGTGTGCCGTGAATTGGGAGGCAGGGAGGCAGTTCTTTCTTATACCATGTGGGATCTGGGAATCAAGTTTGGGCCATCAGATTTTGCAGCAAGTGTCTTTATTCACTGAGTCATCTTGTGACCCAACCAGTTACCACTTCTACCCCACTCATTCCCAAGACTCCAGTTGCTCTGTAAAGCTAATGCTCACAAGAAAGAAGAAAGCACCTTTCTCAGAAGAAACATCTAATAACTTATAGATGTTAAATCACCACAGCAGCCAAATAAACTGACAAGATCTCATGATTATAAAAAAAACGATTAAATTGTATTAAAGCCTAATTTTGCTATTTCTTTCCATTTTTAGATTGATTTTCAATTAAAAGTCACTAATAGTAACAATTACTAGTTTAACCATCTTACACCGTTTCAAATCATTTATTCTATTCTTTGTAAAATCGTAGGAGATAAATTATTACTGTTTGTCATTAAAGTTAAAAGACTGAATTGTAGTATGCATCCTGGTCTAACATTAAACTGTATCAT
This sequence comes from Typhlomys cinereus, assembly GCA_023101885.1. Classification (NCBI taxonomy): domain Eukaryota; kingdom Metazoa; phylum Chordata; class Mammalia; order Rodentia; family Platacanthomyidae; genus Typhlomys; species Typhlomys cinereus. Next base: position 2,155,709 of record JALPQD010000347.1, on the reverse strand, counting down.
TAAAAAAGATACAACAATAAACTATGCTTCAATACCTTCTCATTTATTTGAATTCATAATTTGATACTCATACTTTTCCTTAAATCATATAAATCTTTTGCTTTTTTGAATTTATAGTTTTTAATTACTGAAAGTATAAATTCTAGGTTTATTCAGTTCTTGGGGCTTTTTTGGTCATAAGTTATTCTTTTTTAATTTTTTATTATTTATTCAATTGTGTGTGTATACGTGTGTGCGCATGTGTGTATGTATGTGTGTGTGTGTAGAACCACGGGCGAATTCGGGAACCACCATGGACGCCTCCACCTCCTCGTTTACTCTGTCCCAGAATTCACAGGCTCTGCCCTACCAGGACCGGGAACGCAGGCTGCCCCCACCTCCGCCGGCATCTATACATGGGGTCCAGGATCCGAACTCAGGACCCTCTGCCTGCAAGGCAGAGGCTTAACCCCTGAGCCACCTCTCCAGCCCCATAAGTTATTCTTGCATACACCTAAAGAAGAAAATATTGATGGAGTAAATTGGTTTTCCCAAAACGTTAATCATATTGAGTTTTCTTTTCCTGAATAAATGATAACTCAAAATTACAACACTGTATTTTTTACAGTACTGTTAAGAAGAATGTCCCACCATTACTTTCAGGATCTTTTGTCTAAGTTGTTAGTGAGTATATAGTACATATTCAACTATATACATGATCAGATGATGCAAAGCATAAAAATCTTGTAAATTTTAATGATTTCTTTTTATTTACCATCATATCAAAATCTTCCTGTGCTCTCTTCTGATGTAAAATGAGAAAAAGATGGTAAGTTTCTTCAAACACATTGTTTTTTTTAGAGTTTAAGTGTTTCTTTCATCTCTGCAACTTGGGGAAAAGATTGGAATAGAATAGGCTGCCTTGGGGCATTTGATATGCTTTTCATTATTAGCTAACTATCATTAAAATCTATTTCTTACCTTGGAAAAACCTTTATTTTGCATTTTGTAGTTCAAACCTGAGAAAGTTATTAAACTTTGTATTACAAGAAAACAACATTTTGTTAAAAGAACCTTTGTCCAACTCAGGAATCATTTCAAGTGGGGATACAGAGAATATAAGAGCTAGAGTGTGGTAGCATGTGTCCTGGATTTGAACTGCTCATTGCAGTCATAGTCAATAGCAGTTGTGATCTACTCAAGATCTAGACAATCAACATTTCAGCATCAAAGCAGGAAGGACTCAGCAGGCTTTATCCATTGCTGAGGAACTAGTGACATTTGTTGACTGTTTAGAAAGTGAGAGTCATGTTTCTTCGGAGGCGTGGACATGATGAGTTGCCAGTGCTCCAGCGGAGGCCCCACACTTATGCACTTGGAGACAACACTGACAGGTTATTAAAAATTAAATAAGAGCACACGAAGGTGGGAAAAGAATGTGTGGGCAGGCTTGGGTTAGTTAGCGAGGAGTTTTTTGCTGTTTTGACTATCTAGGTTGTTATCACATGGCTACTAAAAACTCACCAATATTTTTATAATATAAAAGGAAGGAAAATTTGGTGTATATCAGTTTTTAGAATTATAGACATAAAGCTTTTATTTAACATTTGTTATTTATGTGCATTGGTGAATATTGACTGTTTCTATTTCAGATATCTTGGGGTTTTAGAAAACATACATTCTTTAAATTTTAGTTTAAAACAGAACTCAAGAATAGGATAATGCAAAATATGTAAGCTAAAGTGAGTTAAAAATAAAATACTTCGAACATTTCTGTGGTTACTATTTTTAAATAGTACATTTTTTGGTACTCATAGAAGTATATTTCACTTTGTTTTGTGGGGAATTATTGAAAATTCTTCCCTCCCTCCCTCCCTTCCTCTCTCTCTCCCTCCCTCTCTCCATCCTTTTCTTCATTCCTCCCTTTCTTCCTTCCTTCTTTCCTGATAAGGTTTCATATAGCCAGTGTTGGACTCAAACTCATTATGAAACTAAAGATCTTCCTTCTGAGGATACCTTCCAAATATTAGGTTTACAGGCAGACACTATCATGTCCAGATTTCTCATCAAGCAGTTACTTTATAGAATCAAAATTCACATAATTTTTAAAGTCACAGACACGAGTTTCTATTTAGTAACTGTAGGGCCTTAGATTTCTGAAGACTACACTTAGTTTTGAATATATATCACAATGCTGTAAGCATTGGGGGAAAACAGCCAGTCACAGGCTCTGAGTGTCTGCACATTTTTGATTGGTATGCTAAGAAAGCAAAGTTTTGCCTAAACTTTATATTATGGGATATTTCCCTTGTTGGATTTGCAATGACAATACTGAGAGGTGAGATTAATCTTTTCTGAAGCAAAGTGTAAACTTAATTATTTTCTGACATATGATACCTGATCTTAAATTATACTATAGAGTCATAGTAATAAATAGCACAGTGCTGGCAAGATATAAATATTAACTAAATAAAAGAAATCTACCTATATAGCCATATAATTTTTGACAAAGGTGTTAAAAGCATGCATTGAGAAAAAATGACTCCTTCAATAAATGGTGCAGAGAAAACTAGATGCCAGCATCTTTACTTGATATATTTTTTTCCTAGCCTGATTCCCCAAATCTCACAACCACAAATATTGGTTATAATTGTTCAAGGCTAATATTACAACTGCTGTGAAAATTCTTCCATTTACTTGCTACATGACACCTGGAATATAAGTCTCTTATCTCTGATGAATATCATCAATTTAAGACAGATTATTTCATGACCTTTGACTCAAGAATCTAAGAGAAGGATTCACAAACATTCATTTGGCTGTGATTGGCCATGAAATTGTTGAAGTTTGAATGATAAATGTCTCCCACAGGCTCATGTGTTTGAAAACTTGGTCCTCAGCTCATGGTGGTACATGAAAAAGTGTGGGAGCCTTAGGATGTAGAGCCTTGACGAAGGAAGTCCATCACTGGGGATGGCCTGTGCTTGATGTTTCATAGCTTTCTGATGTCTGTTTCCAGAGTGTGGATGCAAATGTGACCTATGGTCTTCTGCTCCTGTCACCATGCTTTCCCAACCATGATGGACTATATTCCTCTGGAACTATAAGCCAAAAATAAGCCCCTTCTTTCTTAAGTTGATTCTGTCAGAGTATTGCATCACAACAACAGGAAAAGTAAGATATATGGTTTTCATTTTCTAAGCAACAAAACTATGGTGTGTGTGAGTGTG